>JAREIK010002827.1:0-48607 GCA_029783825.1 Sapria himalayana
ATATTTGTCTGACTAATTATTTATTTTGTAATTAATATTCATATAAAAAAAACTAATAAATATTTAAAATGAATATTTGAAATTATAATGAATACAAATTAAAATAAGATTTAAGATTTATGATATCTGTATATGTAATTTATTTTTTGATAATTCTGTTTGTATAAACAAACATATTTTCTTTTTTAATATTTTCATGAAAGTGCAGGAAAGGCAATATTAAGAGACCGAGGATGCAGAAGTAGCACAATAAAGGAGGTCTCGCTGACCGGACAGCATCCCAAAATTAGAGCAGAGCCTGACCCGTCTCATGATCCGGCCCGCTCCGGTTAAATGAACAGAGAAAATTTTTAATATAAAATGTTTTGTAATTTTATTTTAGGGTGGCTATTCTTGGACCCGTGGAACTATTCATCGTCTCTCTCTTCTATCTATGCTATTTATCGCAACTATTCTGTGTGCTGCATACTGTAAGACATTTTTGTTGGTTTAATTTGTAACACAAAAGTATTTTCTGGTGGATTTATCTATTCATACTGAGCGACTAGCGAACAATGTTATTTTGGGTGTTTATTTTTCGTTTTTTGATTCTATCATGGATGGTTGCTAAATTGGGATACGTATATTGATTGTTTTCTGTTGTTTCCTTGTTTCTGTATCTAAATCTCACTTCCGTGGAAGCACAATTGCCCAATAATTATATATGGTATACCAATTTAATGGATCGATTATTTAGGGGTTTTGTCGTTTAGGAGTTTAGCAATTTGTGTTTTTAGGCATTTAGTGGTATATAGGTTTTATTTATATAATAAAAATAAAATTTTTTTTTTGATGATTTTTAGATTTTCAAATGTGATAACCTACAAAAATAAAATAATTTTTAAAATCTTTTGAAATGTGAATACCATGTATAATTATAATAATCTTATTAATTATATATAATATAAACACAATATAAATAATTTTAATGATACATATTATAATAATGATCAAAAATTAAATTAATAAACTATTATTAATAATATAAATATTAATTAAAATATATTTACATAACACAAAATGATTCAAAATCAAATAAAAAAATATAACTAAATAATAATATTTAATTTTTAAATTTTTCCAACTTTTTATAAGCTTATATTTTTTTATTATTAAAAATAAATTATATAAATAATATGTGTCTCACTCAAAATTTATTTTGAAATTAATTTTTGTAAAAAATTAAAATATAAATACTTAAAATGAATATTTAAAATTATAATAAATAGAAATAAAAATGAGATTTATTATTTATTAAGTAGTATACAAATGTTATAAGGTTTATGTATTTATGTGTTTCGGGTTTTATGAGTTGTTGATTTAAGTAAGTAAACATTTAGTGTCTATAGGTTTTATTTAAGAAAGAAATAACGAAAAAAATATTTTTTTATCCTTTCTCATTTTTTAAGATTATAACCTTTGAAAATATAATAATTTTTAAATTTGTTTCAAAAGTGAATACAATATTAATTTATAATAATCATAATAATTATATATCATATAAATTCAATATAAACAATTTTATTGATAGATATTCTAATAATCATCAAAAAATAAATTAAAAATCTATAATGAATAAGATTGATATTACTTAAAATATAATATCAAACCTAAAATGATTCAAAAGCAAAGCAAAAATATATTACTTAATAATAATTATTTGTTTTTAAATTTTTATTCTTTTTATAAGCTTACCTATTTTTTAATGAAAATTTATTTTTATAAATTATATTTTTAACTCATAATTTATTTTATAATTAATATATATATATATATAAATAAAAAACTTAACAATCAAAATGAATTTTTTAAATTACAATGAAAACAAATAAAAATGAGATTTATTAATTATTATTTAGGGTATACCAGTTTAAAGAATTATCTATATAGGGGTATCGGAATTTTGTAGTTTAGTGATTTAAGTTTTTAGGCATTTAGTGGTTTATAGGTTTTATTTAAACAATGAAATAACAAAAAAAATATATATTTTTTTGTTTTTTCACAAGTTCAAAGGTTTATCTTTGAAATTATAAAAATTTTAAAACTTTTTTCAAAAGTGAATACAATATTTAGTTATAATAATTATTAAATTTATATCCGATATAAATTCAATATAAACATTTTTATTGATAAATATTCTAATAATGATCAAAAAATAAATTAATAATATTTTATTAAAAGTTAGATATCAATTAAAATATAATTACAAAACCTAAAATGATTCAGAATCAAAGCAAAATATATTATTATATAATATTTTTTTGTTTTTAATTTTTTTTTTCTTTTATTAAGTTTATCTATATTATTTTGTTGAAAAAAAATTTATATAAATTATATTTGTATAAATTATAATTTATTTTGTAATTAATATTTATATAAAAATAAACAAATAAATAATTAAAATGAATATTTAAAAATATAATGAAAAAAATAAAAAAGAGATTTATTATTTATTATTTAGGATATACATGTTTAAAAAATTTATCTATTTAGGGTTTTCGAGATTTAGGAGTTATTGATTTAAGTATTTAGGCATTTAATGGTTTATAGGTTTTATTCAAACAATGAAATAAAAAAAAATTATTTTTGATATTTTTTCAAATTTTCAATGTTTATAACATTTGAAAATATAATAATTTTAAAATTTTTTAAAAATGTAGATACAATATTTAGTATTAATAAATATTATAAATATCTATAATATAAACTAAATATAAACAATTTTATTGATAGATATTATATCAATTATCAAAAAATAAATTAAGAAACTATTATTAATATGATAGATATAAATTAAAATATATTTAAAAAACCTAAAATAATTCAAAATCAAAGTAAAATTTATTACTAAATGATAATTTTTTTTTTAGTTTTTGCATTATTTTATAAGCTTATATGTTTTTTTTTATGAAAAATATATTATTTAAATTATATTTGTGTTCCTCATAATTAATTTTAATTTATAATTCTATAAAAATAAACTAATAAATATTTAAATTAAATATTTAAAATTATAATGAATACAAATAAAATAGAGATTTATTATTTATTATTCAGAATATACTAGTTTAATGGTTTAAGTATTTATGTGTTTTGGGGTTTAGTGATTTAAGTGTTTAGGCCTTTAGTGATTTATAGTTTTTATTTAAAGAATGAAAAAAATTAAAAATTTAATTTTTTGATTTTTTTTTAATTTTTGAAGGTTATAACCTTTGAAAATATAATAATTTTTAATTTTTTTATAAATGTGAATATAATATTCAATAATAATAATAACTTAATAATTATATATAATGTAAACTCAATATAAAAAATTTTATTAATAGATATTATAATAACGATCAATAAAAAATTAATAAACTATTATTAATAAGAATGATATAAATTAAAATATAATTACAAAATCTAAAATGATTAAAAATAAAAATAAAATATATTACTAAATAATTAATTTTTGTTTTTAAAATTTTACCTCTTTTTATAAGGATATATATCGTTTTTGATGAAAAATAAATTATTTAAATTATATCTGTCTCACTAATAATTTATTTTGTAATTAATATTTCTATAAAAATAAACTGATAAATATTAATATAAAAATTAAAAATTATACTGAATACAAATTAAAATGAGATTTATGAATTATTATTAATGTATACCAGTTTAATATTTTAAGTACTTAGAGTTTTTTTCGTTTATGAATTTAGCTATTTATGTTTTTAGACATTTAGTGGTTTATATGTTTTATTTAAACATTGAAATAACAAAAAAAATATTTTTGATATTTTTTCACATTTTCAATGGTTATAACCTTTGAAAATATAATACTTTTAAAATTTTTAAAAAATATGAATACAATATTTAGTAATAATAATCATTATAATTATATATAATATAAACTAAATATAAATAAATTTATTGATAAATAAGATATCAATTATCAAAAAATAAAATAATAAACTATTATTAATTTGATTGATATAAATTAAAATATAATTGCAAAAAATATTCAATATCCAAGTAAATTTATTACTAAATAATAATTTCTTTTTAATTTTTGCTTCTTTTTATAAGCTTATATTTTTTTTTGATGAAAAATAAATTATTTAAATTATATTTGTATCACTCATAATTTATTTTGTAATTAATATTTTAATAAATTATTTAAATTATATTTAAGGTTTACGAGTTTTAAGGTTTAAGTATTTAGGGGCTTTTGTATTTAGAAGTTTAGATGTTTAAGTGTTTAGGCATTTAGTGGTTTATAAGTTTTATTTAAACAATGATATAACAAAAAAATTATTTTTATTATTTTTTTAATTTTTGAAGGTTATAACCTTAAAAAATAAAATAATTTTTAAATTTTTTTCAAATGTAAATATAATATCTAGTGATAATAATCTTAATATTTATATGACATTTAAATTCAATATAAGTAATTTTTTTGATAGATATTATAATAATGATCAAAAAATAAATTAATAAACTATTATTACTAAGATTAATAACAATTAAAATATAAATGCAAAACCTATAATGATTCAAATTCAAAGTAAAATATATTACTAAATGATAATTTTTTGTTTTTAAATTTGTACTTCTTTTTATAAACTTATATTTATTTTTTGATTAAAATTAAATTATTAAAATTATATTTGTCTCGCTATTTATTTATTTTGCAATTAATAATGGATTGTTAAAAATGAGATTTATTTCTATAAAAAATAAACTAATAAATAATTAAAATAAATATTAAAAATTATAATGAATACAAATTAAAATGAGATTTATGATTTATTTTATATGGTATACCGGTTTAATGGATTGTTAATTTAGGGGTTTTGTCATTTAGGAGTTTAACAATTTATGTTTTTAGGCATTTAGTGGTTTATAGTTTTTATTTATATAATAAAAATAAAAATTTTATTTTGATTTTATCTAATTTTCAAAGGTTATTACCATTAAAAATAAAATAATTTTTAAAATTTTTTGAAATGTGAAGACCATGTATAATTATATTAATCTTATTAATTATATATCATATAAATTCAATATAAATAATTTTAATGATCGATATTATAATAATGATCAAAAAGTAAATTAATAAACTATTATTAAATGTATAAATATTAATTAAAATATATTTACATAACACAAAATGAATCAAAATCAAATCAAAATATATTACTATATAATAATATTTAATTTTCAAATATTTCATTCTTTTTATAAGCTTATATTGTTTATTAATTAAAAATAAATTATTTAAATAATATTTGCCTCACTCAAAATATATTTTGTAAATAATTTTTCGAAAAAATTAAACTATAAATAATTAAAATGAATATTTAAAATTATAATAAATAGAAATAAAAATGAGATTTATTATTTATTAAGTAGTATGTAGCTGTTAAAAATTTATCTATTTAGGGGTTTCGGGGTCTATGAGCTTACTGATTTAAGTAAGTAAGCATTTAATGATTTTTATAAGCTTATCTATTTTTTGATGAAAAATATTTTTAATAAATTATATTTTTAACTTATAATTTATTTTATAATTAATATATATATATATAAATAAAAAACTAAACAATCAAAATTATTTTTTTAAATTATAATGAAAACAAATAAAAATGAGATTTATTAATTATTTTTTAGTGTATACCGGTTTAAAATATTATCTATATAGGGGTATCGGGATTTTGTAGTTTAGTAATTTAAGTGTTTAGGTTTTTAGTGGTGTATAGGTTTTATTTAAACAATGAAATAATAAAAAAAATATTTTTTTTTATCTTTTCACATTTTCAAATGTTATAACCTTTCAAAATATAATAATTTTAAATTTTTTTTCAAAAGTGAATATATTATTTAGTCATAATAATAATTATATTTATATATCATATAAATTCAAATATATACATTCTTATTGATAAATATTCAAATAATGATGAATAAATAACTTAATAATCTATTATTAATAAAATAAATATCATTTAAAATATAATTACAAATATTAAAATGATTCAGAAGAAAAGCAAAATATATTACTATATAATAATTTTTTGTTTTGAATTTTTTTATTCTTTTAAAAAGTTTATTTATAATTTTTTGATGAAAAATAATTTATATAAATTATATTTCTTTAACTCATAATTTATTTTGTAATTAATAATTATATAAAAATATACAAATAAATAATTAAAATAAATATTTAAAATTATAATGAAAAAAAATGAGTTTTATTATTTATTATTTAGGGTATACTGGTTTAATTTAAATTAGATTTATCTAACTAATAATTTATTATATAATTAATATTTCAATAAAATAATCAGATAAATAATTAAAATAAAAATTTAAAATTAAACTGAATAAAAGTAAAAAGGAAATTTATCATTTATTATTAATGTATACCAGTTTAATTGTTTAAGTATTTAGAGGTTTTGTCATTTAGGAGTTCAGCGATTTATGTTTTTTGGCATTTAGAGGTTTATAGGTTTTATTTAAACAATAAAATAAAAAAAACTTTTAATTTTTTCGCATTTTCATAGATCATAATCTTTGAAAATATAATAATATTAAAATTTTTTTGAAATGTGAATACAATATTTAGTTATAATAATAATAATAATTATATATCATATAGATTCAATATAAACAATTTTATTGATATATATTATAATAATGATCAAAAATTAAATTAATAAACTTTTAATAATAAAATAGATATTAATTAAAAAATATTTACAAAACCCAAATTGATTCAAAATTAAAGTAAAATATCTTAATTAATAATAATTTTTAATTGTTTACTCATTATATAAGCGTAAATACTTTTATTGATTAAAAGAAATTATTTAAATAATATTTCTCGCACTCATAATTAATTTGTAATAAATAATTCTATAGAAATAAACTAATAAATAATTAAAGTAAATATCTAAAAATATTTTAATTAGAAATAGAAATTTGATTTATTAATTATTAAGTAGTATATAGTAGTTTAATGAATTATGTATTTAGGCATTATGAGGTTTAGGAGTTTACTAATTTAACTGTGTATGCATTTAGTGGTTATAGGTTTTATTTAAAAAATAAATAAACAAAAAAATTATTTTTATTATTTTTTGATATTTTCAAATGTTATAACCTTTGAAAATATAATAATTTTTAAATTTTTTTCAAATGGGAATTCAATATTTAGTTATAATAATCATTATTTTTATATTTCATATAAATTTAATATATATAATTTTATTGATAAATATTGTAATAATAATCAAAAAATAAATTAATAATCTATTATTAATAAGATATATATCAATTAAAATATAATTAAAAAACCAAAAATGATTCAGAAGGAAAGCAAAATATATAAATATATAATAAATTCTTGTTTTGAAATTTTTTCTTCTTTTTATAAGTTTATCTATATTTTTTGATGAAAAATAATTTATATAAATTATATTTGTTTAACCCATAATTTATATTGTACTTAATATTAAATAAAAATAAACGAATAAATAATTAAATGAATATTTTAAATTATAATTAAAAAATATTATTGAGATTTATTATTTATTATTTAGAGTATACCAGTTTAAAAGGATTATCTATTTAGGGTTTTCGAGATTTTGGAGTTTTTGACTTAAGTGTTTAGGCATTTAGTAGTTTATAGGATTTATTTAAACAATGAAATAACAAAAAATTATTTTTTATATTTTCTAACATTTTCAAAGGTTACCTTTGAAAATATAAAAATTTAATTTTTTTAAAAAATATGAATACAATATTTAGACATAAGAATCATTATAATTATTTATAATATAAACTAAATATAAAAAATTTTATTGATAGATATGATTTCAATTATCAAAAAATATATTAATATGCTATTATTAATATGATAGATATAAATTAAAATATAATTGCTGGACCTAAAATTAGTCAAAATCAAAGTAAAATTTATTCCAAATAATAATTTTTGTTTTTTAGTTTTTGCTTCTTTTTATAAGCTTATAATTTTTTTTGATGAAAAATAAATTATTTAAATTATATTTAAGGTTTAAGAGTTTAATGTTTTAAGTATTTAGTGGCTCTTGTGTTTAGGAGCTTATAGATTTAAGTGTTTAGGCATTTAATGGTCTATAAGTTTTATTTAAACAATGATATAACAAAAAAATTATTTTTATTTTTTTTCTAATTTTTGAAGTTTATAACCTTTGAAAATTTAATAATATTTAAAATTTTTTAAAATTTGAATACAATATTTAGTTATAATAATTTTAATAATTCTATTTCATATAAAATAAATATAAACAATTTTATTGATTGATATTATAATAATGATCAAAAATTAAATTAATAAACTATTTATAATAAGATAGATATTAATTAAAAAATATTTACAAAACCCAAATTAATTGAAAATTAAAGTAAAACTTATTAGTTGATAATAATTTTTTAATTTTTAATAATACTTCTTTTAAAAGCGTATATATATCTTTTGATTAAAAATAAATTATTAAAAGTATATGTGTCGCACTCATAATTTATTTAGTAATAAAAATTTCGATAAAAATAAACTAATAAATAATTAAAATGAATATTTAAAATAATAATAAATTGATATAAAAATTCAATTTATTAATTATAAATTAGTAAATAGCGGTTTAATTGTCTATGTATTTAGGCATTATGGGGTTTAGGAGTTTACTGATATAATTGTGTATGCATTTAGTGGTTTATAGGTTTTATTTAAAAAATAAAATAATATAAAATATATTTTTATTATTTTTTTATATTTCCAAAGGTTATAACCTTTTAAATTTAATGATTTTTTAATTTATTTCAAAATTAAATTTAATATTTAGTTATAATAATCATAATATTTATATATCATATAAATTCAATATAAATAATATTATTGATAAATATTCTAATAATGATCAAAAATTAAATTAATAAACAATTATTAATAAGATAGATATCAATTAAAATATAATTACAAAATCTAAAATGATTTAGAAGGAGAGGAAAATATATTACTATATAATAAATTTTAGTTTTTAAAATTTTTATTCTTTTTATAAGTTTATCTATATTTTTCAATGAAAAATAATTAATATAAATTATATTTTTCTAACTCATAATTTATTTTTTTAATTATTATTTATATAAAAATAAACGAATAAATAATTAAAATGAATATATTAAATTATAATTAAAAAAATAATATTGAGATTTATTATTTATTATTTAGGGTATACTAGTTTAAAAGGATTATCTTTTTAGCGTTTTAGAGATTTAGGAGTTATTGATTTAAGTGTTTAGGCATTTAGTGGTTTATAAGATTTTTAAAAAAAATGAAATATCAAAAAAATTATTTTTGATATTTTTTTGCATTTTCAAAGGATTTATAGAATTACCTTTGAAAATATAATAATTTTAAAATTTTTTAAAAATATGAATACAATATTTTGTAATAATAATCATTAAAATTATATATAATCTAAACAAAATATAGAGAATTTTATTGATAGATATTAAATCAATTATCAAAAAATAAATTAATATGTTATTATTAATATGATAGAAATAAATTAAAATATAATTGCAAAACCTAAAATTATTCAAAATCAAAGTAAAATTTATTACTAAATAATAATTTTTGTTTTTCAGTTTTTACTTCTTTTTATAAGCTTATATATTTTTTTGATGAAAAATAAATTATTTAAATTAAATTTGTATCACTCAAAATTTATTTTGTAATTAATATTTAAATAAATTATTTAACTTATAATTAAGGTTTACGACTTTAAATGTTTAAGTATTTAGGGGCTTTTGTGTTAAGGAGTTTAGAGATTTAAGTTTTTAGGGATTTAGTGGTTTATAAGATTTATTTAAACAATGATATAACAAAAAGTTTATTTTTTTTATTTTTTCTAATTTTTCAAGCTTATATCCTTTGAAAATATAATAATTTTTAAATTTTTTTCAAATGTAAATATAATAATTATTTATAATAATCTTCATAAATATAAGTCATTTAAATTCAATATAAACAATTACATTGCTAGATATTATAATAATGATCAAAGAATAAATTAATAAACTATTATTAATAAAATAGATAGTATTTAAAAAGTATTTGCAAAATCTAAATTTATTCAAATCAAATTAAAATATATTACTAAATAATAATTTTTCTAATGTTTTGTTTTTTATAAATTTATATAGTTGTAATTAAAAATAAATTATTTAAACTATATTTGTCTTACTCTTAATTTATTTTATAATTTAAAATTCAATAATAATAAACTAATAAATAATTAAAATGAATATTTAAAATTATAATGGATACAAATAAAATTGAGATTTATTATTTATTTTTTAGGATATTTCGGTTTAATGATTTAAGTATTAAGGTGTTTTGTGGTTTAGGAGTTTAGTGTTTAAATTGTTTAGACCTTTAGTGATTTATAGTTTTTATTTAAATAATGAAAAAACAAAAAATTTAATTTTTTGATTTTTTTTAATTTTTGAAGTTTATAACCTTTGAAAATATAATAATTTTTAATTTTTTTTAAATGTGAATATAATATTTAGTTATGATAATCTTAATAATTATATATAATGTAAACTCAATATAAATAATTTTATTGATAGATATTATAATAATGATCAATAAATAAATTAATAAACTAGCATTTATAAGAATGATATATAATAAAAAATAATTGTAAAATCTAAAATGATTCAAAATCAAAATAAGATATATTACTAATTAATAATTATTTATTTTTAAAAATTTCCCTTTTTTTATTAGTATTTTTTTAATGATAAATAAATTATTTAAACTTTATATGTCGCACTAATAATTTATTTTGTAATTAATATTTTTATAAAAATAAACTGATAAATAATTAAATTGAATATTTAAAATTATTATGAATACTAATAAAAATTAGATTTATGATTTATTATTTGGACTATACTAATTTAATGTTTTAAGTATTTATAGGCTTCGGAGTTTAGGAGTTTTGTCATTTTAGAATTTAGATATTTTGTGGTTTATAGGTTTTATGTAAAAAATAAAATAACAAAAAATTATTTTTGTTTTTTTTTCAATTTTGAATGTTATAACCTTTGAAAATATAATAATTTAAAATTTTTTTTTGATAAGAGAATATAATATGAATTATAATAATCATAATAATTATATATCATGTAAATTCAATATAAACTATTTTATTAATATATATTATAATAATGATCATAAAAAAGTAATTAACAATTATTAATAATATAAATATTGTTTAAAATGTATTTTCAAAACCTAAAATGATTTAAAATCAATGGTAAATATTTTATGAAATATTAATTTTAGATTATTAAATTTTTGTATCCATTTTTAAGCCTATATATTTTTTGATGAAAAATAAATTATTTAAATTATATTTGTCTCACTAATAATTTATTTTTTAATTTATATTTCTATAAAATTAAACTAATAAATAATTAAAATGTATATTTAAAATTATAATGAATACTAATAAAAATGAGATTTATGATTTATTATTTAGTGTATAACTATTTTATTGTTTATGTTTTTTGTGGTTTTGGGTTAAGGAGTTTATTGATTTATATGTTTACCCATTTTCGTGTTTAAGGGTTTTATTTAATCAATGAAATATCAAATAATTTATATTTATGAATTTTCGTGATTTTCAAAGTTTATAACCTTTAAAAATATAATAATTTTTTAATAGTTCTAAAATATGAATACAATACTTAGTTATAATAATTTTAATTATTATATTTGTTGTAGATTCAATATAAAAAAAATGTATTAATATATATTATAATAATGATCAAAAAATAAATTAATAAACTATTATTAATAAGATAGATATTAATTAAAATATATTTTGGGAACCCAAAATAATTCAAAATCAAAGTAAATTATATTACTAAATAAAATTTTAAATTTTTCATATTTTGTTTATTTTTATAAGCTTATTTTTTTTCATAAAAAATAATTTATTTAAATTATATCTGTCTCACTCATTATTTATTTTGTAATTAATCTTTCTATAAAAATAAACTAAAAAATAATTAAAATGAATATTTAAAATTATAATGAATACAAATAAAAATGATATTCATTATTTATTATTTAGGTTATATAGGTTTAATGATTTAAGTATTTAGGGGGTTTTTGGGTTTAGGAGTCTAGAGATTTAAATGTTTAGGCATTTAGTGGTTTATAAGTTTTATTTAAATTATAAAATAATAAAAAATTAATTTTGTGATTTTTTATCATTTTTGAAATTTATAACCTTTGAAAATATAATAATTTTTAAATTTTGTTCAAATGTGAATATAATATTTAGTTATAATAACTTAATAATTATAAGACATTTTAATTGAATATAAGTAATTTTATTGTTAGATATTATAAAAATGATCAAACAATAAATTAATAAACTATTATTAATAAGATTGATAACAATTAAAATATAATTGCAAAACCTATATATAATGATTCAAAATCAAAGTAAAATATATTAGTAAATAATAATTTTTTGTTTTTAAATTTTTCCTTCTTTTTATAAGCTTATATTTTTTTTTTATTTAAATAAATTATTTAAATAATATTTGTCTCACTCGAAATTTATTTTGTAAATAATTTTTCTAAAAAATTAAACAATAAATAATTAAAATGAATATTTAAAATTATAATAAATAGAAAAACAATTGAGATTTATTATTTATTAAGTAGTATATTGCTATTAAAAGGTTTATGAATTTAGGGGTTACGGGATTTATGAGCTTACTGATTTAAGTTAGTAAGCATTTAATGATCTATAGATTTTATTTAAAAAATGTTATAACAAAAATTTTATTTTTTATTATTTTTTGATATTTTCAAAGGTTATAACCTTAGAAAATATAATAATTTTTAAATTTTTTTCAAAAGTGAATTCAATATTTAGTTTTAAAAATTATTATATTTATATATCATATAAATTCAATATAAACTATTTTATTGATAAATATTCTAATAATGATCAAAAAATAAATTAATAATGTATTATTAATATGATAGATATCAATTATAATATAATTACAAAACCTAAAATGATTCAGAAACAAAGCTAAATATATTATTATATATTAATTTTTTGTTTTGAAATTTTTTTTTATTTTAAAAAGTTTATCTATATTCTTTTGATGAAAAATAATTTATATAAATTATATTTGTGTAACTCATAATTTATTTTGTAATTAATATATATATAAAAATAAACAAATAAATAATTAAATTTGAATATTAAAAATTAAAATGTAAAAAAAATGAGATTTATTCTTTATTATTTAGGATATATAGGTTTAATTTAAATTAGATCTGTCTCACTAATAATTTATTTTTAATTAATATTTCTATAAAAATAAACTTATAAATAATTAAAATTATATTGAATAATTAAAATAATTTATTTTATTACTCTCTCAATTCTAGAATGATTGCTAAAGCTCTAAACAAAATAATAGTAGCTTTTTCTTTATTTCTATTATGTCTCATCATATTTGATGTTGAATCATTGGGTTATCAAAGGTAATTTGACTCAGTATGCTAACAGACTAAACTAAAGTTGTACCCCTGTGTGTTGAAATAGCTAGTTGTTTAGGATGCTATTTATATTGATTATTGTAATTTCTTCTAAAATATCTATCATGCACAAACTCAAAGCAATTTTTTTAAAAACATAGTTCACCTCTAAAAAATTAACCATCTTGTAGCCTATTAGAACAACCTAGCCCCAGGGTGGTTTTAGCAGGGCAAGAAGTATGAGCTCTCTTTCAATCAAGAATCAAAAAATTTATTTTGTTGGCATGTCTAAGCCGTATTTTCATATCCTCATGGATATGAAAAGTATCATTTCTTTTTTTTATATTAAATGAGTTATGTATACAAGCTCACAATACCCAAAAGGTGTAAATGAATCATATTCAAATGTATAAAAGGTTTTAATCATTGCTCAAAATATTAGTCTTGCATATTGACACATGAGTTCACAAATCAAAGGAAAAAGCCATAGTGATATTTCCAATCCCAAGAATTTTAGCTATAGAAAGTTATAAAGAGTAGTACTCGAGCTTTAACTAAATCTAGGGTCATGACTTTTTCTCTTGAGGAATGTCCAAAGTTATAATCATTCCTAGTGCAATGACTTTGCAATATAAAGATAAAATGGACAAGCAATGGTCATATCCAATACTGTGAACTAGTATTATAGTGATTAAATATGCATTCATGATCATTCTTAGTGCCATAACAATATGTTCAACAGAGAGACACAAGTTATGGCATATTCTCATTGATATGATTTTGAGTTCTAGAGACAAAATATACAATCATGTCCATTGCTAATCCTACAATAATCTAAAGCAAGAAAGAGACTGAATCCATAACTCACCCCTTGAGTCATGACTTTGTGTTACATATACAAAAAGATAAATGTGTGACATTCCTAAAAGTTGTGAATTTCAATTTAAATTTAACACTTAGTCATTTGATTATAAAAGTGCAAAACAGGAGATTTAGGGTTTAGGGTTTATGGGTTAGGGTTATAGTTTATGGTTTATGGTTTAGGATTTAAAGTTTAGGGTTTATGGTTTTTTTTGTTTCTTTTTGAAAATACGCACTTTATTTATCATCTAGGCACACAACTTATAAGAGACTAAAAAGCTGACTAATTTAGGCCAGCCCACCAAATCCTATGCACATTAATGATTTTATGCATAAAATAGATAAAAAAACATAAAGCCTAATAATTCCAAGCGTACGAATACAACTAAAATCACTTGGCATTACTAGACTTCAGAGTTGGAATTGAGTCATTATGTGCACTGCGTCCTTTCCACTCGGATTATCCAAGCATTTTGAAGGAACCTGAATGATGCACCATATTAAAACTATGCGAATATAAGATTGTGCATGTGTGTGACATGCAGCATCAAGCATTTGCCAATGTAATTGGTATGCAATGAAATACATGTAAAACTAAATAACCATAAATCCACAAGTCCATATCTACGGCACTTTGTCAATTCATTCTCACATCTGAATTCCACATTCTTTTGCTCCAATGATCTTCAAAAGAGTATCTCTTGGGTTTGAATGCTTCCTTCTCGAGCTCCAAGAAGTGGCTGTATGTTGCACCGACAAAATATCAAAAAAAATGCATGCATCGGTGTGCATGTTTGATGAGGTCCATCTCATAATCTAATTAACTATTCCGACAACCAAGCTAGAATACAAGTAAAATTACAAAATGCTATAAATATGGGTCTTCTGCTCCCGGGAGTGTAGAATCACCTAATGTGTATTTACAAAATGCATTAGTAGGCCCCACTTAAAGATACTCATTGGTCCAGTTGCCCTCATTGCATGCTACATAGAGAATAGAGAAGATTGTGTGTGTGAATATGTCATGATCCGTCTCTAATAGTAAATGGTGTATACAAAGTCCAAAATACAAATAAGACTACAAACATAAACTACAAGTTTGAATCTTTCGCTCCCGTGTGGCTGGTCTGGACTCAATTGCTTACTGGCCCAGCTTGGTGATGTTTCAGATTTTGCCGGCTCTCTAATTAATCATGGATTACCCGCTAGTCCTATTGGGCGACGGGTGGGTGGCCCTCTATGCTGCCTGATACGGCTAGTGGAAACCACTCCTAGCTACTCTTGGGCTTACTAGCGACCACTTTGCTCGGTTTCGTCAGTTGTCTATATGTTATCATCTCGGCTTGCTAGTGGGGCCCTCTACAAGCTGGTGGCCCATAATTCTGGTTGATTTCAAGAGTTGTTGGCCCCTCTAAATGCTACACCAAAATGGACAAGAATATGTGCACGTGTGTACTGTGGTCCTTCGCTATGTGTGTGTGGTGCAGCAGTATCAGGGTTTAGGAGTTTTGTAAATTAAGTATTTAGGTATTTTGTGGTTTATAGGTTTTATTAAAATAATTAAATAACATAAAAATTATCTTTATGATTTTTTTTTCATTTTCAATGTTATAACCATCGAAAATATTATTATTTTTATTTTTTTTCAAATGTTAAAACAATATTTAATTATAATAATCATAAAAATTAAATATCATGTAAATTCAATATAAATAATTTTATTGATCGATATTATAATACTCATCATAAAATAGATTAATAAACTTTAATTAATAAGATAGATATTAATTAAAATATATTTGCAAAACCTAAAACGATTCAAAATTAAAGTAAAATTTATTATTAAATAATAATTTTTTATTTTTAAATTTTTGAATCTTTTTATAATCTTATAAATTTTTTTGATGAAGATAAATTATTTAAATTATATTTGGCTCATTCATAATTTTATTTTGCAATTAATATTTCTATAAAAATAAACTAATAAATAATTAAAATGAATATTGAAATTATAATGAATACAAATAAAAATGAGATTTATGATTAATTATTTAGGGTATACCAGTTTAATGGTTTAGTATTTAGGAGTTTAGGAGTTTAGTGATTTAAATGTTTAGGCATTTAGTAGTTTATATGTTTTATTTAAATATTGAAATAACAAAAAAATTATTTTTCAAATTTTTTATCAATTTTGAAGGTTATAACCTTTATAAATATAATAATTTTTAAATTTTTTTCAAATGTGAATACACTATTTAATTATAATAAACTTAATAATTATATATCATGTAAATTAAAAATAAACAATTATATTGATAGATATTAATAAACTAAATATAAATATAAATATAATAGTGATCAAAAAATAAATTAATAAACTATTATTTATTGATAGATATTTATACATTATTTATAAATACTTAAACATGGTTTAAATATTTAAGTATTTAAGGGTTTTGTGGTTTAGGAGTTTATCAGTTTAATGATTTAAGCGTTTAGGCATTTAGTAGTTTATAGGTTTTATATAAACAATAAAATAACAAAAAAATTATTTTGGTTATTTTATCTAATTTTCAAAGATGATAACCTTTGAAAATATAATAATTTTTAAATTATTTTCAATGTAAATATAATAATTAGTTATAATAATCTTTATAATTATATATCATATAAATTCAATATAAACAATTTTAATGATAAAAATTCTAATAATGATCAAAAAATAAATTAATAATTTATTATTAATAAGATAGATATCAATTAAAATATAATTACAAAACCTAAAATGATTTAGAATCAAAGCAAAATTTTTTAATATATAATAATTTTTTGTTTTGAAATTTTTTTTTCTTTTAAAAAGTTTATGTATAATTTTTTGATGAAAAATAATTTATATAAATTATTTTTGTCAAGCTCAAATTATTTTGTAATTAATATTTATATATAAATAAACAAATAAATAATTAAAATGAATATTTAAAATTATAATGAAAAAAATAAGATTTATTATTTATTATTTAGGGATACTATTTTAATTTAAATTAGATCTCTCACTAATAATTTATTTTGTAATTAATATTTCTATAAAAATAAACTGATAAATAATTAAAATAAAAATTTAAAATTATACTGAATAAAAATTAAAATGAGATTTATGAATTATTATTAATGTTTACCAGTTTACTGGTTTTAAGTATTTAGAGGTTTTATCATTTAGGAGTTTAGCGATTTATGTTTTTATGCATTTTTTGGGTTATAGGTTTTATTTAAACAATGAAATAATAAAAAAAATATTTTTTATTTTTTTTCACATTTTCAAAATTTATAACCATTGAAAATATAATAAGTTTAAATTTTTTTAAAAATGTGAATACAATATTTAGTAATAATAATCATTATAATTATATATAATATAAAATAAATATAAACAATTTTCTTGATAGATAAGATATCAATTATCAAAAAATAAATTAATATGTTATTATTAATATGATAGATATAAATTAAAATAATATTAAATACCTAAAAAGATTCAAAAACAATGTAAAATTTATTACTATATCACAATTTTTGTTTTTTTAGTTTTTGCTTCTTTTTATAAGCTTATATATTTTTTTGATTAAAAATAAATAATTTAAATTATATTTGTATCACTCATAATTTATTTTGTAATTAATATTTCAAAATATTATTTAAATTATATTTAAGGTTTACGAGTTTAAAGGTTTAAGTATTTAGGGGCTTCGGGATTTAGGAGTTTAGAGAGTTATGTCTTTAGGCTTTTAATGGTTTATAAGTTTAATTTATACAATGATATAACAAAAAATTTATTTTTGTTATTTTTTATCATTTTTGAAGGTTATAACCTTTGAAAATATAACAATTTTTAAATTTTATTTATATGTGATTACTATATTTAGTTATGATAATCTTAATAATTATATATAATGTAAATTCAATATAAACAATTATATTGATTGATATTATTTTAATGACCAATAAATAAATTAATAAACTATTATTAATAAGAAAGATTTTATTTAAAATATATTTTAAAAACGTAAATTTATTCAAAATCAAAGTAAAATATGTTACTAAATAATAATTTATTTGACGTTTTGCTAAGTTTAATAAGTTTATATTTTTTTTTATTAAAAGTAAATTATTTAAATTATATTTGTCTTCCTTATAATTTATTTTTAATTTATAATTCTATAAAAATAAACTAATAAATAATTAAAATGTATATTTAAAACTATAATGAATACAAATAAAATAGAGATTTATTATTTATTATTCAGGATATACTAGTTTAATACTTTAAATATTTAGGTGTTTTGGTGTTTAGAGATTTAATTGTTTAGGCCTTTAGTGATTTATAGTTTTTATTTAAAGAATGGAAAAATAAAAAATTTAATTTTTTAATATTTTTTGATTTTTTTTAATTTTTGAAGGTTATAACCTTTGAAATTATAATAATTTTTAATTTTATTTAAATGTGAATATAATATTCAGTAATAATAATCTTAATAATTATATAAAATATAAACTCAATATAAATTATTTTATTAATAGATATTATAATAATGATCAATACAAAATTAATAAACTATTATTAATAAGAACTAATAATAATAATGATCAATCTTTTTATTAAAATATAATTGCAAAATCTAAAATGATTCAAAATAAAAATAAAATATATTACTAAATAATAATTTTTTTTTTTAAATTTTGCCTCTTTTTTAAAGATATATTTTTTTTTTGATGAAAAATAAATTATTTAAATTAGATCTGTCTCACTAATAATTTATTTTGTAATTAATATTTCTATATAAATAAACTGATAAATAATTATAATAAAAATTTAAAATTATACTTAATAAAAATTAAATTGAGATTTATGATTTTTTATTAATGTACACCTATTTAATAGTTTAAGTATTTAAAGGTTTTGTCGTTTAGCAGTTTAGCAATTTATGTTTTTAGGCATTTAGTGGTTTATAGGTTTTATTTAAATAATAAAATAACAAAAAAAATTTGTAATTTTTTTTCATTTTTATAGGTTATAACCTTTGAAAATATAATAATATTTAAAATTTTTTGAAATGTGAATAAAATATTTAGTTATGATAATATTAATAATTATATATCATATAAATTCAATATAAACAATCTTATTGATAGATAATATAATAATGATCAAATTTAAATTAATAAACTAATGATAAAAAGATTGATATTAATTAAAAAAATATTTACAAAACCCAAATTGATTCAAAATAAAGTAAAATATATGACTGGAAAATAATTTTTAATTTTTAAATTTTTACTTCTTTTATAAGCATATATATTTTTTGATTAAAAATAAATTAATTAAAATATATGTGTCGCTCTCATAATTTAATTTGTAATAAATATTTTTATAAAAATAAACTAATAAATAATTAAAATGAATATTTAAATTTTATAATAAATAGAAATAAAAATTAGATTTATTAATTATTAATTAGTATATAGTGGTTTAATGGTTTATGTATTTAGGCATTATGGGGTTTAAAAGTTTAATGATTTAACTGTGTATGCATTTAGTGGTTTATAGGTTTTATTAAAAAATTAAAAAACTTATTTTTATTATTTTTTGATATTTTCAAAGGTTATAACCTTTGAAAATTAAATAATTTTTAATTTTTTTTAAATGTGAATACAATATTTATTTATAATAATCATTATATTTATATATCATATAAAATCAAAATAAACAAGATTATTGATAAATATTCTAATAATGATAAAAAAATAAATTAATAACCTATTATTAATAAGATAGATATCAATTAAAATATAATTACGAAACCTGAAATGATTCAGAAGAAAAGCAAAATATATTACTATATAATAATTTTATGTTTTGAAATTTTTTTTTCTTTTAAAAAGTTTATCAATAATTTTTTGATGAAAAATAATTTATATAAATTATATTTGTCTAACTCAATTTATTTTGTAATTAATATTTATATATAAATAAACAAATAAATAATTAAAATGAATATTTAAAATTATAATGAAAAAAAATAAGATTTATTATTTATTATTTAGAGATACAGGTTTAATTTAAATTAGATCTATCTCGCTAATAATTTATTTTGTAATTAATATTTCTATAAAATAAATTGATAAATAATTAAAATAAAAATTTAATATTATACTGAATAAAAATTAAAATGAGATTTATGATTTATTATTAATGTATACCAATTTAATGATTTAAGTATTTAGAGGTTTTGTCATTAGGAGTTTAGTGATTTATGTTTTTAGGCTTTTAGTGGTTTAGAGGTTTTATTGAAAAAAATAAAATAATAAAAAAAATTTCTATAATTTTTTATCATTTTCATAGGTTATAACATTTGAAAATATAATAATATTAAAAATTTTTTAAAATTTTAATCAATATTTTGTTATAATAATATTAATAATTATATATCATATAAATTTAATATAAATTATTTTATTGATAGATTTTATAATAATGATCAAGAATTAAATTTATAAACTATTAATATTAAGATAGATATTAATTAAAAAATATTTACAAAACCCAAATTGATTCAAAATAAAAGTAACTTATATTACTTGATAATATTTTTTAATTTTTAAATTTATACTTCTTTTATAAGCGTATATTTTTATTAGATAAATAATATATTATAATAAAATGATATTTGTCCCACTCATAATTTATTTTGTAATAAATATTTCTAAATAAATACACTACTAAATAATTAAAATGAATATTTAAAAATATAATAAATATCAATAAAAATTAGATTTGTTTATTATTAAGTAGTATTTAGCTGTTTAATGGTTTATGTATTTAAGCATTACGGGGTTTAGGAGTTTACTGATTTAGCTTTATATGCATTTAGTAGGGCCTGCTCACGGGACTCGGAGATTTTCGACCCGACCTGAAGTCTTGTCCCGAAAGAATCGGGACTGAGAAAATCCGTTGACTTTGACTTTTCCCGTCCTGTTCTGTCACATATTTTTTCTTTTGGGATGGTTCTGGATCTTAAGCAATATCCATCTCGAGAACCGTCCCGTCCTAAAAAACCTATACTAGAACCAGGAATATATATATAACATGAAGATGCCACCAATTCCGCTACTGCCCATCCAATTCCGACACACCTATTGATGTTGCGACGAGTTCCAGGACACCTCACGCCGTTCCAGCCGTGTTCAGTTAGGTCCAGCCCTTGTCCAACACACTTCTGGTTGCCTCCACCGTGACTCAGATGACACCAGCCTTTTGGTTTATTTTTGTGACGAGAATTGAGTGTTTAATTATTATTATTATGTGTCTTAGTCAGATTTGTTGAGTATTGGTTGTGGTGTTGTGGTTGTGCCGAATGAGTGGGCTGAATGTGTTACCGTCAGTTTTGTAGTGCTTGCTTGTTTAAAATAAGTATATGTATTTATGCTTAACATATCATATTATTTAATGGCAATGTAGATGGCACAAACCAGCGATAAATGAAAATTACAATAAATTGAAGATGTTCGCATCTCAAATGATCTAAGTACTGGTAAATCCAATCATCATCCTTTCACGAACCCTCTTATTGTTAAGACAGTTTCTTCTATTCCAATTGTAAAAGAAAGTCAAGGTACATCTGAACCACTAGCTCATAAAAAGTATAAGTCTGCTGTTTGGGAAACTTATGAGATATTGGTTGATTCAGAGTGAAATGAAACTGGTAGGGCAGCTTGTATATGGTGTTGGAAAGAAAATTGGAAATAAGTGATCAAGGTACTTTGGGTTTATGGAAATACTTAAAAGAGACAGGTAGGAAATTTTCACACAAAAAAAGAATTAATAGAAGCCTACAAAGGTTAAGACAAGTCACAATCTTTGTTGAGTTTCACTAAAGGTACTAGTTCAGAGGATAACAAATTAACTTGTTGGCAATCTGATCAACAACTAGTTAGGGAGGCTTTGGTGAAAATGATCATAAAAGATGAATTGCCTTTTTCTTTTGTTGAGAGGGGTGAGTTTAAGGAGTTTTGTGAAGTTAGTGTGCCTCAATTTAAAATTCCATCTAGGCATCCCACACTAAGAGATTGTTTTTCTTTGTTTGTGAAGGAAAAGAAGAAATTATTTGATAGCATATCATCTCATTGTTGTAGAGTTTCATTGACTACCAACACTTGGACTAGCATTCAAAATTTGTCTTATATATGTTTGACTGTTAATTTCTTTGATTCTCAATGGAATATGCATAAAAGGCCATTGAACTTTTGTGTAATTAAAAGTCATTCTGAAGTTAATATTAGAAATGCTATTGAGTTTTGCATTAATGAATAGGGTTTGAGAAAGTTGATGTGCATTACTGTTGACAATGCATCAAATAATGATGTTGTAGTTGAACAATTGAAAAAATGGCTTCTGAAAAAATGTGTTGTACCTTTGAGAGGCTAGCATTTTCATATGAGATGTTGTGCTCATATCCTAAACATAATTGTCAGAGATGGCATTGCAGTAGTTGAGGGTGCTATTCAAAAAATTAGAGGTGCGGTGAAATATGTGAGGAGCAGTCCTAAAAGATTAGATATGTTTAAGTTATGTGTTGAAGAAGCAAACTTGACATATGGATCTTCATTTCAAATAGATTGTCCTACAAAATGGAATTCAACTTATTTGTTGCTACAAACTGATATAAAATATCAAAAAGAATTTGATAATTTGGATTCCAAAGACAAAAGGTATTTAAAGGAGTTTGGTTCAAACGTTCCAACTGAGAGAGACTGAACAAATGCCAAAATTTTGGCTCGTTTCTTGAAAAATTTTTATGAGGTAACTTGTAACTTTTCAGGCTCATAATATTCTATTTTTAGTGTTTATTTTCCTCAGATTATTCGAATTTTAAAAAAAATTGTGCTTTGTGAAAATTGTAGAGATACAATGGTGTCTGAAATGGGTATGAAAATGAGGCATAAATTCAAAAAATATTGGGGTTCTCTTCAGTCAACAAATATTATGCTTTTTGTAGTAGTGGTGTTGGATCCAAGATATAAGCTCAAATATCTCAAGGTTAAGCACACTCAGCATTATGGAGAGGAATTGGCTAAAAATTATGTGAAAAAGGTTATAAATGCTTTAAATGAGATGATGAATGATTATAAAGATTTAAATGAAGATGAATGAAAAGAAGATGATTTCTTTTCTACTGTGTTGAAGAAAAATGATGATTTCTTTGATAGTAGTGATACTTATGTTGATGATTTTTTTTGTTGAATCGGAGAAAGAACAAGAAGTTGTAGCTTTGGAAGAGTTGGATAGGTACTTGGAGGACAAACTTGAAAAAATAGAATTGATTTTGATCTTCTAAACTGGTGGAATGTAAATGAGGTTAGGTATCCTTCTTTGGCAAATTTAGCAAGGCATGTATTTGCTATCCATGCATCTACTATGGCCTACGAATCTACATTTATCACTATAGGCAAAACTTTAGATAAATTTAGGAGTTCTTTAACACATATTACAGCTAAAGTTCTCATATGTCTACAAGATTGGTTGAGAAGCTCAAGCAAACCTTTTGAAATTGAAGAATTAGTTCAAAGCCTTGATGATAATGAATCAGGTTAGTATACAAATCTTGTAAATTTTAATTTAACTTTTACTTATTTTATTCATTCAATTTAATAAAAATATGGTTCAATTATAATTTTCAAAGGGGTCACAAGATCCTAATATTCATCCAACTATAGTTGGCGAACTAAATTTGGAATGGTTGTATTAAATTTTATAAGGTAATATTTTGTTTTTTTTATTACTCATTCATCTTAGAAATTTATGTCTACATGATTAACACGTTTTCATATTTGGTTGTCCTTCTACGATGGAGGAAGAAAAGGGAGGAGTTGTAGAAGAGATAATTAATTTGGTTTGGATTTCATTATTGTTCCGGGACGGACCTTTGAAATGATTATTATCATGGTTGTTATTAGTTGTATTTTTTTTGTTATATTAAGCTGCCTAATTTTAGCACTTACTTAAGTAGTAATTGATGCTACCAATGTTTACGGTCATCTTTAGCTTTTCCTTAAAATTTTAAGTAATTGTTTAAAAAATGTAGTATTGCTATTATGGTTAACTTTCACTCGGCTGAACAAAGCCAACTTGTGAAAAAACAAAGAACCAAATTAAGCACACAACTCGGTCCCATTTTATTTAACATTTCTATCCTTTTCTGCACATCAAAGCTTTTGATAAGGTAATGGAACTCGTTTGTGGTATTCAGCCTATTTGACAAAACAAAATTGGCCCAATTTGAGTTCGAAAGATACATAATAAGGAATGATAAATGGTACAACAAAAGGTTTCGACATGAACTAATTTGGCTGGTTTGAAGAAAATAAATTGAAAAAAATGTTCGAACTCCATTCCGTCCTGGAACCATTTTCTCCTACCCAAAATCCACGATCTCCATCCCGTCCAATCTTGATATTTTCAACCCATGGGACGGGTCTAGATCTTCTAAAAAAAAATCTCCGAACTGTGGGAAGGGACTGGAGATTTGTAATCCCCATCGCGTCCCGTCCCATGAGCACCCCTAGCATTTAGTGGTTAATAGGTTTTATTTAAAAAATAATATAACAAAAAATTTATTTTTATTATTTTTTGATATTTTCAAAGGTTATAACCTTTGAAAATATAATAATTTTTAATTTTTTTTAAACATGAATACAATATTTAGTTATACTAATCATTATATTTATATATTATATAAATTCAATATAAATAATTTTATTGATATATATTCTAATAATAATCAAAAAATAAATTAATAATCAATTAATAATAATATAGATATTAATTAAAATATAATTACAAACTTAAAATGATTCAGAAGTAAAGAAATATATATTACTATATAAAATTTTATGCTTTTGAATTTTTTCTTCTTTTAATAAGTTTATCTATATTTTTTTAATTAAAATTAATTTATATAAATTATATTTGTCTAACTCATAATTTATTTCGTAATTAATATTTGTATATAAATAAACTAATAAATAATTAAAATGAACATTTAAAATTATGATAAAAAAATGAGATTTATTATTTATTATTTATTATTTAGAGATATCGGTATAATTTAAATTAGATCCGTCTCACTAATAATTTATTTTGTAATTATTATTTCTTTAAAAATAAACTGATAAATAATTAAAATAAATTTTAAAATTATACTGAATAATTAAAATAATTTATTTTGTTCTTCTCTCAACTCTAGAATGATTGCTAAAGCTCTAACCAAAATAATAGTAGATTTTAGTTTATCTCTATTAAGTCTCATCATATTTGATGTTGAATCACTGGGCTATCAAAGGTAATTTGACTCATGTACGCTAACAGGCTAAACCAAAGCTGTAACCCTATGTGTTGAAACAGCTAGTTGTTGAGGATGCTATTTATATTGATTATTGTAATTTCTTCTAAAATATCTCTCATGCACACACTCAAAGCAAATTTTTTAAAACATAGTTCATCTCTAAAAAAATAACCACCTTGTAGCCTATTAGAACAAACTAGCCCCATGGTGGTTTGAGCAGGGCAAGAAGTATGGGCTCTCTTTCAATCAAGAATCAAAAAATTTATTTTATTGGCATGTCTAAGCCTTTATTTTATATCCTCATGGATATGAAAAGTATCATTTCTTTCTTTTTATATTAAATGAGTTATGTATACAAGCTCACAATACCCAAAAAGGTGCAAATGAATCATATTCAAAATTATAAAAGGTTTTAATCATTGCTCAAAATATTAGTCTTGCATATTGACACTTGAGGTCACAAATCAAAGGAAAAATCAATAGTGATATTTCTAATCCCAAGAATTTTAGCTATAGAAAGTTATAAAGAGTAGTACTCGAGCTTTAACTATTTATACGGTCATGACTTTTGTTCTTGAGGAATGTTCAAAGTTATAATCATTCCTAGTGCAATAACTTTGCAATATAATGATAAAATGCACAAGCTATGGTAATATCCAATACTGTGACCCAGTATTATAGTTTAAAATATGTATTCATGATCATTCTTAGTGCCATAACAATATGTTCAATAAAGAGACACAAGTTATGACATATTCTCATCGATATGATTTTGTGTACTAGAGAAAAAATTTACAATCATGACCATTGCTAATGCTACAATAATCTAAAGCAAGAAAGAGACTGAATCCATAACTCACCCCTTGAGTCATGACTTTGAGTTACATATACAAAAAGATAAATCTGTGACATTCCTAAAAGTTGTTAATTTCAATTTAAATTTAACACTTAGTCATTTTATTATAAAAGTGCAAATCATGAGATTTAGGATTTAGGGTTTGTGGATTAGGGTTATAGTTTATGGTTTAAGGTTCAGAATTTAAAGTTTAGGGTTTATGGTTTTTTTTGTTTTTTTTTTTGGAAAATACACACTTTATTTATCATTTAGGCACACAACTTACAAGAGACTAAAAAGCTGAGTAATTTAGGCCAGCCCACCAAATCGTATGCACCTTAATGATTCTATGCATAAAATACTTTAAAAAACATAATGCCTAATAATTCCAAGCGTACGAATACAACTAAAATCACTTGGCATTCCCTGACTTCAAAGTTAGCATTGAGTCATTATGCGCACTGTGTCCTTTCCATTCGGAATTGTCCAAGCCTTTTGGAGGAACCTGGATGATGCACCATATTAAAACTATGCAAATATAAGATTGTGAAAGTGTGTGACAATAAGCATCAAGCATTTGCTCATGTCATTATTATGCAATGGAATACATGTAAAACTGAATACCCATAAATCCACAAGTCCATATCTATGGCACTTTGTCAATTCATTCTCACATCTGAATTCCACATTCTTTTGCTCTAATGATCCTCAAAAGAGTATCTCTTGGGTTAGAATGCTTTTTCCTCGAGCTACAAGAAGTGGCTGTATGTTGCACCGACAAAATATCAAAAAATATGCATGCATCGGTGTGCATGTGTGATGAGGTCAATCTCATAGTCTAATTATCTACGCATACAACGAAGCTAGAATAAAAGTAAAATTACAAAATGCTATAAAGATGGGTCTTCTACTCCCGGTAGAGTAGCATCGCCTAATGTGTATTTAAAAATCCATTAGTGGTCCCCACTTAGAGATACTCATTGGTCCAGTTGCCCTCATTGCATGCTACATAGAGAACAGATAAGATTGTGTGTGTGAGTATGTCATGATCCATTTCTACAAGTTCATGGTGCATACAATGTCCAAAATACAAATAAGACTACAAACATAAATACAAGTTTGAATCTTTCACTCCCGTGTGACTGGTCTGGACTCCATTGCTTAATAGCTCTGCTTGGTGATGCTTCGGATTTTGTTGGCTCTCCAATTAATCATGGATTACCCGCTACTCCTGTTTGGCAATGGTTGGGTGGCCCTCTATGCTGCCTGATAGGGCTAGTGGGGCCCACTCCTAGCTACTCCTGGGTTTACTCCCGACCACTTTGCTCGGTCTCGTCAATTGTCTAAATGTTATCATCTCGTCTTGCTAGTGGGGCCCTCTACGTGCTAGTGTCCATACTACTTATTGCTTCCAGGACTTGTTGGCCCCTCTAAATGCTACACCAAAATGGACAAGAATATGTGCACATGTGTAATGTGGTCCATTGCTATGTGTATGTGGTGCAGAAGTATCAGGGTTTAGGAGTTTAGTAATTTAAGTATTTAGGTATTTTGTGGTTTATAGGTTTAATTTAAATAATTAAATAAAAAAAATTATTTTTATGATTTTTTCTCATTTTCAAGGTTATAACCATCGAAAATATTATAATTTTTATTTTTTTTTCAAATGTTAATACAATATTTAATTATAATAATCATAAAAATTAAATATCATGTAAATTAAATATAAATAATTTTATTTATCGTTATTATAATACTGATCATAAAATAATTTAATAAACAATTATTAATAAGATAGATATTAATTAAAATATATTTGTAAAACCTAAAACGATTCAAAATCAAAGTCAAATATATTTTTATATAATAATTTTTTATTTTTAAATTTTTGATTCTTTTTATAAGCTTATAAATTTTTTTGATGAAGATAAATTATTTAAATTATATTTGTCTCATTCATAATTTTATTTTGTAATTAATATTTCTATAAAAATAAACTAATAAATAATTAAAATGAATATTGAAATTATAATGAATACAAATAAAAATAAGATTTATGATTAATTATTTAGGATATACCAGTTTAATGGTTTAAGTATTTAGGAGTTTAGTGATTTAAGTGTTTAGGCATTTAGTTGTTTATATGTTTTATTTAAATAATGAAATTAAAAAATTATTTTTCAAATTTTTTATCAATTTTGAAGGTTATACACTTTATAAATATAATAATTTTTAAATTTTTTTCAAATGTGAATACAATATTTAGTTATAATAATATTAATAATTATAATTCATGTAAATTAAAAAATAAACAAATGTATTGATAGATTTTAATAAACTAAATATAAATATAAATATAATAATGATCAAAAATTAATTAATAAACTATTATTTATTGATAGATATTTATATATTATTTATAAATACTTAAACCTTTAAAGATTGTTTAAATGTTTAAGTATTTAAGGGTTTTGTGGATTTGGGGGTTAGGAGTTAAATGATTTAAGCATTTAGGCATTTAGTTGTTTATAGGTTTTATATAAAAAATAAAATAACAAAAAATTTATTTTTGTGATTTTATCTCATTTTCAAAAATGATAACCTTTAAAAATATAATAAATTTTTAATAAATTTCAAATGTAAATATAATATTTAGTTATAATAATCATAATAATTATTTATCGTGTAAATTTAATATAAACAATTTTATTGATAGATATTCTAATAATTATCAGAAAATAAATTTGAAATTTATTATGAATAAGATTGATATTACTTAAAATATAATATCAAAAACTAAAATGATTCAAAATCAATGCAAAATATATTACTAAATAATAATTATTTTTTTTAAATTTTTATTCTTTTTATAAGCTTATCAATTTTTTGATTAAAAAAATTTTTATAATTATTATTTTTAACTCATAATTTATTTTATAATTAATACATATCAAAAAATAAAAAACTAAATAATCAAAATAATTTTTTTTAATTATAATGAAAACAAATAAAAATGAAATTTATTAATTATTATTTAGGGTATACTGGTTTAAAGGATTATCTATATAGAGGTATCGGGATTTTGTAGTTTAGTGATTTAAATGCTTAGGCATTTAGTGTTGTATAGGTTTTATTTAAACAATAGAATAACAAAGAAAAAATATTTTTTTTTTATTTTTTCACATTTTCAAAGGTTATAACCTTTGAAAATATAATAATTTTAAAATTTTTCTTAAAAGTGAATACAATATTTAGTTATAATAATTATTATATTTATATATCATATAAATTCAATATAAACATTTTTATTGATAAATATTCTAATAATAATGAAAAAATAAGTTAATAATCTATTATTAATAAGATAGATTTCAATTAAAATATACTTACAAAACCTAAAATGATTCAGAAGCAAAGCAAAATATATTACTATATAATAATTTTTTGTTTTGAAATTTTTTTTCTTTTAAAAAATTTATCTATAGTTTTTTAATGAAAAATAATCTACATAAATTATATTTGTGTGACTCATAAATTATTTTGTAATTAATATTTATATAAAAATAAACAAATAAATAATTAAAATGAATATTTAAAATTATAATTAAAAATAATGAGATTTATTATTTATTATTTAGGGTATACCGGTTTAATTTAAATTAGATTTGAATCACTAATAATTTATTTTGTAATTAATATTTCTAGAAAAATAAAATGAAATTAATTAAGATAAAAATTTAAAATTATACTGAATAAAAATAAAAATGATATTTATCATTTATTATTAATATATACTAGTTTAATAGTTTACGTATTTAAAGGTTTTGTCTTTTAGGAGTTTAGCGATTTATGTTTTTCGGAATTTAGTGGTTTATTGGTTTTATTTAATCAATAAAATTACAAAAAAAAATTTGTAATATTTTTTCATTTTCATAGGTTATAAACTTTGAAATTATAATAATATTTATAATTTTTTGAAATGTGAATATAATATTTAGTTATAATAATATTAAGAATTATATATGATATATATTCAATATAAATAATTTTATTGATAGATACTATAATAATGATCAAAAATTAAATTAATAAACTATTAATAATAAGATAGATATTAATTAAAAAATATTTACAAAACACAAATTGATTCAAAATTAAAGTAAAATATATTACTGGATAATAATTTTTAATTTTTAAATTTTTACTTCTTTTATAAGCGTATATATTTTTTTGATTAAAAATAAATTATTTTAATTATATTTGTCGCACTCATAATTTTTTTTTATAATAAATATTTCTATTTAAATAAATTAATAAATAATTAAAATGAATATATAAACTATAATAAATAGAAATTAAAATTAAATTTATTAATTATTATGTATTAAATAATAGTTTAATGGTTTATGTAATTAGGTTTTACGAAATTTTGGTGTATACTGATTTAATTGTGTAGGCATTTAGTGGTTTATAGGTTTTATTTAAAAATAAAAAAACAAAACATTTATTTTTATTTTTTTTTATATTTTCAAAGGTTGAAACCTTTGAAAATATAATAATTTTTAAATTTTTTTCAAAAAAAAATTCTATATTTAGTTATAATAATCAATATTTTTATATATCATATTTCAACATAAACAATTTAAGTCAGAAATATTCTAATATTGATAAAAAAAATAAATTAATAATCTATTATTAATAAGATAGATATCAATTAAAATATAATTACAAAACATAAAATGATTCATAAGTTGAGCAAAATATATTACTATATAATAATTTTTTGTTTTAAAATTTTTTTTTATTTTAAAAAGTTTATCTATATTTTTTCGATTATAAATAATTTACATAAATTATATTTGTCTAACTCATACTTTATTTTTCAATTGATATTTATATAAAAATAAAAAATTAATAATTAAAATGAATATTTAAAATTATAATGAAAAAAAATGAGATTTATTATTTATTATATAGGGTATACCAGTTTAATTTAAGTTATATCTGTCTCACTAATAATTTATTTTTTGATTAATATTTCTATAAAAATAAACTCATAAATAATTAAAATAAAAATTTGAAATTATACTGAATAAAATTAAAATGAAATTTATGATTTATTATTAATGTATACATGTCTAATGGTTTAAGTATTTTAAAGTTTTGTCGTTTATGTGGTTAGCTATTTATGTTTTTAGGCATTTAGTGATTTATAAGTTTTATTTAGACAATAAAATAACAAAAAAAATTGTAATTTTTTGTTATTTTCAAATGTTTTAACCTTTGGAAATTTAATAATATTTAAAATTTTTTGAAATTTGAATACAATATTTAGTTATAATAATTTTAATAATTTTATATCATATAAAATAAATATAAATAATTTTATTGATAGATATTATAATAATGATCATAAATTAAATTAATAAACTATTTATAATAAGATAGATATTAATTAAAAAATAATTACAAAACCCAAATTGATTCAAAATTAAAGTAAAATATATTAGTTGATAATAATTTTTAATTTTTAATAATACTTCTTTTATACTTCTTTTAAAAGCGTATATATATTTTTTGATTAAAAATAAATTATTTAAATTATATGTGTTGCACTCATAATATATTTTGTAATAAAAATTTTTATAAAAATAAACTAATAAATAATTAAAATGAACATTTAAAATAATAATAAATTGAAATAAAAATTCAATTTCTTATTTAATAAGTTGTATATAGTGGTTTAATGGTTTATGTATTTAGGCATTACGGGGTTTAAGAGTTTACTGATATAACTATGTATGCATTTAGTGGTTTATAGGTTTTATTTAAAAAATAAAATAACATAAATTTTTTTTTATTATTTTATCATATTTCAAATGTTTATAACATTTGAAAATATAATAATTCTTAAAACTTTTTCAAAAGTGAATTCAATATTTAATTATAATAATTATTAAATTTAAATATAATATTTTAGTTATTATAATATTAATAAATATATATCATATAAATTCAATATAAACAATTTTATTGATAAATATTCTAAAAATTATCAAAAAATAAATAAATAAACAATTATTAATAAGATTGATATCAATTAAAATATAACTACAAAATATAAAATGATTCAGAAGGAGAGCAAAATATATTAGTATATAATAAATTTTAGTATTTTAATTTTTTATTCTTTTTATAAGTTCATCTATATTTTTCGATGAAAAATAATTTATATAAATTATATTTCTCAAACTTATAATATATATTGTAATTATATTTATATAAAAATAAAAAAATAAATAATTAAAATGAATATTTCAAATTATAATGAAAATAATAATATTGAGATTTATTATTTATTATTTAGGGTTACAGGTTTAAAAGGATTATTATTTATTATTTAGGGTTTTAGAGATTTAGGAGTTATTGAATTAAGTGTTTAGGTATTTAGTTGTTTATAGGTTTTATATAAACAATGATATATCAAAAAAAATATTTTTTTTTATTTGTTCACATTTTCAATGGTTATAACCTTTGAAAATATAATAATTTTAAAATTTTTTTCAAAAGCGAATTCAATATTTAGTTATAATAATCATTATATTTAAATAACATATAAATTCAATATAAATAATTTAATGATAAATATTCTAATAATGATCAAAAATAAATTAATAATCTATTATTAATAAGAAATATATCAATTAAAATATAATTACAAAACCAATAATAATTCAGAAGCAAAGAAAATTATATTATTATATAATAATTTTTTGTTTTTTATTTTTTTTTCTTTTAATAAGTTTATCTATATTTTTTGTGATAAAAAATAATTTTTATAAATTATAATTGTCTAACGCATAATTTATTTTGTAATTAATATTTATATAAAAATAAACAAATAAATAATTAAAATGAATATTTAAAATTATAATGAAAAAAATAAAAATGAGATTTTTTGTTTATTATTTAGGATATATTTGATTAAAAAAATTATCTATTTAGGATTTTCAAGATTTAGAAGTTATTCATTTAAATATTTAGGTATTTAGTGGTTTATAGGTTTTATTTAAACAATGAAATAATAAAGAAATTTTTTTTGATATTTTTTCAAATTTTCAAAGATTATAACCTTTGAAAATATAATAATTTTAAATTTTTTTAAAAATGTGAATACAATATTTAGTAATAATAATTATTATAACAAAATATAATATAAACTAAATATAAATAGTTTAATTGATAGATATTATATCAATTATCAAAAAATTAATTAATAAACTATTATTAATATGATAGATATAAATTAAAATTTAATTACAAAAACTAAAATGATTCAAAATCAAAGTAAATTTATTACTAAATAATAATTTTTGTTTTTTAGTTTTTGATTCATTTTATGAGATTATAAATTTTTTTAATAAAAAATAAATTATTTAAATTATATTTGTATCACTCATAATTTTTTTGTAATTAATATTTCAATAAATTATTTAAATTATATTAAGGTTTATGAGTTTAAAGGTTTAATTATTTTGGGGCTTCTAAGTTTAGGAGTTTAGAGATTTATGTGTTTAGGTATTTAATGGTTTATAAGTTTTATTTAAACAATGATATAACAAAAAATTTATTTTTTGTTATTTTTTCTCATTTTTTATTGTTATAATCTTAGAAAATATAACAATTTTTAAATTTTTTTTAAATGTGAATACTATATTTAGTTTTGATAATATTAATAATTATATATCATATTAATTAAATATAAACAATTATATTGATAGATATTATATTAATGATCAAAAAATAAATTAATAAAATATTATAAATATGATAGATATTATTTAAAATATATTTGCAAAACCTAAATTGATTCAAAAGCAAACTAAAATAAATTACTAAATAATAATGTTTTTGATGTTTTGCTTCTCTTTATAAATTTATATTTTGTCTTCTTAAAAGAATATTATTTAAATTATATTTGACTTCCTCATAATATATTTTGTAATTTATAAATCTATAAAAATAAACTAAAAAATAATTAAAATGAATATTTAAAATTATAATGAATACAAATAAAAGTGAGATTTATTATTTATTAATTAGAATATATCATTATAATGGTTTAGATATTTTGGAATTTAGGGGGTTAGTGATTTAAGTGTTTATGCCTTTAGTGATTTATTGTTTTTATTTAAAGAAAGAAAAAACAAAAAAATAATATTTTGTTTTTTTTTAATTTTTGAAGGATATAACCTCTGAAAATATAATAATTTTTATTTTTTTATAAATGTGAATATAATATTTAGTTATTATAATCTTAATAATTATATATAATGTAAACTTAATATAAATAAATTTATTAATAGATATTATATTAATGATCAATAAATATTTAATAAACTATTATTAAAAAGAATGATATAAATTAAAATATAAATGCAAAATCTAAAATGATACAAAATCAATATAAAATATTTTACTAAATAATAAATTTTTGTTTTTAAAATTGTGCCTATTTTTATAAGCTTATATTTTTTATGATGAAATATAAATTATTTATATTATATCTGTCTCACTAATAATTTATTTTGTAATTAATATTTCTTTAATCATATACTGATAAATAATTAAAATAAAAATTTAAAATTATACTGAATAAAAATTAAAATGTGATTTATGATTTATTATTAATGTATATCAGTTTAATGGTTTTGAGATTTAAAATTTTTTGAAATGTGAATACAATATTTAGCTATAATATTATTAATAATCATACTTCATATAAATTCAATATAAACAATTTTATTGATAGTTATTATAATAAAGATCAAAAATAAAATTAATAAACTATTAATAATTACATAGATATTCATTAATAAATATTTACACAACCCAAATTGATTCAAAATTAATGTAAAATATATTACTAAATAATAATTTTTAATTTTTAAATTTTACTTCTTTTATAAGCGTATATATATTTTTTGATTAAAAATAAATTATTTAAATTTTATCTGTCCTACTCATAATTTATTTTGTAATAAATATTTTTATAAAAATAAAATAATAAATAATTAAATGAATATTTAAAATTATAATAAATAGAAATAAAAATTAGATTTATTAATTATTATGTATTATATAGTGGTTTAATGGTTTATGTATTTAGGTATTACGGGGTTTAGTAGTATACTTATTTAATTGTGTATGCATTTAGTGGATTATAGGTTTTATTTAAAAAATAAAATAACAAAAAAATTTTTTTATCATTTTTTGATATTTTCAAAGGTTATAACCTTTGAAAATATAATAATTTTTAAATTTTTTTAAAAAGCGAATTCAATATTTAGTTATAATAATCATAATATTTAATATCATATAAATTCAATATAAACAATTTTAGTGATAAATATTGTAATAATGATCAAAAAATAAATTAATAATCTATTATTAATAATATAGATATCAATTAAAATATAATTACAAAACATAAAATGATTCATAAGCAAACCAAAATATATTACTAAATAATAATTTTTTATTTTGTAATTTTTTTTAAAAAAAAGTTTTTCTATATTTTTTTATTAAAAATAATTTACATAAATTATACTTGTCTAACTCAATTTATTTTTTAATTAATATTTATATAAAAATAAACAAATAAATAATTAAAAAGAATATTTAAAATTATAATGAAATAAAATGAGATTTATTATTTATTATTTTGGGTATACCTGTTTAATTTAAATTATATCTCTCTCACTAATAATTTATTTTGAAATTAATATTTCTATAAAAATAAACTGATAAATAATTAAAATAAAAATTAAAATGAGATTTATAATTTTTTATTAATGCATACCAATTTAATAGTTTAAGTATTTAGAGGTTTTGTCGTATTGGTATTTAGCAATTCATGTTTTTAGGCATTTAGTTGCTTATAGATTTTATTTAAACAATAAAATAACAAAAAATATTTTGTAATTTTTTGTCAATTTGATAGGTTATAACCTTTGAAAATATAATAATATTTAAATTTTTTTGAAATGTGAATACAATATTTAGTTATAATAATTTTAATAATTATATATCATATAACTTCAATATAAATAATTTTATTGATAGATATTATAATAATGATCAAAAAATAAATTAATAAACTATTAATAATAAGATAGATATTAATTAAAAAATATTTACAAAACCCAAATTGATTCAAAATTAAAGTAAAAAATATTATTGGATAATAATTTTTAATTTTTAAATTTTTACTTCTTTTATAAGCATATATATTAATAATCTATTAATATAATCTTAATAATTATATTTGTCGTAGATTCAATATAAAAAAATGTATTAATATATATTATAAAAATGATCAAAAAATAAATTAATAATCTATTATTAATAAGATAGATAATAATTAAAATATATTTGCAGAACCCAAAATTATTCAAAATCAAAGTAAATTATATTACTAAATAAAATTTTAAATTTTTGAAATTTTGTTTATTTTTATAAGCTTATATTTTTTTTCATAAAAAATAATTTATATAAATTTTATATGTCTCACTCATTATTTATTTTGTAACTAATATTTATATAAAAATAAACTAAAAAAAAATTAAAATGAATATTTAAAATTATATTGAATACAAATAAAAATGTGATTTATTATTTATTATCTAGGTTATATAGGTTTAATGGTTTAAGTATTTAGGGGGTTTTGGGATTTAAAATTCTAGAGATTTAAATGTTTAGGCATGTATTGGTTTATAAGTTTTATTTAAATAATAAAATAATAAAAAAATTATTTTGTGATTTATTATCATTTTTAAAGGTTATAACCTTTGAAAATATAATAATTTTTAATTTTTTTTCAAATGTAAATATAATATTTTGTCTTCATAATCTTAAAAATTATAAGATATTTAAATTCAATATAAGTAATTTTATTGTTAGATATTATAAAATTGATCAAATAATAAATTAATAATCTTTTCTTAATAAGATTTTTAGCAATTAAAATATAATTGCAAAACCTATATATAATGATTCAAAATCAAAGTAAAATATATTACAAAATAATAATTTTTTGTTTTTAAATTTTTACTACATTTTATATGCTTATATATTTTTTTGATCAAAAATAAATTAGTAAAATTATAGTTGTCTCGCTCATTATTTATTTTGTAATTGATATTTCTATAAAAAATAAACTAATAAATAATTAAAATGAATATTTAAAATTATAAAGAATACATATTAAAATGAGATTTATGATTTATTATATGTAGTATATATTTGTTTAACGGTTTGTTATTATAAAAGTTTTATCATTTAGTAGTTTATCAAATTATGTTTTTAGGTATTTAGTGGTTTATAGCTTTTATTTATATAATAAAAATAAAGAATTTTTTTTAGATTTTTTCTGATTTTCAAAAGTTATAACCTTTAAAAATAAAATAATTTTTAAAATTTTTTGAAATGTGAATACTCTGTATAATTATATTAATCTTTTAAAATATATATCATATAAATTCAATATAAACAATTTTAATGATAGATATTATAAAAATGATCAAAAATTAAATTAATAAACTATTATTAATAATATAAATATTAATTAAAATATATTTACATAACACAAAATGATTCAAAATCAAATCAAAATATATTATTAAATAATAAATATAATAAACTTAATAATTGTATATCTTGTAAATTAAAATTAAACAAGTTTATTCATAGATATTAATAAACTTAATATAAATATAAATATAATAAAGATCAAAAAATAAATTAATTAACTATTATTTATTGAAAGATATTTATATATTATTTATAAATACTTAAACCTTTAAAGATGGATTTAATGTATAAGTATTTAAGGGTTTTGGGGTTTAAGAGTTTAATAATTTAAGCGTTTAGGCATTTAGTTGTCTATAGGTTTTATATAAACAATAAAATTACAAAAAATTTATTTCTGTGATTTTATCTCATTTTAAAAGATGATAACCTTTAAAAATAAAATAATTTTTAAATTATTTTCAAATGTAAATATAATATTTAGTTATAATAATCTTAATAATAATAATATATCATGTAGATTCAATAAAAATAATTTTATTGATAAATATTCTAATAATGATCAAAAAATAAATTAATAATCTATTATTAATAAGATAGAAATCAATTAAAATATAATTACAAAACCTAAAATTATTAAGAAGCAAAGCAAAATATTTTAATATATAATAATTATTTGTTTTGAAAATTTTTTTCTTTTAAAAAGTTTATCTATAATTTTTTGATGAAAAATAATTTATATAAAATATTTTTGTCTTGCTCAATTTATTTATAATTAATATTTATATAAATATAAACAAATAAATAATTAAAATGAAATTTTCAAATTATAAAAAAAATGAGATTTATTATTAATTATTTAGGAATACTATATTAATTAAAATTAGATCTGTCTCACTAATAATTTCTTGCGTAATTAAATTTCTATAAAAATAAACTGATAAATAATTAAAATAAAAATTAAAAATTATAATTAATAAAAATTAAAAAGAGATTTATGATTTATTATTAATCTATACCAGTTTAATGGAATAAGTATTTAGAGGTTTTGCCGTTTAGGAGTTTAGCAATTAATGTTTTTAGGCTTTTAGTGGTTTATTGGTTTTAATTAGAAAATAAAATAACCAAAAAAGTTTCTATAATTTTTGTCAATTTCATAGGTTATAACCTTTGAAAAATATATTAATATTTATAATTTTTTAAATGTTAATACAATATTTAATTATAAATATTTTAATAATTATATATCAATTAAATTCAATATAAACAATTTTATTGATAGATAATATAATAATGATCAAAAAATTAAATTAATAAACTATTAATAATAAGATAGATATTAATTAAAAAATATTTACAAAACCCAAATTGATTCAAAAATAAAGTAAAAAATATTACTGGAAAAATAATTTTTAATTTTTAAAATTTTACTTCTTTTATAAGCGTATATTTTTTTTGATTAAAAACAAATTATTTAAATTATATTTATCGCACTCATAATTTATTTTGTAATAAATATTTCTATAAAAATAAACTAATAAATAACTAAAATGAATATTTAAAATTATAATAAATAAAAATAATAATTACATTTATTAATTATTATGTATTATATAGCGGTTTAATGGGGTATGTATTTAGGTGTTAGGGGGTATAAGAGTTTACTGATTTAATTGTGTATGCATTTAGTGCTTTATAGGTTTTATTTAAAAATTAAAATAACAAAATATTTATTTTTATTATTTTTTGATATTTTCAAAGGTTATAACATTTGAAAATATAATAATTTTTATATTTTTTTCAAATGTGAATTCAATATTTAGTTATAATAATCATTATATTTATATATCATATAAATTCAATATAAACAATATTATTTATAAATATTTTAAAAATGATCAAAAAATAAATCAATAATCTATAATTAATAAGATAGATATCAATTAAAATATAATTAAAAAACCTAAATTGATTCAGAAGCAAAGCAAAATATATTACTATATAATAATTTTTTGTTTTGAAATTTTTTTTTCTTATAAAAAGTTTATCTATATTATTTTGATTAAAAATTATTTAAATAAATTATATTTGTGTAATATTTAATTTATTTTGTTATTAATATTTATATATAAATAAACAAATAAAAAATTAAAATGAATATTTAAAATTATAATGAAAAAAAATGAGATTTATTATTTATTATTTAGGGTATACCACTTTAATTTAAATTAGATCTATCTCACTAAAAATTTATTTTGTAATTAATATTTCTATAAAAATAACTGATAAATAATTAAAATAAATATTTAAAATTATACTGAATAAAAATTAAAATGAGATTTATGATTTATTATTAATCTATACCAGTTTAATGGAATAAGTATTTTGAGGTTTTATTATTTAGGAGTTTAGCGATTTATGTTTTTAGGCATTTATTTGTTTTTAGGTTTTATTTAAACAATGAAATAACAAAAAAATTATTTTTGATATTTTTTCACATTTTCAAAGGTTATAACCTTTGAAAATTTAATAATTTTAAATTTTTTTAAAATTGTGAATACAATATATAGTAATAATAATCATTATAATTATATATAATATAAACTAAATATAAACAATTTTATTAATAGATATGATATCAATTATCAAAAAATAAATTAATATGCTATTATTAATATGATGGATATAAATTAAAATATAATGAAAAAACCGAAAATGATTCAAAAACAATGTAAAATTTATTACTAAATAAAAATTTTTGTTTTTTTAGGTTTTACTCCTTTTTATAAGCTTATATATTTTTTTGATGAAAAATAAATTATTTAAATTATATTTGTATCTCTCATAATTTATTTTGTAATTAATATTTCAATATATTATTTAAATTATATTTAAGGTTTACGAGTTTAATGGTTTAAGTAATTAGGGGCTTCATAATTTAAGAGTTTAGAGATTTATGTGTTTAAACATTTAATGGTTTATAAGTTTTATTTAAACAATGATATAACAAAAAATTAATTTTTGTTATTTTTTATCATTTTTGAAGGTTATAACCTTTGAAAATATAACAATTTTTAAATTTTTTATTATATATGAATACTATATTTAGGTAAGATAATCTTAATAATTATATATCATGTAAATTCAATATAAACAATTATATTGATAGATATTATATTAATTATCAAAAAACAAATTAATAAACTATTATTAATAAGAAAGATTTTATTTAAAATATATTTGCAAAACATAAATTTATTCAAAATCAAAATAAAATATATTACTAAATAATAATTTTTTTGATGTTTTGCTTCTTATTATAAGTTTATAAGTTTTTTTATTAAAAGTAATTATTTAAATTATATTTTTCTTCCTCATAATTTATTTTTAATTTATAATTCTATAAAAATAAACTAATAAATAATTAAAATGAATATTTAAAACTATAATGAATACAAATAAAATAGAGATTTGTTATTTATTATTCAGGATATACTAGTTTAATTTATAATGAATATTTAGGTGTTTTGGGATTTAATGAATTTGAAGTGTTTATGACTTTAGTGATTTATAGTTTTTATTTAAAGAATGAAGAAATAAAAAATGTAATTTTATCATTTTTTTTAATTTTTGAAGGTTATAAACTTTAAAAATATAATAATTTTTACTTTTTTTTAATGTGAATATAATATTTAGTTATAATAATCTTGATAATTATATATAATGTAAACTGAATGTAGATAATTTTATTAATAGATATTATAATAATGATCAATAAATAAATTAATAAATTATTATTAATTAGAATGATATAATTTAAAATAGAATAACAAAATCTAAAATGATTAAAAATCAAAAATAAAATATATTACAAAATAATAAATTTATGTTTTTAAAATTTTGCCTCTTTTTATAAGGATATATATTTTTTTTGATGAAAAATAAATTATTTATATTAGATATGTCTCAGTAAGAATTTATTTTGTAATTAATATTTCTATAAAAATAAACTGATAAATAATTAAAATAAAAATTTAAAATTATACTTAATAAAAATTATATTGAGATTTATGATTTTTTATTAATGTACACCTATTTAATGGTTTAAGTATGTAGATGTTTTTAACGTTTAGGAGTTAATAAATTTATGTTTTTAGGCATTTAGTGGTTTATAGTTTTTATTTAAACAAAAAAATTACGAAAAAAAATTGTAATTTTTTGTCATTTTCATAGGTTATAACCTTTGAAAATATAATAATATTTAAAATTTTTGAAATATGAATACAATATTTAGTTATTCTAAAATTAATACTTATATATCATATAGATTCAATATAAATAGTTTTATTGATAGATAATATAATAATGAACTAAAATCAAATTAATAAACTATTAATAATAAGATAGATATTAATTAAAAAATATTTATAATACCCAAATCGATTCATGATAAAACTATGATATATTAATGTATAATACTTTTTAATTTTCAAATATTTACTTCTTTTATAAGCGTATATATATTATTTTGATTAAAAATAATTATATATATTATTTTATCGCACTCATAATTTATTTTGTAATAAATATTTTATAAAAATAAACTAACAAATAATTAAAATCAATATTTAAAATTATAATAAATAAATTAAAAATTAGATTTATTAATTATTAAGTAGTATATAGCGGTTTAATGGTTTATGTATTTAAAAGTTTACAAATTTACCTATATATGCATTTAGTGGTTTATATGTTTTATTTAAAAAATAAAATAACAAAAATTTAATTTTGATATTTTTTGATACTTTCAAATGTTATAACCTTTAAAAATACAATAAAATTTAAATTTTTTTCTGAAGTGAATACAATCTTTAGTTTTAATAATCAATATATTTATATATCATATAAATTCAATATAAACAATTTTATTGATAAATATTCTAATAATGATCAAAATATAAATTTATAATTTATTATTTAAAGATAGATATGAATTTAAATATAATTACAAAACCTAAAATGATTCAGAAGCAAGCAAAATATATTAATATATAATAATATTTTGTTTTGAATTTTTTTTTCTTTTAAAAAGTTTATGTATATTTTTTTGATGAAAAATAATTTATATAAATTATATTTGTCTAACTCATAATTTCTTCTGTAATTAATATATTTATAAAAATAAACAAATAAATAATTAAAATGAATATTTAAAATTATATTAAAAAAATGAGATTTATTATTTATTATTAAGGGATACAGGTTTAATTTAAATTTGATATTTTCACTAATAATTTATTTTGTAATTAATATTTCTATAAAAATAAACTGATAAAAAATTAAAATAAAAATTTAAAATTATACTGAATAAAATTTAAAATGAGATTTAGGATTTATTATTACTTTATACCACTTTAATGGATTAAGTATTTATAGGTTATTTCATTTAGGATTTTAGCGATTAATGTTTTTAGGCATTTAGTGGTTTATACGTTTTATTTAAAAAAATAATATATCAAAAAAAATTTATATAATTTTTTCTCATTTTCATAAGTTATAACCTTTGAAAATATAATAATATTAAAATTTTTTTGAAATGTGAATACATTACTTAGTTATAATAATATTAATAATTATATATCATATAAATTCATTATAAACAATTTTATTGATATATATTATTATAATGATCAAAATTAAATTTATAAACTATTTATATTAAGATAGATATTAATTAAAAAATAATTACATAACCCAAATTGATTCAAAATTATAGTAAAATATATTTCTGGATAATTATTTTTAATTTTTAATTTTTTACTTCTTTATAAGCATATATATTTTTATATTATATTTGTCGCACTCATAATTTATTTTGTAATAAATAGTTGCTATAAAAATATACTAACAAATGATTAAAATGAATATTTAAAATTATAATAAATAGAATTAAAAATTAGATTTATTTATTATTAAGTAGTATATATAGGTTTAATGGTTTATGTATTTTGGCATTATGGGGTTTAGGAGTTTACTGATTTAATTGTGCATGCATTTAGTGGTTTATATGTGGTATTTAAAAAAATATCAAAAAATGTATATTTTTTATTTTTTGATATTTTCAAAGTTTATAACCCCTGAAATTATAATAATTATTAAATTTTTTTCAAAAGTGAATACAATATTTAGTTGTAATAATCATTATATTTATATATCATATAAATTCAATAAAAATATTTTTATTGATAAATATTCTAATAATGATCAAAGAATAAATTAATAATCTATTATTAATAAGATAGATATCAATTTAAATATAATTACAAAACCTTAAATTATTCAGAAACAAAACAAAATATATTACTATATAATAATTTTTTGTTTTGAATTTCTTTTCTTTTAAAAAGTTTATCTATGTTTTTTTGATGAAAAATAATAATATAAATTATATTTGTCTAACTCAATTTATTCTGTAATTAATAATTATATAAAAATAAACGAATAAATAATTAAATTGAATATTTTAAATTATAATGAAAAAAATAATATTGAGATTTATTATTTATTATTTAGGGTATACCACTTTAAAATGATTATCTATTTAGGGTTTTCGAGATTTAGGAGTTATTGATTTAAGTATTTAGTCATTTAGTGGTTTATAGGATTTATTTAAACTATGAAATAACAAAAAAAATTTAATTGTTATTTTTTTACATTTTCAAAGTTTATAACATTTGAAAATATAATAATTTTAAAATTTTTTTAAAATGTGAATAAAATATTTAGTAATAATAATCCTTATAATTATATATAATATAAACTAATGATAAATAATTTTATTGAAAGATATGATATCAATTATCAAAAAATAAATTAATAAACTATTATCAATATGATAGATATAAATTAAAATATAATTACAAAACCTAAAATGATTCAAAATCAATGTAAAATTTATTACTAAATAATAATTTTTTGTTTATAAATTTTTGCTACTTTTTATAAAATTATATTTTTTTTATTAAAAGTAAATTATTAATATTATATTTGTCTGACTAATTATTTATTTTATAATTAATATTTATATAAAAAATAAACTAATAAATATTTAAAATGAATATTTAAAATTATAATGAATACAAATTAAAATGAGATTTAATATTTATGATTGCTGTATATGTAATTTATTTTTTGATAATTTGTTTGTATAACCAAATATTTTTTCTTTTTTAATAATTTCATGTAAGTGCAGGAAAGGAAATATTAAGAGGCCGGGATGCAACAATAGCACAATAACGAAGGTCTCGCTGACCGGACAGTGGGCCGAAATTTGAGCAGAACTAGACCCATCTCATGATCCGACCCGATCCAGTTAAATGAATCGAGAGAAATTTTAATATAAAATGTTTTATAATTTTATTTTCAGGTGGCTATTTTTGGACTCAGTGGAATTGTTCATCGTCTCTCTCTCTTCTCTCTTGTGCGATTAATCGTGACTATTTTGTGTGCTGCATACTATTAGAAATTTCTATTGCTTTAATCTATAACGCAAATGCATTTTCTAGTGGATTTAGCTAGTCGTACTCAGAGACTAGCGAACCACATTATTTTCGCTATTTATTTCTCATTTTTTGATTCTATTATGGATGGTTGCTAAATTGGGATATATATATTGCTTGTTTTCTGTTGTTTCTGTGTTTCTGTATCTCAATATCACTATCGTAGAAGCATAATTGCCCAACAATTATAAATGGTATACCAGTTTAATGTATCGATTATTTATGGGTTTTATCGTTTAGGAGTTTAGCAATTTATCTTTTTCGGCATTTAGTGGTATATAGGTTTTATTTATATATTAAAAATAATTTTTTTTTGATTTTTTTTAGATTTTGAAAGGTTATAACCTTTGAAAATAAAATAATTTTTAAAATCTTTTGAAATGTGAATACCATGTATAATTATATTAATCTTATTAATTATATATCATATAAATTCAATATAAATAATTTAATGATAGATATTATAATAATGATCAAAAATTAAATTAATAAACTATTATTAATAATATAAATATTAATTAAAATATATTTACATTAACACAAAATGATTCAAAATCAAATCAAAATATATTACTAAATAATAATATTTAAATTTTAATTTTTTCCTTCTTTTATATGCTTAGTATTTTTTTATGATTAAAAATAAATTATATAAATAATATTTGTCTCACTCGAAATTTATTTTGTAATTAATTTTTATAAAAAATTATAATATAAATAATAAAAATGAATATTAAAAATTATAATAAATAGAAATAAAAATGAGATTTATTTTTTATTAAGAAGTATACAGCTGTTATAAGGTTTATGTATGTAGGGGTTTCGGGTTTTATGAGCTACTGATTTAAGTAAGTAAACATTTAGTGATTGGTAGGTTTTATTTAAAAAAGAAATAACAAAAAATTTCTTTTTAGTTTTCTTTCTCATTTTTAAGATTATAACCTTTGAAAATATAATAATTTTTAAATTTTTTTCAAAAGTGAATACAATATTTATTTATAATAATCATAATAATTATATATCATATAAATTCAATATAAACAATTTTATTGATAGATTTTCTAATAATTATCAAAAATAAATTAAAAATCTATTATGAATAAGATTGATATTATTTAAAATATAATATCAAAACCTAAAATGATTCAAAAGCAAAGCAAAATATATTACTTAATAATAATTATTTGTTTTAAATTTTTATTCTTTTTATAAACTTATCTATTTTTTGATGAAAATTAATTTTATAAATTATATTTTTAACTCATAATTTATTTTATAATTAATATATATATATAAATAAAAAACGTAACAATCAAAATAAATTTTTTTAATTATAATGAAAACAAATAAAATGAGATTTATTAATTATTATTTAGGGTATATAGGTTTAAAGGTTTATCTATATAGGGGTATCAGGATTTGGTAGTATAGTGATTTAAGTGCTTAGACATTTAGTTTTTTATAGGTTTTATTTAAACAATGAAATAACAAAAAAAAAAATTATTTTTTCAAATGTTCAAATGTTATAATCTTTGAAAATATAAAAATTTTAAAACTTTTTTCAATGGTGAATACAATATTTAGTTATAATAATTATTAAATTTATATATCATATAAATTCAATATAAACATTTTTATTGATAAATATTCTAATAATGATCAAAAAATAAATTAATAATCAATTATTAATAACTTAGATATCAATAAAAATATAATTACAAATCGTAAAATGATCCAGAAGCAAAGCAAAATATATTACAATATAATATTTTTTTGTTTTTTATTTTTTTCTTCTTTTATTAAGTTTATATATATTTTTTTGTTGAAAAATAATTTATATAAATTATATTTGTATAACTTATAATTTATTTTATAATTAATATTTATATAAAATAAACAAATAAATAATTAAAATTAATATTTAAAATTATATTAAAAAAATAAAATGAGATTTAATATTTAATATTTATTATTTAGGATATACAAGTTTAAAAAATTTATCTATTTAGGGTTTTCGTGATTTTGAAGTTATTGATTTAAGTATTTAGGCATTTAATTGTTTATATGTTTTATTCAAACAATGAAATAACAAAAATATTTTTTTTGATATTTTTTCCAATTTTCAAGGTTATAACATTTGAAAATATAATAATTTTAAAATTTTTTAAAAATGGGAATATAATATTTAGTAATAATAAATATTATAACTATATATAATATAAACTAAATATAAACAATTTTATTGATAGAGATTATATCAATTATAAAAAAATAAATTAATAAACTATTATTAATAAGATAGATATAAATTAAAATATAATTAAAAAACCTAAAATGAATCAAAATCAAAGTAAAACTTTTTACTAGATAATAATTTTTTTTAGTTTTTGCATCATTTTATATGCTTATATGTTTTTTTGATTAAAAATATATTATTTAAATTATATTTGTATCACTCATAATTTATTTTGTAATTAATATTTCTATAAATTATTTAAATTATATTTAAGGTTTACGAGTTTAAAGGTTTAAGTATTTAGGGGCTTCAGGGTTTAGGAGTTTAGATATTTATGTATTTAGGCATTTAATGGTTTATAAGTTTTATTTAAACAATGATATAACAAAAAATTTATTTTTGTTATTTTTTCTAATTTTTGAAGTTTATTAACTTTGAAAATATAACAATTTTTAAATTTTTTTCATATGTGAATAC
>JAREIK010002827.1:51607-99905 GCA_029783825.1 Sapria himalayana
AATTGAAATAAAAATTCAATTTATTAATTATAAAGTAGTATATAGCGGTTTAATGGTTTATGTATTTATTCATTACGGGGTTTAGGAGTTTACTAATATAATTGTGTTGCATTTAGTGGTTGATAGGTTTTATTTAAAAAATAAAATAACATAAAATTTATTTTTATAATTTTTTCATATTTCCAAAGGTTATAACCTTCATAAATATAATAATTTTTTAAATTTTTTCAAAAGTGAATTCAATATTTAGTTATAATAATCATTATATTTATATATCATATAAATTCAATATTAACAATTTTATTGATAAATATTATAATAATGATCAAAAAATAAATTAATAAATAATTATTAATAAGATAGATATCAATTAAAATATAATTACAAAATCTAAAATGATTCAGAAGGAGAGCAAAATATATTAATATATAATAAATTTTAGTTTTAAAATTTTTTATTCTTTTTATAAGTTTATCTATATTTTTAGATGATAAATAATTTATAAAAATTATATTTGTCTAACTCATAATTTATTTTATAATTAATATTTATATAAAAATAAACAAATAAATAATTAAAATGAATATTTAAAATTATAATGAAAAAAATAAAAATGATATTTATTATTTATTATTTAGTATATATCTGATTAAAAAAATTATGTATTTAAGGTTTTCGAGATTTAGAAGTTATTCATTTAAGTATTTATCCATTTAGTCATTTATAGGTATTATTTAAAAAATGAAATAACAAATAAATTATTTTTAATATTTTTTCAAATTTTCAAAGATTATAACCATTGAAAATATAATAATTATAAAATTTTTTAAAAATGTGAATACAATATTTAGTAATAATAATTATTATAACAATATATAATATAAACTAATTATAAAGAATTTTATTGATAGATATTATATCAATTATCAAAAAATAAATTAATAAACTATTATTAATATGATAGATATAAATTAAAATTTAATTACAAAAACTAAAGTGATTAAAAATCAAAGTAAATTTATTACTAAATAATAATTTTTGTTTTTTGTTTTATGTTTTTTCCTCATTTTATAAGATTATATTTTTTTTTGATGAAAAATAAATTATTTAAATTATATTTGTATCACTCATAATTTATTTTGTAATTAATATTTCAATTAATTATTTAAATTATATTTAAGGTTTACGAGTTTAAAGGTTTAAGTATTTAGAGGCTTCGGGGTTTAGGAGTTTAGAGATTTATGTGTTTAGGTATTTAATGGTTTATAATTTTTTTGTTATTTTTTGTCATTTTTTAAGGTTATAACCTTTGAAAATATAACTATTTTTAAATTTTATTTAAATTTGAATATTATATTTAGTTATGATAATATTAATAATTATATATCATATAAATTCAATTTAAATAATTATATTAATAGATATTATATATATGATCAAAAAATAAATTAATAAACTATTATAAATAAGATAGATATTATTTAAAATATATTTGCAAAACCTAAATTTATTCAAAATCAAAGTAAAATAAATTACTAAATAATAATGTTTTTGATGTTTTGCTTCTTTTTATAAGTTTATATTTTTTGTTCTTAAAAGTATATAATTTAAATTATATTTGTCTTCCTTATAATATATTTTGTAATTTATAATTCCATAAAAATAAAATAAAAAATAATTAAAATGAATAATTAAAATTATAAATAATACAAATAAAAGTGAGATTTATTATTTATTATTCAGGATATACAGTTTTAATTGTTTAGGTATTTAGGTGTTTTGAGGTTTAGTAATTGAAGTGTTTATGCCTTTAGTGATTTATAGTTTTTATTTAAAGAATGAAAATACAAAAAATTTAATTTTTTGTTTTTTTTAATTTTTGAAAGTTATATACTTTGAAAATATAATAATTTCTAATTTTTTTTAAATGTGAATATAATATTTAGTTATAATAATCTTAATAATTATATATAATGTAAACTCAATATAAATAATTTTATTAATAGATATTATAATATTGATCAATAAATAATTAATAAACTATTATTAAAAAGAATGATATAAATTAAAATATAAAAGCAAAATCTAAAATGATACAAAATCAAAATAAAATATTTTACTAAATAATAAATTTTTGTTTTTAAAATTGTGCATATTTTTATAAGCTTATATTTTTTTTGATGAAATATAAATTATTTAAATTATATCTATCTCACTAATAATTTATTTTGTAATTAATATTTCTATAAAAATAAACTGATAAATAATTAAAATAAAAATTTAAAATTATACTGAATAAAAATCTAAATTAGTAATTTCTTATTAATGTATACCAATTTAATTGTTTAAGTATTAAGATGTTTTGTCATATAGGTGCTTAGTGATTCATGTTTTTAGGCATTTAGTGGTTTATAGGTTTTATTTAATCAATAAAATAACAAAAAAAAATTTGTAATTTTTTCTCATTTTCATAGGTTATAAACTTTTAAAATATAATTATATTTAAAATTTTTTGTAATGTGAATATAATATTTCGTTATAATAATTTTAATAATTATATATCATATAAATTCAATATAAACAATTTTATTGATAGATATTATAATAATGATTAAAAATTAAATTAATAAACTATTAATAATAAGATAAATTTTAATTAAACATTATTTACAAAACCAAAATTGATTCAAAAATAAAGTAAAAAATATTATTGTATAATAATTTTTTATTTTTAAATTTTTACTTCTTTTATAAGTGTATATATTTTTTTTATTAAAAATAAATTATTTAATTTATATTTGTCGCACTCATAATTTATATTGTAATAAAAATTTATATAAAAATAAACTAATAAATAATTAAAATCAAATTTTAAAATTATAATAAATTGAAATAAAAATTAGATTTCTTAATTATTAAGTAGTACATAGCGGTTTAATGGTTTATGTATTTAGGCATTACGGGCTTTAAAAGTTTACTGATTTAACTATGTATGCATTTAGTGATTTATATGTTTTATTTAAAAATTAAAAAAACAAAATATTAATTTTATTATTTTTTTATATGTTCAAAGGTTATAACCTTTGAAAATATATTAATTTTTAAATTTTTTTGAAATATGAATTCAATATTTAGTTAAAATAATCATTATATTTATATATCATATATATTCACTATAAATAATTTTATAGATAAATATTTTAATAATGATCAAATAATAAATTAATAATCGATTATTAATAAGATAGATATCAATTAAAATATAATTACAAAACATATAATGATTCAAAAGCGAAACAAATTATATTACTATATAATAATTTTTTGTTGTTAATTTTTTTTTCTTTTGATAAGTTTATTTATATTTTTTTTGATGAAAATTAATTTTCTATAAATTATATTTGTCTAACTCATAATTTATTTTTTAATTAATATTTTATAAAAATAGACAAATAAATAATTAAAATTAATATTTAAAATTATAATGAAAAAAAATGAGAATTATTCTTTATATTAGGTTATACCAGTTTAATTTAAATTATATCTGTCTCACTAATAATATATTTTGTGATTAATATTTTAATAAAAATAAACTGATAAATAATTAAAATAAAAATTTAAAATTATACTGAATAAAAATTAAAATGAGATTTCTGAATTATTATTAATGTATACTAGTTTAATATTTTAAGTATTTAAAGGTTTTGTCATTTATGACTTTAGCAATTTATGTTTTTAGTCATTTAGTGGTTTATATGTTTTGTTTAAACAATGAAATAGCAAAAAAATTATTTTTGATATTTTTTCATATTTTCAAAGTTTATAACCTTTGACAATATAATTATTTTAAAATTTTTTAAAAATGTGAATACAATATTTAGTAATAATAATCATTATAATTATATATAATATAAACTAAATATAAACAATTTTATTCAAGATATGATATCAATTATCAAAAAATAAATTAATATGTTATTATTATTATGATGGATATAAATTAAAATATAATTGCAAAACCTAAAATTATTCAAAATCCAAGTAAAATTTATTACTAAATAATAATTTTTGTATTTTAGTTTTTGCTTCTTTGTATAAGCTTATATATATTTTTAATGAAAAATAAATTATTTAAATTATATTTGTATCACTCATAATTTATTTTGTAATTAATATTTTAATAAATTATTTAAATTATATTTAATGTTTACTAGTTTATAGATTTAAGTATTTAGGGGCTTTTGTGTTTAGGAGTTTAGATGTTTGAGTGTTTAGGAATTCAGTTGTTTATTAATTTTATTTAAACAATGATATAGCAAAAAATGTATTTTTATTATTTTTTTTAATTTTTGAAGCATATATCCTTTGAAAATATAATAATTTTTAAATTTTTTAAAAATGTAAATATAATATTTATTTATAATAATCTTCATAAATATAATTCATTTAAATTCAATATAAATAATTATATTGCTAGATATTATAATTTTGATCAAAAAATAAATTAATAAACTATTATTAATAAAATAGTTATTATTTAAAAAGTAATTGAAAAATCTAAATTTATTCAAATCAAAATAAAATATATTACTAAATAATAATTTTTTTAATGTTTTGCTTTTTTTATAAGTTTGTATTTTTGTTATTAAAAATAAATAATTTAAATTATATTTTGCTTACTTATAATTTATTTTGTAATTTATAATTCTATAATAATAAACTACTATATAATTAAAATGAATATTTAAAATTAAAATGAATACAAATAAAATTGAGATTTATTATTTATTATTCAGGATATACCGATTTAATGGTTTAAGTATTTAGGTGGTTTGTGGTTTAGAAGTTTAGTGATATAATTGTTTAGACCTTTAGTGATTTATAGTTTTTTTTAAAGAATGGAAAAACAAAAAATTTAATTTTTATATTTTTTTTCTAATTTTTGAAGGTAGAAACCTTTTAAAATATAATAATTTTTAATTTTCTTTAAATGTGAAAATAATCTTTAATTATAATAATCTTAATAATTATATATAATGTAAACTCAATATAAATATATTTATTGATAGATATTATAATAATGATCAATAAATAAATTAAAAAACTTGTATTTATAAGAATGATATATATTAAAATATAATTGTAAAATCAAAAATGATTCAAAATCAAAATAAGATATATGATTAAATAATAATTTTTTATTTTTAAAATTTTGCCTCTTTTATGAGCATTTTTTAATGAAAAATAAATTATTTAATTTATATATGTCGCACTAATAATTTATTTTGTAATTAATATTTCTATAAAAATAAACTGTTAAATAATTAAAATGAATATTTAAAATTATAATGAATACTAATAAAACTCAGATTTACGATTTATTATTTAGACTATACTAATTTAATGTTTTAAGTATTTATGGGCTTAGGGGTTTAGGAGTTTAGTCATTTTAGTATTTAGTCATTTAGTGGTTTATAGGTTTTATATAAATAATAAAATAACAAAAAATTTATTTTTTGTTATTTTTTCTCATTTTTGAAGGTTATAACCTTTGAAAATATAATAATTTTTAAATTTTGTTTTGAAAAGTGAATACAATATGAAGTTATGTAATAATCATAATAATTATATATAATATAAATTCACTATAAACTATTTTATTGATATTTATTATAATAATGATCATAAAAAAGTAATAACCAATTATTAATAAGATAAATATTGTTTAAAATATATTTGCAAAACCTAAAATGACTCAAAATCAAAGTGAAATATTTTAATAAATATTAATTTTAAATTTTTGTATCCATTTATAAGCCTATATATTTTTTGATGAAAAATAAATTATTTAAATTATATTTGTCTCACTAATAATTTATTTTTCAATTAATATTTCTATAAAATTTAACTAATAAATAATTAAAATTTATATTTTTAATTATAATTCATACTAATAAATTTGAGATTTATGATTTATATTTTAGGGTATAACAATTTAATTGTTTAAATTTTTTGGGGTTTTGGGTTAATGAGTTTATTGATTTATATGTTTACACATTTTCGTGTTTATAGATTTTATTTAATCAATGAAATAAAAAGAAATTTAATTTTATGAATTTTCATGATTTTCAAAGGTTATAACCTTTAAAAATATAATAATTTTTTAATAGTTCTAAAATATGAATACAATACTTAGGTATAATAATCTTAATAATTATATTTGTTGTAGATTGAATATAAATAAATGTATTAATATATATTATAATAATGATCAAAAAAGAAATTAATAAACTATTATTAATAAGATATATATTAATTAAAATATATTTGCTGACCCCAAAATAATTTAAAATCAAAGTAAATTATATTTCTAAAAAAATTTTAAATTTTTAAAATTTTGTTTATTTTTATAAGCTTATTTTTTTCATAAAAAATAATTTATTTAAATTATATCTGTCACTCATTTATTTTGTAATTAATATTTCTATAAAAATAAACTAAAAAATAATTAAAATAAATATTTAAATTTATAATGAATACAAATAAAATTGAGATTTATTATTTATTATTTAGGTTAAATAAGTTTAATTGTTTAAGTATTTAGGGGGTTTTGGTGTTTAGGAGTCTAGATATTTAAATGTTTAGGCATTTAGTGGTTTATAAGTTTTATTTAAATAATAAAATAAGAAAAAATTATTTTTGTAATTTTTTATCATTTTTGAAGGTTATAACCTTTGAAAATATAATAATTTTAAAATTTTTTTCAAATGTAAATATCATATTTAGTTATAATAACTTAATAATTATAAGACATTTTAATTGAATATAAGTAATTTTTTTGTTCGATATTATAAAAATGATCAAATAATAAATTAATAAACTATTATTAATATGATTGATCACAATTAAAATATAATTGCAAAACCTATATATAATGATTCAAAATCAAAGTAAAAAAAATTAGTAAATAATAATTAGTAAATAATATCGTTTAGGAGTTTAGCAATTTGTGTTTTTAGGGATTTAGTGAATACCATGTATAAATATATTAATCCTACAAATTATGTATCATATAAATTCAATATTAATAATTTTATTGATAGATATTATAATAATGATTCAAAATCAAAATGATTTATGATTTATTATTAATATATACCAGTTTAATTATTTAAGTATTTAGAGGTTTTGTCGTTTGGAGTTAGCGATTTAAGTTTTTAGGCTTTTCGTGGTTTATAGATTTAATTGAAAAAAATAAAATAACAACAAAATTTCAATAATTTTTTAGCATTTTCATAGGTTATAACATTTGAAAATATAATAATATTTAAAATTTTTAAAATTTTAATACAATATTTTGTTATAATAATATTAATAATTATATATCATATAAATTTAATATAAATAATTTTATTGATAGATTTTATAATAATGATCAAGAATTAAATTTATAAACTAATATTAAGAATTATATATCTTATTAAGAATTAAATTTATAATAATATTAAGATAGGTATTAATTAAAAAATATTTATAAAACTCAAATTGATTCAAAATTAAAGTACCTTATATTACTTGATAATATTTTTTAATTTTTAAATTTATACCTCTTTTATAAGCGTATATTTTTATTATATAAATAATATATTATTTAAATTATTATTGTCCCACTCATAATTTATTTTGTAATAAATATTTCTAAATAAATACACTAATAAATAATTAAAATACATATTTAAAAATATAATAAATATCAATAAAAATTAGATTTGTTAATTATTAAGTAGTATTTAGCAGTTTAATGGTTTATGTATTTAGGCATTACGGGGTTTATGAGTTTACTGATTTAACTTTATATGCATTTAGTAGGGCCTAGTGACGGGACTCGGAGATTTTTGACCCAACCCGAAGTCTTGTCCCAAAAGAATCGGGACTGAGAAAATCCATTGACTTTGACTTTTCCCATCCCGTTTGTCACGTATTTTTTCTTTTGGGACGTTTCCGGATCTTAAGAAATATCCATCTCGAGAACCGTCCCATCCTAAAATACCTATGCTAGAACCAGGAATATATATATATATATATATATATATATATATATATATATATATATATATATATATATATAACATGAAGATGCCACCAATTCCAATACTTCCCATCCATTTCCGCCGCACCTATTGATGTTGAGACGAGTTCCAGGCCACCTCACACCGTTCCAGCCGTGTTCAGTTACGTCCAGCCCTTGTCCATCACATTTCTGGTTGCCTCCACCGTGTCTCAGATGACACCAGCCTTTTAGTTTATTTTTCTGACGAGAATTGAGTGATTAATTATTATTATTATGTGTCTTAGTCAGTTTTGTTGAGTATTGGTTGTGGTGGTGTGGTTGGGCCGAATGGGCCGGCTGAATGTGTTACAGTCAGTTTTGTAGTGCTTGCTTGTTTAAAATATTTATATGTATTTATGCTTAACATATCATATTATTTAATGGCAAAGTAGATGGCACAAACCAGCGGTAAACAAAAAATACAATAAATTGAAGATGTTCACATCTCAAATCCAATCATCATCCTTTCACGAACCCTCCTATTGTTACGGATGTTTCTTCAATTCCAATTGTAAAAGAAAATCAAGTTACATCTGAACCTCAAGCTCATAAATAGTATAAGTCTGCTGTTTGGGAAACTTATGAGATATTAGTTGATTCAAAGTGAAATGAAATTGGTAGGGCAGCTTGTATATGGTGTTGGAAAGAATATTTGGCAAAAAGTGATCAAGACACTTCGGGTTTATAGAAATACTTAAGAGAGACTTGTAGGAAATTCCCACAAAAAAAAATTAATAGAAGCTCACAAAGGTTAAGACAAGTTACAATCTTTGTTGAGTTTCACTAAAGGTACTAGTTCAGAGGATAAAAATATAACTTGTTGCCAATTTGATTAACAACAAGTTAGAAGAGCTTTGGTGAAAATGATCATAAAAGATGAATTTCCTTTTTGTTTTGTTGAGAGGGGGTAAGTTTAAGGAGTTTTGTGAAGTTAGTGTGCCTCAATTTAAAATTCCATCTAGGCACCCTACACTGAAGGATTGTTTTTCTTTGTTTGTGAAGGAAAAGAAGAAATTATTAGATAGCATATCATATCATTGTTGTAGAGTTTCATTGACTACCGACACTTGGACTAGCATTCAAAATTTGTCTTATATATGTTTGACTGTTAATTTCATTGATTCTCAATAAAATATGCATAAAAGGCCATTGAACTTTTGTGTAATTAAAAGTCATTCTGGTGTTAATATTAGAAATGCTATTGAGTTTTGCATGAATGAATGGGGTTTGAGAAAGTTGATGTGCATTACTATTGACAATGCATCAAATAATGATGTTGCAGTTGAACATTTGAAAAAAAGGCTTGTGAAGAAAAGTGTTTTACCTTTGAGAGGCTAGCATTTTGATATGAGATGTTTTGCTCATATCCTAAACATAATTGTCAGAGATGGCATTGTAGTAGTTGAGGGTGCTATTCAAAAAATTAGAGGTATGGTGAAATATGTGAGGAGCAGTCCTAAAAGATTAGATATGTTTAAGTTATGTGTTGAAGAAGCAAACTTGACATATGGATCTTCATTGCAATTAGATTGTCCTACAAGATGGAATTCAACATATTTGATGCTGCAAACTGATATAAAATATCAAAAAGAATTTGATAAGTTGGAGGACAAAGACAAAAGGTCTTTGAAGGAGTTTGGTTCAAAAGTTCCAACTAAGTGAGACGGAACAAACGCCAAAATTTTGGCTCGTTTGTTGAAAACTTTTTATGAGGTAACTTTTAAATTTTCTGGCTCGTTTATAAATTATTTTCCGGAGATTATTCGAATTTTGAAAAAAATTAACCTTTGTGAAAATAGTAGAGATACAATGGTGTCTGAAATGAGTATGAAAATGAGGGATAAATTCAATAAATATTATCCTTTTGTAGCAGTAGTGTTGGATCCTATATATAAGCTCAAATATCTCGAGGTTAAGTACACTCAGCATTATGGAGAGGAATTGGCTAAAAATTTGGTGAAAAAGGTTATAAATGCCTTAAATGAGATGATGGATGATTATAAAGATTTAAATGAAGATGAATCAAAAGAAGATGATTTCTATTCTACTGTGTTGAAGAAAAATGATGATTTCTTTGATGGTAGTGATACTTATGTTGATGGTTTTTTTGTTAAATTGGAGAAAGAACAAGAAGTTGTAGCTTTGGAAGAGTTGGATAGGTACTTGCAGGACAAACTTGAAAAAAATAGAATTGATTTTGATCTTCTAAACTGATGGAAGGTAAATGAGGTTAGGTATCATTCTTTGGAAAATGTAGCAAGGGATGTATTAGCTATCCAAGCATCTACTATGGCCTACGAATCTATATTTAGCACTGGGGAGAGAACTTTAGATAAATTTAGGAGTTCTTTAACACATAATACCGTTGATGTTCTTATATGTCTACACGATTGGTTGAGAAGCTCAAACGAACCTATTGAAATTGAAGAATTAGTTCAAGACCTTGATTATAATGAATTAGGTTAGTATACAAATCTTGTAAATTTTAATTTCACCTTTACTTATTTTATTCATTCAATTTAATAAAAATATGGTTCAATTATAATTTTCAGAGGGGTCACAAGATCCAAATATTCTTCCAACTATAGTTGGCCTACTAAATTTGGAATGGGGGTATTAAATTTATAAGGTAATATTTTATTTTTTTATTACCCTTTCATCCTAGAAATTTATGTCTACAAGATTAACATATTTTCATCTTTGGTTGTCCATCTACATTAGAGGAAGAAAAGGGAGGAATTGTGGAAAAGATAATTAATTCGGTTTGGATTTTCGTTGCTTTTCTTGGACGGATCTTTGAAATGATAATTATCATGGTTGTTATTAGTTGTATTTTTTTGTTATATTAAGCTACCTAATTTTAGCAATTACTTAAGTAGTAGTTGCTGCTACTAATGTTTGTAGTCATCTTTAGCTATTCCTTAATATTTTAAGCAATTGTTTAAAAAATTTAGTATTGCTATTATGGTTAGCTTTCACTCGCCTGAACAAAGCCAACTTGTGAAAAAATAAAGAACCAAATTAAGCACACAACTTGGTCCCGTTATATTTAACATTTCTATTCTTTTCTGCACATCAAAGCTTTTTACAAGGTAATGGAACTCGTTTGCGATATTTAGCCTATTTGACAAAACAAAATTGGCCCAATTTGAGTTTGAAAGATACATAACTAAGGAATGATAAATGGTACAACAAAAGGTTTCGACATGAAATAACTTGGCTGGTTTGAAGAAAATAAATTGAAAAAAATGTCCGAACTCCATTCCGTCCGAAACCATTTTATCCTACCCAAAATTTCCGATCTCCATCCCATCCAATCATGATTTTTTCAACCTATGGGATGGGTCTGGATCTTAAAAAAAAATCTTCGAACTGTGGGAATGGATTGGAGATTTGTAATCCCCATGCCTTCCCGTCCCATGAGCACCCCTAGCATTGAGTGGTTTATAGGTTTTATTTAAAAAATAAAACAACAAAAATTTATTCTTATTATTTTTTGATATTTTTAAAGGTTATAACCTTTGAAAATATAATAATTTTTAAATTTTTTTCAAATGTGAATACAATATTTAGTTATACTAATCATTATTTTTATATATTATATAAATTCAATATAAATAATTTTTTAATAGATATTCTAATAATTATCAAAAAATAAATTATTAATCCATTAATAAAAAGATAGATATTAATTAAAATATAATTAAAAAACTTAAAATGATTCAGAAGCAAAGAAAAATATATTACTATTTAATAATTTTTTGTTTTTGCATTTTTTTTCTTTTAAAAATATTATCTAAATTTTTTTGATGAAAAATAATTTATATAAATTATATTTGTCTGACTCATAATTTATTTTGTAATTAATTTTTATATATAAATAAACAAATAAATAATTAAAATGAATATTTATATTTATAAAAAAAATAAGTTTTGTTATTTATTATTTATTATTTAGTGATACCAGTTTAATTTAAATTAGATCCGTCTCACTAATAATTTATTTTGTAATTAATATTTCTATAAAAATAAACTGATAAATAATTAAGATAAAAATTTAGAATTATACTGAATAAAAATTAAAATGAGATTTAAGATTTATTATTAATGTATACAATTTAATAGTTTAAGTATTTAGAGGTTTTATCATTTATGACTTTAGCAATTTATGTATGTAAGCATTTAGTGGTTTATAGGATTTTTAAAACAATAAAATAACAAAAAAAAGTTTGTAATTTTTTCGCATTTTCATAGGTTATAACCTTTGAAAATATAATAATATTTAAAATTTGAAACCATAGAAAATTTGAAAAAATATCAAAAATAAATATTTTGTTATTTCATTGTTTGAATAAAACCTATTAACCTTTAAATGCCTAAATACTTAAATCAATATCTTCTAAATCTAGAAAACCCTAAATAGATAAATTTTTAAACATGTATATCCTAAATAATAAAAATAAATCTCATTTTTATTTTTTTAATTATAATTTTAAATATTCATTTTAATTAATTAATTATTTATTATTATATAAATATTAATTACAAAATAAATTATGAGTTATACAAATATAATTTATATAAATTATTTTTCAAAAAAAAATATAGATAAACTTTATAAAAGGAGAAAAAAATTAAAAATAAAAAAATTTTATGTAGTAATATATTTTTATTTGTTTCTTTATCATTTAAGGTTTTGTAATTAAATTTTAATTTATATTTAAATTATTAATAATAGATTTTAATTTATTTTTTGATCATTAGTAGAATATTTATCAATAAAAATGTTTATATTGAATTTATATGATATATAAATGTAATAAATATTATAACTAAATATTGTATTCACTTTTGAAAAAAGTTTTAAAATTATTATATTTTGAAATGTTATAACCTTTGAAAATATCAAAAAAAAACAAAAATAAATTTTTTGTTATTTTATTTTTTAAATAAAACATATAAACCACTAAATGCATAAATAGTTAAATCAGTAAATTCCTAAATACATAAACCATTAAACTGCTATATACTACTTAATAATTAATAAATCTAATTTTTATTTTATATATTATAATTTTAAATATTAATTTTAATATTTATTAGTTTGTTTTTATAAAATATTTATTCCAAAATAAATTATGAGTGCGACAAATTTAATTTAAATAATTTATTTCTAATCAAAAAAATATAGACGCTTATAAAAGAAGTAAATATTTAAAAATTAAAAATTATTATTCCGTAATATAATTTATTTTAATCAAGAATCGATTTGGGTATTGTAAATATTTTTTAATTAATATCTACCTTATTATTAATAGTTTATTAATTTTATTTTTGATCATTCTTATATTATCTATCAATAAAATTGTTTATATTGAATTTATATGATATATAATTATTAATATTAAAATATCTAAATATTGTATTCACATTTCAAAAAATTTTAAATATTATTATATTTTCAAAGGTTATAACCTATGAAAATGATAATAAATTACCAATTTTTTTATTGTTATTTTATTGTTAAAATAAAACCTATAAACCACTAAATGCCTAAAAACATAAATTGCTAAACTTCTAAATGACAAAACCGCTAAATACTTAAATCATTAAACAGGTGTACATTAATAAAAAATCATAAATCTCAATTTAATTTTTATTAAGTATAAGTTTAAATTTTTATTTTAATTATTTATCTGTTTATTTTTATAAAAATATTAATTACAAAATAAATTATTAGTGAGCCAGATCTAATATAAATAATTAATTTTTCATCAAAAAAAATATATATCCTTATAAATAGAGGCAATATTTTAAAAACAAAAATTTATTTTTTAGTAATATATTTTATTTTGATTTTGAATCATTTTAGATTTTGTAATTATATTTTAATTTATATCATTCTTATTAATAATAGTTTATTAATTTTTTATTGATCATTATTATAATATGTATTAATAAAATTATTTATATTGAGTTTACATTATATATAATTATTAAGATTATCATAACTAAATATTATATTCACATTTAAAAAAATTTAAAAATATTTTATTTTTAAAGGTTATAAGCTTTAAAAATTAAAAAAAAATTAAAAATTAAATTTTTTATTTTTTCAATTTTTAAATAAAAACTATAAATCACTAAAGGCCTAAACACTTAAATCACTATACCACAAAACACCTAAATACTTAAACCATTAAACTAGTATATCCTGAATAATAAATAATAAATATCTATTTTATTTGTATTCATTATAGTTTTAAATATTCATTTTAATTATTTATTAGTTTATTTATATAGAATTATAAATTAAAAATAAATTATGAGGAAGACAAAAATAATTTAAATAATTTACTTTTAATAAAAAAAAATATAAACTCATAAAAAGAAGCAAAACATCAAAGAAATTATTATTTAGTAATATATTTTATTTTGATTTTGAATAAATTTATGTTTTGCAAATATATTTTAAATAATATCTTTCTTTGTAATAATAGTTTATTAATTTATTTTTTGATCATTAATATAATATCTATCAATATAATTGTTTATATTGAATTTACATGAATTATAATTATAAAGATTATCATAACTAAATATAGTATTCACATATAAAAAAAATTTAAAAATTGTTATATTTTCAAAGGTTATTATAACCTTCAAAAATGATAAAAAGTAACAAATATTAATTTTTTGTTATATAATTGTTTAAATAAAACTTATAAACCATTAAATGTCTAATTACATAAAATTGTAAACTCTTAAACCCATAAGCCCCTAAATACTTAAACCTTTAAACTCGTAAACCTTAAATATAATTTAAATAATTTGTATAAATATTAATTACAAAATAAATTATGAGTGATGCAAATATAATTTAAATAATATATAATTCATCAAAAATATATATAAGCTGATAAAATGATTCAAAATCTAAAAAAAATATTATTTAGTAATAAATTTTACTTTGATTTTGAATCATTTTAGGTTTTTTAATTATATTTTAATTTATATCTATCATATTAATACTAGTTTATTAATTTATTTTTTTATAATTGATATAATATCTATCAATAAAATTGTTTATATTTAGTTTATATTATATATAGTTATAATATTTATTATTACTAAATATTGTATTCACATTTTTAAAAAATTTTAAAATTATTATATATTCAAATGTTATAACCATAGAAAATTTGAAAAAATATCAAAAATAAATATTTTGTTATTTCATTGTTTGAATAAAACCTATTAACCTTTAAATGCCTAAATACTTAAATCAATATCTTCTAAATCTTGAAAACCCTAAATAGATAAATTTTTAAACATGTATATCCTAAATAATAAATAATAAATCTCATTTTTATTTTTTTAATTATAATTTTAAATATTCATATTAATTAATTAATTATTTATTATTATATAAATATTAATTACAAAATAAATTATGAGTTATACAAATATAATTTATATAAATTATTTTTCAAAAAAAAATATAGATAAACTTTATAAAAGGAGAAAAAAATTAAAAATAAAAAAATTTTATGTAGTAATATATTTTTATTTGTTTCTTTATCATTTAAGGTTTTGTAATTAAATTTTAATTTATATTTAAATTATTAATAATAGATTTTAATTTATTTTTTGATCATTAGTAGAATATTTATCAATAAAAATGTTTATATTGAATTTATATGATATATAAATGTAATAAATATTATAACTAAATATTGTATTCACTTTTGAAAAAAGTTTAAAATTATTATATTTTGAAATGTTATAACCTTTGAAAATATCAAAAAAAAAACAAAAATAAATTTTTTGTTATTTTATTTTTTAAATAAAACATATAAACCACTAAATGCATAAATAGTTAAATCAGTAAATTCCTAAATACATAAACCATTAAACTGCTATATACTACTTAATAATTAATAAATCTAATTTTTATTTTATATATTATAATTTTAAATATTAATTTTAATATTTATTTGTTTGTTTTTATAAAATATTTATTCCAAAATAAATTATGAGTGCGACAAATTTAATTTAACTAATTTATTTCTAATCAAAAAAATATAGACGCTTATAAAAGAAGTAAATATTTAAAAATTAAAAATTATTATTCCGTAATATAATTTATTTTAATCATGAATCGATTTGGGTATTGTAAATATTTTTTAATTAATATCTACCTTATTATTAATAGTTTATTAATTTTATTTTTGATCATTCTTATATTATCTATCAATAAAATTGTTTATATTGAATTTATATGATATATAATTATTAATATTAAAATATCTAAATATTGTATTCACATTTCAAAAAATTTTAAATATTATTATATTTTCAAAGGTTATAACCTATGAAAATGATAATAAATTACCAATTTTTTTATTGTTATTTTATTGTTTAAATAAAACCTATAAACCACTAAATGCCTAAAAACATAAATTGCTAAACTTCTAAATGACAAAACCGCTAAATACTTAAATCATTAAACAGGTGTACATTAATAAAAAATCATAAATCTCAATTTAATTTTTATTAAGTATAAGTTTAAATTTTTATTTTAATTATTTATCTGTTTATTTTTATAGAAATATTAATTACAAAATAAATTATTAGTGAGCCAGATCTAATATAAATAATTAATTTTTCATCAAAAAAAATATATATCCTTATAAATAGAGGCAATATTTTAAAAACAAAAATTTATTTTTTAGTAATATATTTTATTTTGATTTTGAATCATTTTAGATTTTGTAATTATATTTTAATTTATATCATTCTTATTAATAATAGTTTATTAATTTTTTATTGATCATTATTATAATATGTATTAATAAAATTATTTATATTGAGTTTACATTATATATAATTATTAAGATTATCATAACTAAATATTATATTCACATTTAAAAAAATTTAAAAATATTTTATTTTTAAAGGTTATAAGCTTTAAAAATTAAAAAAAAATTAAAAATTAAATTTTTTATTTTTTCAATTTTTAAATAAAAACTATAAATCACTAAAGGCCTAAACACTTAAATCACTAAACCACAAAACACCTAAATACTTAAACCATTAAACTAGTATATCCTGAATAATAAATAATAAATCTCTATTTTATTTGTATTCATTATAGTTTTAAATATTCATTTTAATTATTTATTAGTTTATTTATATAGATATATAAATTAAAAATAAATTATGAGGAAGACAAAAATAATTTAAATAATTTACTTTTAATAAAAAAAATATAAACTCATAAAAAGAAGCAAAACATCAAAGAAATTATTATTTAGTAATATATTTTATTTTGATTTTGAATAAATTTATGTTTTGCAAATATATTTTAAATAATATCTTTCTTTTTAATAATAGTTTATTAATTTATTTTTTGATCATTAATATAATATCTATCAATATAATTGTTTATATTGAATTTACATGAATTATAATTATAAAGATTATCATAACTAAATATAGTATTCACATATAAAAAAAATTTAAAAATTGTTATATTTTCAAAGGTTATTATAACCTTCAAAAATGATAAAAAGTAACAAATATTAATTTTTTGTTATATAATTAGTTTAAATAAAACTTATAAACCATTAAATGTCTAATTACATAAAATTGTAAACTCTTAAACCCAGAAGCCCCTAAATACTTAAACCTTTAAACTCGTAAACCTTAAATATAATTTAAATAATTTATATAAATATTAATTACAAAATAAATTATGAGTGATGCAAATATAATTTAAATAATATATTATTCATCAAAAATATATATAAGCTGATAAAATGATTCAAAATCTAAAAAAAATATTATTTAGTAATAAATTTTACTTTGATTTTGAATCATTTTAGGTTTTTTAATTATATTTTAATTTATATCTATCATATTAATACTAGTTTATTAATTTATTTTTTTATAATTTATATAATATCTATCAATAAAATTGTTTATATTTAGTTTATATTATATATAGTTATAATATTTATTATTACTAAATATTGTATTCACATTTTTAAAAAATTTTAAAATTATTATATATTCAAATGTTATAACCATAGAAAATTTGAAAAAATATCAAAAATAAATATTTTGTTATTTCATTGTTTGAATAAAACCTATTAACCTTTAAATGCCTAAATACTTAAATCAATATCTTCTAAATCTAGAAAACCCTAAATAGATAAATTTTTAAACATGTATATCCTAAATAATAAATAATAAATCTCATTTTTATTTTTTTAATTATAATTTTAAATATTCATTTTAATTAATTAATTATTTATTATTATATAAATATTAATTACAAAATAAATTATGAGCTATACAAATATAATTTATATAAATTATTTTTCAAAAAAAAATATAGATAAACTTTATAAAAGGAGAAAAAAATTAAAAATAAAAAAATTTTATGTAGTAATATATTTTTATTTGTTTCTTTATCATTTAAGGTTTTGTAATTAAATTTTAATTTATATTTAAATTATTAATAATAGATTTTAATTTATTTTTTGATCATTAGTAGAATATTTATCAATAAAAATGTTTATATTGAATTTATATGATATATAAATGTAATAAATATTATAACTAAATATTGTATTCACTTTTGAAAAAAGTTTTAAAATTATTATATTTTGAAATGTTATAACCTTTGAAAATATCAAAAAAAAAACAAAAATAAATTTTTTGTTATTTTATTTTTTAAATAAAACATATAAACCACTAAATGCATAAATAGTTAAATCAGTAAATTCCTAAATACATAAACCATTAAACTGCTATATACTACTTAATAATTAATAAATCTAATTTTTATTTTATATATTATAATTTTAAATATTAATTTTAATATTTATTAGTTTGTTTTTATAAAATATTTATTCCAAAATAAATTATGAGTGCGACAAATTTAATTTAAATAATTTATTTCTAATCAAAAAAATATAGACGCTTATAAAAGAAGTAAATATTTAAAAATTAAAAATTATTATTCCGTAATATAATTTATTTTAATCATGAATCGATTTGGGTATTGTAAATATTTTTTAATTAATATCTACCTTATTATTAATAGTTTATTAATTTTATTTTTGATCATTCTTATATTATCTATCAATAAAATTGTTTATATTGAATTTATATGATATATAATTATTAATATTAAAATATCTAAATATTGTATTCACATTTCAAAAAATTTTAAATATTATTATATTTTCAAAGGTTATAACCTATGAAAATGATAATAAATTACCAATTTTTTTATTGTTATTTTATTGTTTAAATAAAACCTATAAACCACTAAATGCCTAAAAACATAAATTGCTAAACTTCTAAATGACAAAACCGCTAAATACTTAAATCATTAAACAGGTGTACATTAATAAAAAATCATAAATCTCAATTTAATTTTTATTAAGTATAAGTTTAAATTTTTATTTTAATTATTTATCTGTTTATTTTTATAGAAATATTAATTACAAAATAAATTATTAGTGAGCCAGATCTAATATAAATAATTAATTTTTCATCAAAAAAAATATATATCCTTATAAATAGAGGCAATATTTTAAAAACAAAAATTTATTTTTTAGTAATATATTTTATTTTGATTTTGAATCATTTTAGATTTTGTAATTATATTTTAATTTATATCATTCTTATTAATAATAGTTTATTAATTTTTTATTGATCATTATTATAATATGTATTAATAAAATTATTTATATTGAGTTTACATTATATATAATTATTAAGATTATCATAACTAAATATTATATTCACATTTAAAAAAATTTAAAAATATTTTATTTTTAAAGGTTATAAGCTTTAAAAATTAAAAAAAAATTAAAAATTAAATTTTTTATTTTTTCAATTTTTAAATAAAAACTATAAATCACTAAAGGCCTAAACACTTAAATCACTAAACCACAAAACACCTAAATACTTAAACCATTAAACTAGTATATCCTGAATAATAAATAATAAATCTCTATTTTATTTGTATTCATTATAGTTTTAAATATTCATTTTAATTATTTATTAGTTTATTTATATAGAATTATAAATTAAAAATAAATTATGAGGAAGACAAAAATAATTTAAATAATTTACTTTTAATAAAAAAAATATAAACTCATAAAAAGAAGCAAAACATCAAAGAAATTATTATTTAGTAATATATTTTATTTTGATTTTGAATAAATTTATGTTTTGCAAATATATTTTAAATAATATCTTTCTTTTTAATAATAGTTTATTAATTTATTTTTTGATCATTAATATAATATCTATCAACATAATTGTTTATATTGAATTTACATGAATTATAATTATAAAGATTATCATAACTAAATATAGTATTCACATATAAAAAAAATTTAAAAATTGTTATATTTTCAAAGGTTATTATAACCTTCAAAAATGATAAAAAGTAACAAATATTAATTTTTTGTTATATAATTGTTTAAATAAAACTTATAAACCATTAAATGTCTAATTACATAAAATTGTAAACTCTTAAACCCAGAAGCCCCTAAATACTTAAACCTTTAAACTCGTAAACCTTAAATATAATTTAAATAATTTATATAAATATTAATTACAAAATAAATTATGAGTGATGCAAATATAATTTAAATAATATATTATTCATCAAAAATATATATAAGCTGATAAAATGATTCAAAATCTAAAAAAAATATTATTTAGTAATAAATTTTACTTTGATTTTGAATCATTTTAGGTTTTTTAATTATATTTTAATTTATATCTATCATATTAATACTAGTTTATTAATTTATTTTTTTATAATTGATATAATATCTATCAATAAAATTGTTTATATTTAGTTTATATTATATATAGTTATAATATTTATTATTACTAAATATTGTATTCACATTTTTAAAAAATTTTAAAATTATTATATATTCAAATGTTATAACCATAGAAAATTTGAAAAAATATCAAAAATAAATATTTTGTTATTTCATTGTTTGAATAAAACCTATTAACCTTTAAATGCCTAAATACTTAAATCAATATCTTCTAAATCTAGAAAACCCTAAATAGATAAATTTTTAAACATGTATATCCTAAATAATAAATAATAAATCTCATTTTTATTTTTTTAATTATAATTTTAAATATTCATTTTAATTAATTAATTATTTATTATTATATAAATATTAATTACAAAATAAATTATGAGCTATACAAATATAATTTATATAAATTATTTTTCAAAAAAAAATATAGATAAACTTTATAAAAGGAGAAAAAAATTAAAAATAAAAAAATTTTATGTAGTAATATATTTTTATTTGTTTCTTTATCATTTAAGGTTTTGTAATTAAATTTTAATTTATATTTAAATTATTAATAATAGATTTTAATTTATTTTTTGATCATTAGTAGAATATTTATCAATAAAAATGTTTATATTGAATTTATATGATATATAAATGTAATAAATATTATAACTAAATATTGTATTCACTTTTGAAAAAAGTTTTAAAATTATTATATTTTGAAATGTTATAACCTTTGAAAATATCAAAAAAAAAACAAAAATAAATTTTTTGTTATTTTATTTTTTAAATAAAACATATAAACCACTAAATGCATAAATAGTTAAATCAGTAAATTCCTAAATACATAAACCATTAAACTGCTATATACTACTTAATAATTAATAAATCTAATTTTTATTTTATATATTATAATTTTAAATATTAATTTTAATATTTATTAGTTTGTTTTTATAAAATATTTATTCCAAAATAAATTATGAGTGCGACAAATTTAATTTAAATAATTTATTTCTAATCAAAAAAATATAGACGCTTATAAAAGAAGTAAATATTTAAAAATTAAAAATTATTATTCCGTAATATAATTTATTTTAATCATGAATCGATTTGGGTATTGTAAATATTTTTTAATTAATATCTACCTTATTATTAATAGTTTATTAATTTTATTTTTGATCATTCTTATATTATCTATCAATAAAATTGTTTATATTGAATTTATATGATATATAATTATTAATATTAAAATATCTAAATATTGTATTCACATTTCAAAAAATTTTAAATATTATTATATTTTCAAAGGTTATAACCTATGAAAATGATAATAAATTACCAATTTTTTTATTGTTATTTTATTGTTTAAATAAAACCTATAAACCACTAAATGCCTAAAAACATAAATTGCTAAACTTCTAAATGACAAAACCGCTAAATACTTAAATCATTAAACAGGTGTACATTAATAAAAAATCATAAATCTCAATTTAATTTTTATTAAGTATAAGTTTAAATTTTTATTTTAATTATTTATCTGTTTATTTTTATAGAAATATTAATTACAAAATAAATTATTAGTGAGCCAGATCTAATATAAATAATTAATTTTTCATCAAAAAAAATATATATCCTTATAAATAGAGGCAATATTTTAAAAACAAAAATTTATTTTTTAGTAATATATTTTATTTTGATTTTGAATCATTTTAGATTTTGTAATTATATTTTAATTTATATCATTCTTATTAATAATAGTTTATTAATTTTTTATTGATCATTATTATAATATGTATTAATAAAATTATTTATATTGAGTTTACATTATATATAATTATTAAGATTATCATAACTAAATATTATATTCACATTTAAAAAAATTTAAAAATATTTTATTTTTAAAGGTTATAAGCTTTAAAAATTAAAAAAAAATTAAAAATTAAATTTTTTATTTTTTCAATTTTTAAATAAAAACTATAAATCACTAAAGGCCTAAACACTTAAATCACTAAACCACAAAACACCTAAATACTTAAACCATTAAACTAGTATATCCTGAATAATAAATAATAAATCTCTATTTTATTTGTATTCATTATAGTTTTAAATATTCATTTTAATTATTTATTAGTTTATTTATATAGAATTATAAATTAAAAATAAATTATGAGGAAGACAAAAATAATTTAAATAATTTACTTTTAATAAAAAAAATATAAACTCATAAAAAGAAGCAAAACATCAAAGAAATTATTATTTAGTAATATATTTTATTTTGATTTTGAATAAATTTATGTTTTGCAAATATATTTTAAATAATATCTTTCTTTTTAATAATAGTTTATTAATTTATTTTTTGATCATTAATATAATATCTATCAATATAATTGTTTATATTGAATTTACATGAATTATAATTATAAAGATTATCATAACTAAATATAGTATTCACATATAAAAAAAATTTAAAAATTGTTATATTTTCAAAGGTTATTATAACCTTCAAAAATGATAAAAAGTAACAAATATTAATTTTTTGTTATATAATTGTTTAAATAAAACTTATAAACCATTAAATGTCTAATTACATAAAATTGTAAACTCTTAAACCCAGAAGCCCCTAAATACTTAAACCTTTAAACTCGTAAACCTTAAATATAATTTAAATAATTTATATAAATATTAATTACAAAATAAATTATGAGTGATGCAAATATAATTTAAATAATATATTATTCATCAAAAATATATATAAGCTGATAAAATGATTCAAAATCTAAAAAAAATATTATTTAGTAATAAATTTTACTTTGATTTTGAATCATTTTAGGTTTTTTAATTATATTTTAATTTATATCTATCATATTAATACTAGTTTATTAATTTATTTTTTTATAATTGATATAATATCTATCAATAAAATTGTTTATATTTAGTTTATATTATATATAGTTATAATATTTATTATTACTAAATATTGTATTCACATTTTTAAAAAATTTTAAAATTATTATATATTCAAATGTTATAACCATAGAAAATTTGAAAAAATATCAAAAATAAATATTTTGTTATTTCATTGTTTGAATAAAACCTATTAACCTTTAAATGCCTAAATACTTAAATCAATATCTTCTAAATCTAGAAAACCCTAAATAGATAAATTTTTAAACATGTATATCCTAAATAATAAATAATAAATCTCATTTTTATTTTTTTAATTATAATTTTAAATATTCATTTTAATTAATTAATTATTTATTATTATATAAATATTAATTACAAAATAAATTATGAGCTATACAAATATAATTTATATAAATTATTTTTCAAAAAAAATATAGATAAACTTTATAAAAGGAGAAAAAATTAAAAATAAAAAAATTTTATGTAGTAATATATTTTTATTTGTTTCTTTATCATTTAAGGTTTTGTAATTAAATTTTAATTTATATTTAAATTATTAATAATAGATTTTAATTTATTTTTTGATCATTAGTAGAATATTTATCAATAAAAATGTTTATATTGAATTTATATGATATATAAATGTAATAAATATTATAACTAAATATTGTATTCACTTTTGAAAAAAGTTTTAAAATTATTATATTTTGAAATGTTATAACCTTTGAAAATATCAAAAAAAAAACAAAAATAAATTTTTTGTTATTTTATTTTTTAAATAAAACATATAAACCACTAAATGCATAAATAGTTAAATCAGTAAATTCCTAAATACATAAACCATTAAACTGCTATATACTACTTAATAATTAATAAATCTAATTTTTATTTTATATATTATAATTTTAAATATTAATTTTAATATTTATTAGTTTGTTTTTATAAAATATTTATTCCAAAATAAATTATGAGTGCGACAAATTTAATTTAAATAATTTATTTCTAATCAAAAAAATATAGACGCTTATAAAAGAAGTAAATATTTAAAAATTAAAAATTATTATTCCGTAATATAATTTATTTTAATCATGAATCGATTTGGGTATTGTAAATATTTTTTAATTAATATCTACCTTATTATTAATAGTTTATTAATTTTATTTTTGATCATTCTTATATTATCTATCAATAAAATTGTTTATATTGAATTTATATGATATATAATTATTAATATTAAAATATCTAAATATTGTATTCACATTTCAAAAAATTTTAAATATTATTATATTTTCAAAGGTTATAACCTATGAAAATGATAATAAATTACCAATTTTTTTATTGTTATTTTATTGTTTAAATAAAACCTATAAACCACTAAATGCCTAAAAACATAAATTGCTAAACTTCTAAATGACAAAACCGCTAAATACTTAAATCATTAAACAGGTGTACATTAATAAAAAATCATAAATCTCAATTTAATTTTTATTAAGTATAAGTTTAAATTTTTATTTTAATTATTTATCTGTTTATTTTTATAGAAATATTAATTACAAAATAAATTATTAGTGAGCCAGATCTAATATAAATAATTAATTTTTCATCAAAAAAAATATATATCCTTATAAATAGAGGCAATATTTTAAAAACAAAAATTTATTTTTTAGTAATATATTTTATTTTGATTTTGAATCATTTTAGATTTTGTAATTATATTTTAATTTATATCATTCTTATTAATAATAGTTTATTAATTTTTTATTGATCATTATTATAATATGTATTAATAAAATTATTTATATTGAGTTTACATTATATATAATTATTAAGATTATCATAACTAAATATTATATTCACATTTAAAAAAATTTAAAAATATTTTATTTTTAAAGGTTATAAGCTTTAAAAATTAAAAAAAATTAAAAATTAAATTTTTTATTTTTTCAATTTTTAAATAAAAACTATAAATCACTAAAGGCCTAAACACTTAAATCACTAAACCACAAAACACCTAAATACTTAAACCATTAAACTAGTATATCCTGAATAATAAATAATAAATCTCTATTTTATTTGTATTCATTATAGTTTTAAATATTCATTTTAATTATTTATTAGTTTATTTATATAGAATTATAAATTAAAAATAAATTATGAGGAAGACAAAAATAATTTAAATAATTTACTTTTAATAAAAAAAAATATAAACTCATAAAAAGAAGCAAAACATCAAAGAAATTATTATTTAGTAATATATTTTATTTTGATTTTGAATAAATTTATGTTTTGCAAATATATTTTAAATAATATCTTTCTTTTTAATAATAGTTTATTAATTTATTTTTTGATCATTAATATAATATCTATCAATATAATTGTTTATATTGAATTTACATGAATTATAATTATAAAGATTATCATAACTAAATATAGTATTCACATATAAAAAAAATTTAAAAATTGTTATATTTTCAAAGGTTATTATAACCTTCAAAAATGATAAAAAGTAACAAATATTAATTTTTTGTTATATAATTGTTTAAATAAAACTTATAAACCATTAAATGTCTAATTACATAAAATTGTAAACTCTTAAACCCAGAAGCCCCTAAATACTTAAACCTTTAAACTCGTAAACCTTAAATATAATTTAAATAATTTATATAAATATTAATTACAAAATAAATTATGAGTGATGCAAATATAATTTAAATAATATATTATTCATCAAAAATATATATAAGCTGATAAAATGATTCAAAATCTAAAAAAAATATTATTTAGTAATAAATTTTACTTTGATTTTGAATCATTTTAGGTTTTTTAATTATATTTTAATTTATATCTATCATATTAATACTAGTTTATTAATTTATTTTTTTATAATTGATATAATATCTATCAATAAAATTGTTTATATTTAGTTTATATTATATATAGTTATAATATTTATTATTACTAAATATTGTATTCACATTTTTAAAAAATTTTAAAATTATTATATATTCAAATGTTATAACCATAGAAAATTTGAAAAAATATCAAAATAAATATTTTGTTATTTCATTGTTTGAATAAAACCTATTAACCTTTAAATGCCTAAATACTTAAATCAATATCTTCTAAATCTAGAAAACCCTAAATAGATAAATTTTTAAACATGTATATCCTAAATAATAAATAATAAATCTCATTTTTATTTTTTTAATTATAATTTTAAATATTCATTTTAATTAATTAATTATTTATTATTATATAAATATTAATTACAAAATAAATTATGAGTTATACAAATATAATTTATATAAATTATTTTTCAAAAAAAAATATAGATAAACTTTATAAAAGGAGAAAAAAATTAAAAATAAAAAAATTTTATGTAGTAATATATTTTTATTTGTTTCTTTATCATTTAAGGTTTTGTAATTAAATTTTAATTTATATTTAAATTATTAATAATAGATTTTAATTTATTTTTTGATCATTAGTAGAATATTTATCAATAAAAATGTTTATATTGAATTTATATGATATATAAATGTAATAAATATTATAACTAAATATTGTATTCACTTTTGAAAAAAGTTTTAAAATTATTATATTTTGAAATGTTATAACCTTTGAAAATATCAAAAAAAAAACAAAAATAAATTTTTTGTTATTTTATTTTTTAAATAAAACATATAAACCACTAAATGCATAAATAGTTAAATCAGTAAATTCCTAAATACATAAACCATTAAACTGCTATATACTACTTAATAATTAATAAATCTAATTTTTATTTTATATATTATAATTTTAAATATTAATTTTAATATTTATTAGTTTGTTTTTATAAAATATTTATTCCAAAATAAATTATGAGTGCGACAAATTTAATTTAAATAATTTATTTCTAATCAAAAAAATATAGACGCTTATAAAAGAAGTAAATATTTAAAAATTAAAAATTATTATTCCGTAATATAATTTATTTTAATCATGAATCGATTTGGGTATTGTAAATATTTTTTAATTAATATCTACCTTATTATTAATAGTTTATTAATTTTATTTTTGATCATTCTTATATTATCTATCAATAAAATTGTTTATATTGAATTTATATGATATATAATTATTAATATTAAAATATCTAAATATTGTATTCACATTTCAAAAAATTTTAAATATTATTATATTTTCAAAGGTTATAACCTATGAAAATGATAATAAATTACCAATTTTTTTATTGTTATTTTATTGTTTAAATAAAACCTATAAACCACTAAATGCCTAAAAACATAAATTGCTAAACTTCTAAATGACAAAACCGCTAAATACTTAAATCATTAAACAGGTGTACATTAATAAAAAATCATAAATCTCAATTTAATTTTTATTAAGTATAAGTTTAAATTTTTATTTTAATTATTTATCTGTTTATTTTTATAGAAATATTAATTACAAAATAAATTATTAGTGAGCCAGATCTAATATAAATAATTAATTTTTCATCAAAAAAAATATATATCCTTATAAATAGAGGCAATATTTTAAAAACAAAAATTTATTTTTTAGTAATATATTTTATTTTGATTTTGAATCATTTTAGATTTTGTAATTATATTTTAATTTATATCATTCTTATTAATAATAGTTTATTAATTTTTTATTGATCATTATTATAATATGTATTAATAAAATTATTTATATTGAGTTTACATTATATATAATTATTAAGATTATCATAACTAAATATTATATTCACATTTAAAAAAATTTAAAAATATTTTATTTTTAAAGGTTATAAGCTTTAAAAATTAAAAAAAAATTAAAAATTAAATTTTTTATTTTTTCAATTTTTAAATAAAAACTATAAATCACTAAAGGCCTAAACACTTAAATCACTAAACCACAAAACACCTAAATACTTAAACCATTAAACTAGTATATCCTGAATAATAAATAATAAATCTCTATTTTATTTGTATTGATTATAGTTTTAAATATTCATTTTAATTATTTATTAGTTTATTTATATAGAATTATAAATTAAAAATAAATTATGAGGAAGACAAAAATAATTTAAATAATTTACTTTTAATAAAAAAAAATATAAACTCATAAAAAGAAGCAAAACATCAAAGAAATTATTATTTAGTAATATATTTTATTTTGATTTTGAATAAATTTATGTTTTGCAAATATATTTTAAATAATATCTTTCTTTTTAATAATAGTTTATTAATTTATTTTTTGATATTGATATAATATCTATCAATAAAATTGTTTATATTTAGTTGATATTATATATAGTTATAATAATTATTATTACTAAATATTGTATAAACATTTTTAAAAAATTTTAAAATTATTATATTTTTAAATGTTATAACCTTTGAAAATTTGAAAAAATATCAAAAATTTTTTTTATTATTTCATTATTTAAATAAAACCTATAAACCACTAAATACCTAAAAACTAAATTGCTAAAAAAATAAATGAAAAAAACTCTAAATACTTAAACCATTAAATTGGTATACATTAATAATAAATCATAAATCTCAATTTAATTTTTATTAAATATAATTTTAAATTTTTATTTTAATTATTTATCAGTTTATTTTTATAGAAATATCAATTACAAAAAAAAATTATTAGTGAGACAGATATAATTTAAATTAAATCGGCATACTCTAAATAATAAATAATAAATAATAAATAATAAATCTCATTTTTTTCATTATAATTTTAAATATTCATTTTAATTATTTATTTGTTTATTTTTATATAAATATTAATTACAAAATAAATTATAAGTTATACAAATATAATTTATACAAATTATTTTTCTGAATCATTTTAGGTTTTGTAATTATATTTTAATTGATATCTAACTTATTAATAATAGATTATTAAATTATGTTTTTATCATTATTATAATATTTATCAATAAAAATTTTTATATTGAATTGAAAAGATATATATATTTAATAATTATTATAACTAAATATTATATTCACTTTTGAAAAAAATTCTAAAATTATTATATTTTTAAAGATTATAACCTTTTAACATGTGAAAAAATAAAAAAAAATATTTTTTTTGTTATTTTATTATTTAAATAAAACCTATAAACCACTAAATAAATCTCATTTTTATTTGTTTTCATTATAAATTAAAAAATTTATTTTTATTTTTTTATTTATATATATATATTAATAATAAAATAAATTATGAGTTAAAAATAGAATTTATAAAAATTATTTTTCATCAAAAAATACATAAGCTTATAAAAAGTATAAAATTTTAAAAACAAAAAATTATTATTAAGTAATATATTTTTCTTTGCTTTTGAATCATTTTATGATTTGATATTATATTTTAAGTAATATCAATGTTATTCATTATAGATTTTTAATTTATTTTTTGATAATTATTATAATATCTATCAATAAAATTGTTTATATTGAATTTATATGATATATAATTATTATGATAATTATAAATAAATATTTATTCACTTTTTGAAAAAAAATTTAAAAATTATTTTATTTTCCAAGGTAACCTTTGAAAATATCAAAAAATAATAAAAATAATTTTTTTTTATTTTGTTGTTAAATAAAAACTATAAACCACTAAATGCATATACAGTGAAATCAGTAAACTTCTAAACCTCATAATGCCTAAATACATAAACCATTAAACTTCTATATACTACTTAATAATTAATAAATCTAATTTAATTTTTTATTAGTTTATTTTTATAGAAATAGTTATTATAAAATAAAGTATGAGTGCGACAAATATAATTTAATTAATTTATTTTTAATAAAAAAATATACGCTTATAAAAGAAGTAGAAATTTAAAAATTAAAAATTATTATCCAGTAATATATTTTACTTTAATTTTGAATAAATTTGGGTTTTGTAAATATTTTTTAATTAATATCTATCTTTTTATTAATAGTTTATTAATTTAATTTTTGATCATTATTATATTATCTATCAATAAAATAGTTTATATTGAATTTATATGATATATAATTATTAATATTATTAAAACTAAATATTGTATTCACATTTCAAAAAATTGTAAATATTATTAAATTTTCAAAGGTTATAACCAATGAAAATTATAACAAATTATATAAATTTTTTTTGTTATTTTTTTTATATAAAAACTATAAACTAGTAAAAGCCTAAACACATAAATCACTAAACTCCTAACGACAAAACCTCTAAATATTTAAACCATTAAACTAGTATACATTAATCATAAATCATAAATCTCATTTTAATTTTTATTCAGTATAATTTAAAATTTTATTTTAAATATTTATCAGTTTCTTTTTAAAGAAATATTAATTACAAAATAAATTATTAGTGAGACAGATCTAATTTAAATTAAACCGGAATCACTAAATAATAAATAATAAATCTTATTTTTTTTGATTATAATTTTAAATATTCATTTTAATTATTTATTTGTTTATTTATATATAAATATTAATGACAAAATAAATTTAGTTAGACAAATATAATTTATATAAATTATTTTTCATCAAAAAATTATAGATAAACTTTTTAAAATAAATAAAAATTTAAAAGCAAAACATTATTATATAGTAATATATTTTGCTTTGCTTCTGAATCATTTTAGGTTTTGTACTTATATATTAATTGATATCTATCTTATTAATATAAGATTAATAATTTTTTTTGATCATTATTCAAATATTTATCAATAAAATTGTTTATATCGAATTTATATGATATATAAATATAATGATTATTATAACAAAAAATTATATTCACTTTTTAAAAAAATTTAAAAATTATTATATTTTGAAAGGTTATAGCCTTTGAAATTATCAAAAAATAATAAAAATATATTTTTTGTTATTTTATTTTTTAAATATAACCTTTAAACCACTAAAAGCCTAAAAACACAAATTGCTAAACTCCTAAACGACAAAACCTTTAAATACTTAAACCATTAAACTGGTATACATTAATAATAAATAATAAATCTCATATTAATTTTTATTCAGTATAATTTTAAATTTTTATTTTAATTATTTATAAGTTTATTTTTATAGAAATATTAATTACAAAATAAATTATTAGTGAGACAGATCTAATTTAAACAAAAATGTATCCCTAAATAATAAATAATAAATCTTATTTTTTTTCATTATAATTTTAATTATTCATTTTAATTATGTATTTGTTTATTTATATATAAATATTAATTACACAAAAAATTGAGTTAGACAAATATAATTTATATTTATTTATTTTCATCAAAAAATTATAGATAAACTTTTTAAAAGAAAAAAAAAATATCGAAATAAAAAATTATTATATAGTAATATATTTTGCTTTGCTTATGAATCATTTTAGGTTTTATAATTATATTTTAATTGATATCTATTTTTTTAATTGATATCTATCTTATTAATTATAGATTATAAATTTATTTTTTGATCATTAATAGAATATTTATCAATAAAATTGTTTATATTGAATTTATAAGATATATAAATATAATGATTATCATAACTAAATATTGAATTCACTTTTGAAAAATATTTTAAAATTACCATATTTCCAAAGGTTTATAACCTTTGGAAATATGAAAAAATAATATAAATAAATTTTTGGTTATTTTATTTTTTAAATAAAACCTATAAACCACTAAATACACACAGAGTTATATCAGTAAACTCTTAAACCCCGTAATGCGTAAATACATAAATCATTAAATCGCTATATACTACTTAATAATTAATAAATTGAATTTTTATTTCAATTTTTTCTTATTTTAAAATTTTATTTTAATTATTTATTAAGTTATTTTTATAAAAATTTTTATTACAAAATAAATTATGAGTGTGACACATATAATTTAAATAATTTGGTTTTAATCAAAAAATATATATACAATTTTAAAAGAAGTATAAAAGAAATATTATTAAAAATATAAAAATTATTATCAATAAATATATTTACTTTAATTTTGAATCAATTTGGGTTTTGTAAATATTTTTTAATTAATAACTATCTTATTATAAATAGTTTATTAATTTAATTTTTGATCATTATTATAATATCTATCAATGAAATTGTTTATATTTATTTTATATGATATAAAATTATTAAAATTATTATAACTAAATATTGTATTCAAATTTCAAAAAATTTTAAATATTATTAAAATTTCAAAGGTTTTAACATTTGAAAATGACAAAAAATTAATTTTTTTTTTCTTATTTTATTGTTTAAATAAAACCTATAAATCACTAAATGCCTAAAAACATAAATTGATAAACTCCTAAACGAAAAAACTTCAAAATACTTAAACCATTAAACTAGTATACATTAATAATAAATCATAAATCTCATTTTAATTTTTATTAAGTATACTTTTAAATTTTTTATTAATTATTTATCAGTTTATTTTTATAGAAATATTAATTACAAATTAAATTATTAGTGAGACAGATATAACTTAAATTAAACCGGTATACCCTAATTAATAAATAATAAATCTCATTTTTTTTTCATTATAATTTTAAATATTCATATTGATTATTAATTTTTTATTTTTATATAAATATTAATTAAAAAATAAATTATGAGTTAGACAAATATAATTTATGTAAATTATTTTTAATCAAAAAAATATAGATAAACATTTTAAAATAAAAAAAAATTCAAAACAAAAAATTATTATATAGTAATATATTTTGCTTTGCTTATGAATCATTTTATGTTTTGTAATTATATTATAATTGATATCTATCTTATTAATAATAGATTATTAATTTATTTTTTGATCATTATTAGAATATTTATTTCTAAAATTGTTTATATTGAATTTATATGAGATATAAATATAATGATTATTATAACTAAATATTGAATTCACTTTTGAAAATAATTTAAGAATTATTATATTTTCAATGGTTATAACCTTTGAAAATAAGAAAAAATAATACAAATAAATGTTTTATTATTTTATTTTTTAAATAAAACATATAAACCACTAAATGCATAAACAATTAAATCAGTAAAGACCTAAACCCCGTAATACCTAAATACATAAACCATTAAACAACTATATAATACATAATAATTAATAAATCTAATTTTAATTTCTATTTTTTATAGTTTTAGATATTTATTTTTATTATTTATTAGTTTATTTTTTATAGATATATTTATTATAAAATAAATAATGAGTGCGACAAATATAATTAAAATGATTTATTTTTAATCAAAAAAAAATATACGCTTATAAAAGAAGTAAAAATTTAAAAATTAAAAATTATTATCTAGCAATATATTTTACTTTAATTTTGATTCAATTTGGGTTTTGTAAATATTTTTTAATTAATATCTATCTCATTATTAATAGTTTATTAATTTAAATTTTGATCATTATTATAATATCTATCAATAAATTATTTATATTGAATTTATATCATATATTATTACTAATAATATTATAACTAAATATTGTATTCACATTTCAAAAAATTTTAAATATTATAATATTTTCAAAGGTTATAACCTATGAAAATTAAAAAAAATTACAAATTTTTTTTGTTATTTTATTATTTAAATAAAACCTATAAACCACTAAATGCCTAAAAACATAAAATGCCAAACTCCTAAATGACAAAACCTTTAAATACTTAAACAATTAAATAGGTGTCATTAATAAAAAATCATAAATCTCAATTTAATTTTTATTAAGTATATTTTTAAATTTTTATTTTAATTATTTATCAGTTTTTTTTATAGAAATATTAATTACAAAATAAATTATTAGTGAGACAGATCTAATTTAAATAATTTATTTTTCATCAAAAAAAAATATATCCTTATAAAAAGAGGCAAAATTTTAAAAACAAAAATTTATTATTTAGTAATATATTTTATTTTTATTTTGAATCATTTTAGATTTTGCAATTATATTTTAATTTATATCATTCTTATTAATAATAGTTTATTAATTTTTTATTGATCATTATTATAATATATATCAATAAAATTATTTATATTGAGTTTACATTATATATAATTATTAAGATTATTATTACTGAATATTATATTCACATTTAAAAAAATTAAAAATTATTATAATTTCAACGGTTATTACCTTCAAAAATTAAAAAAAATCAAAAAATTAAATTTTTTATTTTTTCATTCTTTAAATAAAAACTATAAATCACTAAAGGCCTGAACACATAAATCACTAAACTCCAAAACACCTAAATACTTAAACCATTAAACTAGTATATCCTGAATAATAAATAATAAATCTCAATTTCATTTTTATTCATTATAATTTTAAATATTCATTTTAATTATGTATTAGTTTATTTTTAAAGAATTATAAATAAAAAATAAATTATGTGTAAGACAAATATAATTTAAATAATTTACTTTTAATAACAAAAAATATAAACTTATAAAAAGAAGCAAAACATCAAAAGAATTATTATTTAGTATTATATTTTACTTTGATTTTAAATAAATTAACGTTTTGCAAATATTTTTTAAAAAATATCTATCTTATTAATAATAGTTTATTAATTTATTTTTTGATCATTAATATAATATCTATCAATATAATTGTTTATATTGAATTAACATGATATATAATTATTAAGGTTATCATTACTAAATATAGTATTCACATATAAAAAAAATTAAAAAATTGTTATATTTTCAAAGGTTATAACCTTCAAAAATGAGAAAATATAAAAAAAATAAATTTTATGTTATATCATTGTTTAAATAAAACTAATAAACCATTAAATGCCTAAACACATAAATCTCTAAACTCCTAAACCCCGAAGCCCCTAAATACTTAAAGCTTTAAACTCGTAAACCTTAAATATAATTTAAAAAATATATTGTAATATTAATTACAAAATAAATTATAAGTGATACAAATATAATTTAAATAATTTATTTTTCATCAAAAAGATATATAAGCTTATAAAAAGAAGCAAAAACTAAAAAACAAAAATTATTATTTAGTAATAAATTTTACATAGATTTTGAATAATTTTAGGTTTTGCAATTATATTTTAATTTAGGTGTTTTGTGGTTTAGGAGTTTAGTGATTTAATTGTTTAGATCTTTAGTGATTTATAGTTTTTATTTAAAGAATAAAAAAATCAAAAATTTAATTTTTTGATTTTTTTTTAAATTTTGAAGGTTAAAACCTTTGAAAATATAATAATTTTTATATTTTTTTAAATGTGAATATAATATTTACTTATAATAATATTAATAATTATATATAATGTAAACTCGATATAAATAATTTTATTGATATATATTATAATAATAATCAATAAATAAATTAATAAACTAGTATTTATAAGAATGATATAAATTAAAATATAATTGTAAAATCTAAAATGATTCAAAATCAAAATAAGTTATATTAATAAAAAATAATTTTTTATTTTTAAAATTTTGCCTCTTTTTATAAGCATATATATTTTTTTTGATGAAAAATAAATTATTTAAATTTTACCTCTCACAAATAATTTATTTTGTAATTAATATTTCTATAAAAATAAACTGATAAATAATTAAAATGAATATTTAAAATTATAATGAATACTAATAAAAATGATAATTTTTATTTATTATTTAGACTATACTAATTTAATGTTTTGAGTATTTATGAGCTTCGGGGATTAGGAGTTTAGTCATTTTAGTATTTAGTCATTTAGTGGTTTATAGGTTTTATTTAAAAAATAAAATAAAAAAAAGTATTTTTGTTATTTTTTCTCATTTTTGAAGATTATAACCTTTGAAAATATAATAATTTTTAATTTTTTTTTGAAAAGTGAATACAATATGAAGTTAATAATCATAATAATTAAATATCATATAAATTTAATATAAATTATTTTATTGGTATATATTATAATAATGATCATAAAAAAATAATAAACAATTATTAATAAGATAAATATTGTTTAAAATATATTTGCAAAACCTAAAATGATTCAAAATCAAAGTGAAATATTTTACTAAGTATTAATTTTAAATTTTTGAATTTTTGTATCCATTTATATGCTTATATCTTTTTAGATGAAAAATAAATTGTTTAAATTATATTTGTCTCACTAATAATTTATTTTTTAATTTATATTTCTATAAAAATAAACTAATAAATAATTAAGATGTATGTTTAAAATATAATGAATACTAATAAAAATGAGATTTATTATTTATTATATATAGTATACAGGTATAATGGTTACATTATATAGGGGTTTTGTTGTTTATAAGTTTAGCAATTTATGTTTTTAGGCATTTAGTGGTTTATAGGTTTTATTTATATAATAAAAATAATTTTTTTTTATTTTTTCTTATTTTCAAAGGTTATAATCTTTTAAAAGAAAAAAATTTTTAAAATTTTTTGAAATGTGAATACCATGTTTAATTGTATTAATCTTACTAAATATATATCATATAAATTAAATATAAAAATTTTAATGATAGAAATTATAATAATGATCAAAAATTAAATTAACAAACTATTATTAAAAATCTAAATATTAATTAAAATATATTTAAATAACACAAAATGATTCAAAATAAAATCAAAATATATTACTAAATTATAATATTTAATTTTTAAATTTGTCCTTCTTTTTTTAAGCTTATATTTTTTTTGATTAAATATAAATTAGTTAAATCTTATTTTTCTCATTCGAAATTTATTCTGAATTAATTTTTCTAAAAAATTAAACTATAAATAATTAAAATGAATTTTTAAAATTATAATAAATAAAAATATAAATGAGATTTATTATTTAATAAATAAAATATAGCTATTAAAAGGTTTATGTATTTAGGGGTATCAAGGTTTATGAGCTTCCTGATTTAAGCAAGTAATCATTTAATGATCTATAGGTTTTATTTAAAAAATAAATAACAAAAAATTTATTTTTATTATTTTTTCTCATTTTTTAAGGTTATAACTTTTGACAATAAAATAATTTTTAAATTTTTTTCGAAAGTGAATACAAATTTATTTATAATAATCATAATAATTATATATTATATAAATTCAATAAAAACAATTTTATTGATATATATTCTAATAATTATCAAAAAATAAATTAAAAATCTAGTATGAATAAGATTGATATTACTTAAAATATAATATCAAAACCTAAAATGATTCAAAAGTAAAGGCAAAATATATTACTAAATAATAATTATTTGTTTTTAAATTTTTATTCTTTTTATACGCTTATCTATTTTTCGATGAAAAATAATTTTTATAAATTATATTTTTAACTAATCATTTATTTTATAATTAATACAGATATACAAATAAAAAACTAAAAATCAAAATAATTTTTTAAATTATAATGAAAACAAATAAAAATGAGATTTATTACTAATTATTTAGTGTATACCGGTTTAAAAAATTATCTATATAGGGGTATTGGCATTTTGTAGTCTAGTGATTTAAGTTTTTATGCATTTAGTGGTATATAGGCTTTATTTAAATAATGAAATATTAAAAAAAATATATTTTTTTATTTTTTAACATTTTCAAAGGTTATAACATTTGAAAATATAATAATTTTAAAATTTTTTTCAAATTGAATATAAAATTTAGTTATAATATTAATTATATTTATATATCATATAAATTCAATATAAACATTTTTATTGATAAATATTCAATATAAACATTTTAGTGGTGCAGTAGTATTAGGGTTTAGGAGTTTAATAATTTAAGTATTTAAGTATTTTGTGGTTTATAGTTTTTATTTAAATAATTAAATAACATAAAAATTATTTTTAAGATTTTTTCTCATTTTCAAGGTTATAACCATTGAAAATATTATAATTTTTAATTTTTTTTCAAAAGTTAATACAATATTTAATTATAATAATCATAAAAATTAAATATCATGTAAATTCAATATAAATAATTTTATTGATTGATATTATGATACTGATCATAAAATAGATTAATAAACTATTATTAATAAGATAGATATTAATTAAAATATATTTGTAAAACATAAAACGATTCAAAATCAAAGTAAAATATATTACTAAATAATAATTTTTTATTTATAAATTTTGTATTCTTTTATAAGCTAATAAATTTTTTTTATGAATATAAATTATTTAAGTTATATTTGTCTCGTTCATAATTTTATTTTGTAATTAATATTTCTATAAAAATAAACTAATAAATAATTAAAATGAATATTAAAATTATAAAGAATACAAATAAAAATGAAATTTATTATTAATTATTTAGGGTATACCAGTTTAATGGTTTAAGTATTTAGGAGTTTAGGAGTTTAGTGATTTAAGTGTTTAGGCATTGAGTAGTTTATATGTTTTATTAAAATAATGAAATAAAAAAAAAATTATTTTTCAAATTTTTTATCAATTTTGAAGGTATAAACTTTATAAATATAATAATTTTTAAATTTTTTTCAAATATGAATACAATATTTAGTTATAATAAAATTAATAATTATATATAATGTAAATTATAAATAAACAATTTTATTGATAGATATTAATAAACTAAATATAAATATAAATATAATAATGATCAAAAAATAAATTAATAAACTTTATTTATTGCTAGATATTTATATATTATTTAAAAAACATAAAACTTTAAAGATGGTTTAAATGTTTAAGTATTTAAGGGTTTTGAGGTTTAGGAGTTGAATGATTTAAGCATTTAGGCATTTAGTAGTTTATTGGTTTTATATAAACAATAAAATAACAAAAAATTTATTTTTGTGATTTTATCTCATTATCAAAGATGAAAACCATTAAAAATATAATAATTTTTAAATTATTTTCAAATGTAAATATAAAATTTAGTTATAATAATCTTTATAATCTTATATAATGTAAATTCAATATAATCAATTTTATTGATAAATATTCTAATAATGATCAAAAAATAAATTAATAATCTATTATTAATAAGATAGATATCAATTAAAATATAATTACAAAACCTAAAATGATTCAGAAGCAGATCAAAATATAATACTATATAATAATTTTTTTGTTTTGAAAATTTTTTTTCTTTTAAAAAGTTTATCTATAATTTTTTGATGAAAAATAATTTATATAAATTATATTTGTCAAACTAAATTTATTTTGTAATTAACATTTCTATAAAAATAAACTAATAAATAATTAAAATAAAAATTAAAAATATACTTAATAAAAATTAAATTGAGATTATTTTGTTTTAGTTTTTGCATCATTTTATAAATTATATGTTTTTATGATTAAAAATATATTTTTTAAATTATATTTGTATCACTCATAATTTATTTTGTAATTAATATTTCTATAAATTATTTTAATTATTTTTAAGGTTTACTAGTTTAAATGTTTAAGTATTTAGGGGCTTCGGGGTTTAGAAGTTGAGATATTTATGTGTTTAGGCATTTAATGGTTTATAAGTTTTATTTAAACAATGATATAACACAAAATTTATTTTTTGTTATTTTTTCTCATTTTTGAAGGTTATAAAGTTTGAAAATATAACAATTTTTAAATTTTTTTTATATGTGAATACTGTATTTAGTTATGATAATCTTAATAATTATATATCATGTAAATTCAATATAAACAATTATATTGAAATATATTATATTAATGATCAAAAAAAAATTAATAAACTATTATTAATAGATAGATATTATTTTAAATATATTTTCAAAACGTAAATTTATTCAAAATTAAAGTAAAAAATATTAAAAAATAATACTTTCTTTGATGTTTTGCTTCTTTTTATAAGTTTATATTTTTTGTTATTAAAAGTAAATTATTTAAATTATATTTGTCTTCCTCATAATTTTTTTAATTTTTAATTCTATAAAAATAAACTAATAAATAATTAAAATGAATATTTAAAATTATAATGAATACAAATAAAATAAAGATTTATTATTTATTATTCATGCTAATACTAGTTTAATGGTTTAAGTATTTAGGTATTTTGGGGTTTAGTGATTTAAATGTTTAGGCCTTTAGAGATTTATAGTTTTTATTAAAAGAAATAAAAAATAAAAAATTTATTTTTTTGATTTTTTTTTAATTTTAGAAGTTTATAACCATTGAAATTATAATAATTTTTAATTTTTTTAAATGTGAATATAATATTCATTAATCATAATCTTAATAATTATATATAATGTAAACTCAATATATATAATTTTATTAATAGATAATTTAATAATGATCAATAAAAAATTAATAAACTATTATTAAAAAGAATGATATAAATTAAAATATAATTGCAAAATCTAAAAAGATTCAAAATAAAAATACTATATATTTCTAAATAATAAATTTTTGTTTTTAAAATTTTGCCTCTTTTTATAAGGATATATATTTTTTTGATGAAAAATAAAATATTTAAATTAGATCAGTCTCGCTAATAATTTAATTTGTAATTAATATTTGTATAAAAATAAACTGATAAATAATTAAAATAAAAATTTTAAAATATACTAAATAAAAATTAAATTAAGATTTATGATCTTTTATTAATGTACACCTGTTTAATAGTTTAAGTATTTAAAGGTTTTGTAGTTTAGGAGTTTAGAATTTTATGTTTTTAGGCATTTAATGGTTTATAGATTTTATTTAAACAATAAAATAACAACAAAAAATTTGTAATTTTTTTTTCATTTTCATAGGTTATAACCTTTGAAAATATAATAATATATAAAATTTTTTGTAATGTGAATACAATATTTAGTTATAATAATATTAATAATTATATATCATATAAATTCAATATAAGCAATTTTATTGATAGATAATATAATAATGATCAAATTTATATTAATAAACTATTAATAAAAAGATTGATATTAATTAAAAAATATTTACAAACCCAAATTGATTCAAAATTAAAGTAAAATATATTACTGGAATAATAATTTTTATTTTTTCAAATTTTTACTTCTTTTATAAGCATATATATTTTTGATTAAAAATAAATTAATTAAAATATATATGTAGCTCTCATAATTTAATTTGTAATAAATATTTCTATAAAAATAAACTAATAAATAATTAAAATGAATATTTAAAATTATAATAAATAGAAATAAAAATTAGATTTATTAATTATTAAGTAGTATATAGAGGTTAATGGTTTATGTATTTAGGCATTATTAGGTTTTAGAGTTTACTGATTTAACTGTGTATGCATTTGATAGTTTATAGGTTTTATTAAAAAACTAAAAAAATAAAAAATTTATTATTATTATTTTTTGATATTTTCAAAGGTTATAACCTTAGAAAATATAATAATTTTTAATTTTTTTTAAATGTGAATACAATATTTAGTTATAATAATCATTATATTTATATATCATATAAATTAAATATAAATAATTTTATTGATAAATATTCTAATAATGATGAAAAAATAAATTAATAATCTATTATTAATAAGATAGATATCAATTAAAATATAATAACAAAACCTATAATGATTCATAAGTAAAGCAAATTATATTACTATATTATAATCTTTTGTTTTAAAATTTTTTTTACTTTTAAAAAGTTTATCAATAATTTTTTGATGAAAAATAATTTATATAAATTATATTTGTCTTTCTCAATTTATTTTGTAATTAATATCTATATTTAAATAAACAAATAAATAATTAAAATGAATATTTAAAATTATAACGAAAAAAAATGAGATTTATTATTTATTATTTAGGGATTACCGGTTTAATTAAAATAGATCTGTCTCAATAATAATTTATTTTGTAATTAATATTTCTATTAAATAAATTGATAAATAATTAATATAAAAATTAAAATTATACTGAATAAAAATTAAAATGAGATTTATGATTTATTATTAATATATACTAGTTTAATGATTTAAGTATTTAGAAGTTTTGTCGTTAGGAGTTTAGCGATTTATGTTTTTAGGCTTTTAGTGGTTTATAGGTTTTATTAAAAAAAATAAAATAACAAAAAAAATTTCTATAATTTTTTATCATTTTCATAGGTTATAACATTTGAAAATATAATAATATTTAAATTTTTTGAAATTTTAATACAATATTTTGTTATAATAATATTAATAATTATATATCATTATAAATTTAATATATATAATTTTATTGATAGATATAATAATAATGATCAAAAATTAAATTTATAAACTATTAATATTAAGATATATATTAATTAAAAAATATTTACAGAACCCAAATTGATTCAAAATTTAAAGTAACTTATATTACTTGATAATAATTTTTAATTTTTATATTTATACTTCTTTTATAAGCGTATATTTTTATTAGATAAATAATATATTATTTAAATTATATTTATCCCACTCATAACTTATGTTGTATAAATATTTCTAAATAAATACACTAATAAATAATTAAAATAAATATTTAAAAATATAATAAATAACAATAAAAAATTGAATTTATTAATTATTAAGTAATATTAGCGGTTTAATGGTTTATGTATTTAGGCATTACTGGGTTTAGGTGTTTACTGATTTAATATTATATGCATTTAGAAGGGCTGTTCATGGGACTCGTAGATTCGAGACCCAACCCGAAATCTTGTCCCGAAAGAATTGGGACTGAGAAAAATCAGTTGAGTTTGAGTTTTCTTATCCCGTTGTGTCACATATTTTTTCTTTTGGGATGGTTCCGGATCTTAAGCAATATCCATCCCGAGAACCATCCCATCCTAAAAAACTGATACTAGAACTAGATATATATATATATATATATATATATATATATAACATGAAGTTGTCACCAATTCTGCTACTCCCCATCCAATTCCGACGCACCTATTGCTATTCCGACGAGTTCAATGCCACCTCACTGCCAGTTCCAGCCATGTTCAGTTAGGTCCAGCCCTTCTCCATCGCACTTCTAGTTGCCTCCACCAGTGTATCAGATGCCACCAGCCTTTTGGTTTGTTTTTCTGACGAGAATTGAGTGATTAATTATTATTATTTTCTATCTCAGTCAGTTTTATTGAGTATTATTTGTGGTGTTGTGGTTGGGCCGAATGAGTGGGCCTGAATGTGTTACTAGTCAGTTTTGTAGAGCTTTATTGTTTAAAATATTCATATGTATTTATGCTTAACATATCATATTAATTAATGGCAATGCAGATGGCACAATCCAGCGGTAAATGAAAAATACAATAAATTTGAAGATGATCAGATCTCAAATGATCAAAGTACTCGTAAATCCAATCATCATCCTTTCACTGAACCCTCCTATTATTACGCCAGGTTCTTCAATTCCAATTGTAAAAGAAAGTCAAGGTACATCTAAACCTCAAGCTCATAAAAAGTATAAGTCTGCTGTTTGGGAAACTTATGAGATATTAGTTGATTCAGAGGGAAATGAAACTAGGTAGGGCAGCTTGTATATGGTGTAGGAAAGAATATTTAGCAAAAAGTGATCAACGTACTTCGGGTTTAATGGAAATACTTGAGAGAGACTTGTTGGAAATTTCCACACAAAAAAGAATTAATAGAAGCTCACAAAGGTAAAGACAAGTCACAATCTTTGTTGAGAGGGATGAGTTTAAGGAGTTTTGTGAGGTTAGTGTGCCTCAATTTAAAATTCATCTAGGCACTCTATATTGATGGATTGTTTTTCTTTGTTTGAGAAGGAAAAGAATAAATTATTTGATAGCATATCATCTCATTGTTGTAGAGTTTCATTGATTACCGACGCTTGGACTAGCATTCAAAATTTGTCTTATATATATTTGACTGTTCATTTCATTCATTCTCAATGGAATATGCATAAAAGGATTTTAAACTTTTGCGTAATTAAAAGTCATTATGGAGTTAATATTAGAAATGCTATTGAATTTTGCATGAATGAATGGTGTTTGAGAAAGTTGATGTGCATTACTATTGACAATGAATCAAATAATGATGTTGCAGTTGAACAATTGAAAAAAAGGCTTGCGAAGAAAAGTGTTGTACCTTTGAAAGGCGAGCATTTTCATATGAGATGTTGTGCTCATATCCTAAACTTAATTATCAGAGATGGCATTGCAGTAGTTGAGTGTTCTATTAAAAAAATTACAGGAGTGGTGAAATATGTGAGGAACAATTTTAAAAGATTAGATATGTTTAAGTTATGTGTTGAAGAAGCAAACTTTGACATATGGATCTTCATTGCAATTAGATTTTCCTACAAGATGGAATTCAACTTATTTAATGCTACAAACTGATATAAAATATCAAAAAGAATTTGATAAGTTGGAGGACAAAGACAAAAGGTTTTTGAAGGAGTTTGGTTCAAACGTTCCAACTGAGAGAGACTAAACAATCGCCAAAATTTTGGCTAGTTTCTTGAAAACTTTTTATCAGGTAACTTGTAAATTTTCTGGGTCATAATATTCTACCTCTAGTGTTTATTTTCCTGAGAGTATTCGAATTTTGAAAAAAATTTGAGCTTTGTGAAAATAGTAGAGAACAATGGTGTCTAAAATAGGTATGAAAATGAGGCATAAATTCAACAAATATTGGAGTTCTCTTCAGTCAACAAATATTATTCTTTTTGTAGCAGTAGTGTTGAATCCTATATATAAGATCAAATATCTCAATGGTAAGTACACTTAGCATTATGGAGAGGAATTGGCTAAAAATTTTGGTGAAAAATGTTATAAATGCTTTAAATGAGTTGATGGATGATTATAAAGATTTAAATGAAGATGAAACAAAAGAAGATGATTTCTCTTCTACTGTGTTGAAGAAAAATGATGATTTCTTTGATGGTAGTGATACTTATGTTGATGATTTTTTTTGTTGAATTGGAGAAAGAACAAGAAGTTGCAGCTTTGGAAGAGTTGGATAGGTACTTGGAGGACAAGCTTGAAAAAAATAGGATTGATTTGATCTTCTAAATGGTGGAAGGTAAATGAGGTTAGGTATCCTTCTTTGGAAAATGTACCAAGGGATGTATTATCTATCTAAGCATCTACTGTGGCCACGAATCTACATTTAGCACTGGGGGGAAAACTTTAGATAAATTAAGGAGTTCTTTAACACCTATTACTGCTGAAGTTTTCATATGTCGACGAGATTAGTAGAGAAGCTCAAACAAATTTATTGAAATTGAAGAATTAGTTCAAGACATTGATGGTAATGAATCAGGTTAATATACAAATCTTTTAAATTTTAATTTCACTTTTACTTATTTTATACATTCAATTTAATAAAAATATGGTACAATTACAATTTTTAGAGGGGTCACAAGATCTAAATATTCTTCCAACTATAGTTGGCCAACTAAATTTGGAATGAGTGTATTAAATTTTATAAGGTAATATTTTATTTTTTTATTACACTTTAATCTTAGAAATTTATGTCTACATGATTAAGACGTTTTCATCTATGGTTGTCCTTCTACAGTGGAAGAAGAAAAGGGAGGATTTGTAAAAGAGATAATTAATTGGGTTTGGATTTTCATTGGTGTTCAGGGATGAACCTTTGAAATGATTATTATCATGGTTTTAATTAGTTTTATTTTTTTTGTTATATTAAGCTGCCTAATTTTAGTAATTAATTAAGTAGTAATTGCTGCAACCAATGTTTGTGGTCATCTTTATCTATTCCTTAATATTTTAAGTAATTATTTAAAAAATGTAGTATTGCTATTATGGTTAACTTTAACTCGGCTGAACAAATCCAACTTGTGACAAAACAAAGAACCAAATTAAGCACACAACTCAGTCCCGTTCTATTTAACATTTCTATCCTTTTATGTACATCAAAGCTTTTGAAAAGGTAATGGAACTCGTTTGTGGTATTCAGCCTATTTGACAAAACAATATTGGCCCAATTTGAGTTTGAAAGATACATAACTAAGGAATGATAAATGGTACAACAAATGGTTTCAACATGAACTAACTTGGCCGGTTTGAAGAAAATAAATTAAAAAAATGTCCGAACTCCGTCCCGTCCTAGGACCATTTTCTCCTACCCAAAATCTCTGATCTTCGTCCCGTCCCGTTCCGGTATTTTCAACCTACGGGATGGGTCTGGATTTTTAAAAATAAAATCTCCGAACTGTGGGAAGGGACTGGAGATTTGTTATCCCCATCTCATTCCGTCCCATGAGCACCCATAGCATTTAGTGGTTTACATGTTTTATTTAAAAAATAAAATAACAAAAAATTTATTTTTATTAATTTTTGATATTTTCAAAGCTTATAACCTTTGAAAATATAATAATTTTTAAATATTTTCAAATTTGAATACAATATTTAGTTATACTAATCATTATATTTATATATTATATAAATTTAATATAAACATTTTTATTGATAAATATTCTAATAATAATCAAAAAATAAATTAATAATCCATTAATAATAAGATACGGTATTATTAAAATATAATTACAAAACTTAAATGATTCAGAAGCAACGAAAAATATATTACTATATAATAATTTTTTTTTGAATTTTTTTTTCTTTTAATAAGTTTATCTATATTTTTTTGATGAAAAATAATTTATATAAATTATATTTGTCTAACTCATAATTTATTTTGTAATTAATATTATAGATAAATAATCAGAATAAATAATTAAAATGAATATTTAAAATTATAATAACAAAAATTAGATTTATTATTTATTATTTATTATTTAGGGATACCGGTTTAATTTAAATTAGATCCATCTCACTAATAATTTATTTTGTATTTAATATTTCTATAAAAATAAATTGATAAATAATTAATATAAAAATTTAATATTATACTCGATAAAAATTAAAATGAGATTTAAGATTTATTATTAATGTATACCAGCTTAATACTTTATGTATTTAGAGGTTTTGTAGTTAGAAGTTTAGCGATTATGTTTTTAGGCTTTTAGTGGTTTATAGGTTTATATAAAAAAATAACAAAAAATTTTCTATAATTTGTTTTCATTTTCATCGGTTATAACCTTTGAAAATATAATAATATTCACAATTTTTTGAAATGTGAATACAATATTTAGTCTTAATACTATTAATAATTAATATCATATAAATTCAATATAAACAATTTTATTGATAAGCAATATAATACTGATCAAAAATTAAATAATAAACTATTAATAAAATATAGATATTAATTAAAAATATTTACAAAACCCAAATGATTCAAGATTAAAGTAAAATATATTACTGGATAATAATTTTAATTTAAAATTTGTTACTTCTTTTAAAACCGATAATTTTTTTTATTAAAAATAAATTAATTAAATTATATTTATCACACTATACTTTATTTTTGTAAATAATATTTCAAATAAAAATAAACAAATAAATAATTAAAATAAATATTTAAAATTATAAAAAATAGAAATAA
>JAREIK010002828.1:0-36397 GCA_029783825.1 Sapria himalayana
TCAAAGGTTATAACCTTTGAAAATATCAAAAAATAATAAAAAAATTTGTTTTATGTTTTTTCTAAAATAAAACCTATAAACCACTAAATGCATACACAGTTAAATCATTAAACTGCTAAATGCCATAATGCTTAAATACATAAACCATTAAACTGCTATATACTACTTAATAATTAATAAATCTAATTTTTATTTCTATTTATTATAATTTTAAATATTCATTTTAATTATTTATTAGTTAATTTTATAGAAATATTTATTACAAAATAAAGTATGAGTACGACAAATATAATTTAAGTAATTTATTTTTAATAAAAAAAATACACTCTTATAAAAGAAGTTAAATTTAAAAATTAAAAATTATTATCTAGTAAATTAATTTAATTTTTGATCATTATTATATATTATCTATCAATAAAATTGTTTATATTGAATTTATATGATATATAATTATTAATATTATTAAAACTAAATATTGTATTTACATTTCGAAAAATTGTAAATATTATTATATTTTCAAAGCTTATAACCTATGAAAATGATAACAAATTATAGTAAATTTTTGTGTTATTTTATTTTTTTATATACCTATAAACCACTAAATGTCTAAAAACATAAATCGCTAAACTCCTTATGATAAAACCTTTAAATAATTAAATAATTAAACTTGTATACATTAATAATAAATCTTAAATCTCATTTTAATTTTTATTCAAGATAATTTTAAATTTTTATTTTAATTATTTATCAGTTTATTTTTATAGAAATATTAATTACAAAATAAATTATTAGTGAGATGGATCTAATTTAAATTAAACCGATATCCCTAAATAATAAATAATAAATCTCATTTTATTTTCATTATAATTGTAAATATTCATTTTAATTATTTATTTGTTTATTTTTATATAAATATTAATTACAAAATAAATTATGAATTAGACAAATATAATTTATATAAATCATTTTTCATTAAAAAAATATAGATAAACTTATTAAAAGAAGAAAAAATTTAAAACAATAAATTATTATATAGTAATATATTTTTCTTTGCTTCTGAATCATTTTAAGTTTTGTAATTATATTTTAATTAATATCTATCTTATTATTAATGGATTATTAATTTAAATTTTAATTATTATTAGAATATTTAACAATAAAATTGTTTATATTGAATTTATATAATATATAAATATACTAATTAGTATAACTAAATATTGTATTCACATTTGAAAAAAATTTAAAAATTATTATATTTTCAAAGGGTAGAACCTTTGAAAATATAAAAAAATAATAAAAATAAATTTTTTGTTATTTTATTTTTTAAATAAAACCTATAAACCACTAACTGCTAGGGGTGCTCATGGGATGGGACTGAATGGGGATTACAAATCTCCAGTCCCTTCCCATAGTTTGGATTTTTTTTGAAGCTCCAGACCCGTCCCATAGGTTGAAAATATCAAGACGGGTCGTAGATTCGATATTTTGGGTAGGAGAAAATGGTTCCGGGAAGGAATGGAGTTCAGACATTTTTTTCTATTTATTTTCCTCAAACAGCCCAAGTTAGTTAATGTCGAAACCTTTTGTTGTATCATTTATCATTCCTTAGTTAAGTATCTTTCAAACTCAAATTGGGCCAATTTTGATTTGTCAAATAGGTTGAATACCACAAAATAGTTCCATTACCTTGTGAAAAGCTTTGATGTGCAGAAAAGGATAGAAATATTAAATAGAATGGGACCGAGTTGTGTGCTTAATTTGGTTCTTTGTTTTGTCACAATTTGGCTTTGTTCAGCCAAGTGAAAGTTAACCATATTAGCAATACTACATTTTTTAAACAATTACTTAAAATATTAAGGAATAGCTAAAGAAGACCATAACATTGATAGCAGCAATTACAACTTAAGTAATTGCTAAAATTAGGCAGCTTAATATAACAAAAAAAATACAACTAATAACAACCATGATAAAAATCATTTAAAAGGTCCGTCCCGGAACAGCAACAAAAATCCAAACCCAATTAATTATATCTTCTACAACTCCTCCCTTTTCTTCCTCCACTGTAGAAGGATAACCAAAGATGAAAACGTGTTAATCATGTAGACATAAATTTCTAAGATGAAAGTTTAATAAAAAAACAAAATATTACCTTATAAAATTTAATACACCCATTCCAAATTTAGTTGGCCAACTATAGTTGGAAAAATATTTGGATCTTTAGACCCCTTTGAAAATTGTAATCGAACCATATTTTTATTAAATTGAATGAATAAAATAAGTAAAAGTGAAATTAAAATTTACAAGATTTTTATACTAACCTGATTCATTATCATAAAGGTTTTGAACTAATTCTTCAATTTCAATAGGTTTGTTTGAGCTTCTCAACGAATCTTGTAGACATATGAGAACTTCAGCTGGAATAGGTGTTAAAGAAATCTTAAATTTATCTAAAGTTCTCCCCCAAGTGCTAAATGTAGATTCGTAGGCCACAGTAGATGCTTGGATAGCATATACATCCCTTGCTACATTTGCGAAAGAAGGATACTTAACCTCATTTACCTTCCACCAATTTAGAAGATCAAAATCAATTCTATTTTTTTCAAGTTTGTCTTCCAAGTTCCTATCCAACTCTTCCAAAGTTGCAACTTCTTGTTCTTTCTCCAATTCAACAAAAAAAAAATCATCAACATAAGTATCACTACCATCAAAGAAATCATTATTTTTCTTCAACATAGTAGAAGAGAAATCATCTTCTTTTTATTCATCTTCATTTAAATCTTTATAATCATCCATCATCTCATTTAAAGCATTTAAAAACTTTTTCACCAAATTTTTTGCCAATTCCACTTTATAATGCTAAGTGTACTTAACCTTGAGATATTTGAGCTTATATCAAGGATCCAACAATACTACTACAAAAAACATAATATTTGTTGATCCGAAGAGAACCCCAATATTTGTTGAATTTATGCCTCATTTTAATAGCTATTTCAGACACCATTGTATCTCTACTATTTTCACAAATCTCAATTTTTTTCAAAATTCGAATAATTTGAAGAAAATAAATACTAGAGGTATAATATTATGAGCCAAAAAATTTATAGGTTACCTCATAAAAAGTTTTCAAGAAATGAGCCAAAATTTTGGTGTTTGTTCTGTCTCTATCAGTAGGAACGTTTGAACCAAACTCCTTCAAAACCCTTTTGTCTTTGTCCTCCAACTTATCAAATTCTTTTTGATATTTTATATCATTTTGTAGCATCAAATAAGTTGAATTCCATCTTGTAGGACAATCTAATTGCAATGAAGATCAATATGTCAAGTTTGCTTCTTCAACACATAACTTAAACATATTTAATCTTTTAGTACTGCTCCTCAAATATTTCACCACACCTCTAATTTTTTGAATAGCACCCTCAACTACTGAAATGCCATCTCTGACAATTAAGTTTAAGATATGAGCACAACATCTCATATAAAAATACTCGCCTCTCAAAGGTAAAACACTTTTCTTCACAAGCTTTTTTTTTTCAATTGTTCAACTACAACATCATTATTTGATGCATTGTCAATAGTAATGAACATCAACTTTCTCAAACCCCATTGATTCATGCAAATCTCAATAGCATTCCTAATATTAACTCTAGAATGACTTTTAATTACACAAAAGTTCAAAAGCCTTTTATGCATATTCCATTGAGAATCAATGGAATGAACAGTCAAACATATATAAGACAATTTTTGAATGCTAGTCCAAGTGTCAGTAGTCAATGAAACTCTACAACATGAGATGATATGCTATCTAATAATTTCTTCTTTTCCTTCACAAACAAAGAAAAATAATCCTTCTGTGTTGAGTGCCAAAATGGATTTTTAAATTGAGGCACACCAACTTCACAAAACTCCTTTAACTCATCCCTCTCAACAAAACAAAAAGGCAATTCATCTTTATTGATCATTTTCACCAAAGCCTCCCTAACTAGTTGTTGATCAAATTTCTAACAAATTAATTTGTTATCCTCTGAACTAGTACCTTTAGTGAAACTCAAATAAAGATTGTGACTTGTCTTTACCTTTGTGAGCTTCTATTAATTCTTTTTTGTGTGGAAATTTTCTACAAGTCTCTCTCAAGTATTTCTATAAACCTGAAATACCTTGATCACTTTTTGCCAAATATTTTTTCCTACACCATATAAAAGCTGCCCAACTAGTTTCATTTCCCTCTGAATCAACTAATATCTCATAAGTTTCGCAAACAGCAGACTTTTATTTTTATGAGCTTGAAGTTCAGATGTAGCTTGACTTTCTTTTACAATTGGAATTAAAGATCCTGCCGTGACAATAAGAGGGCTCGTGAAAGGATGATGATTGGATTTACCAGTACTTTGATCATTTGATTTGTGACCATCTTCAATTAATTGTATTTTTTGTTTACCACTGGATTGTGCCATCTGCATTGCCATTAATTCACATGATATGTTAAGCATAAAAACATATAAATATTTCAAACAAGCAAGCTCTACAAAATAGATTGTAACACATTCAACCTACTCATTCGGCCCAACCACAACACCAAAACCAATTCTCAAAAAAACTGAATGAGACACATAATAATAATAATTAATCACTCAATTCTCATCAAAAAAACAAACCAAAATGCTGGGGGCATCTGGGACTAGGTGGAGGCAACCAGAAATTTGACGGACAAGGATAGACCTAACTACACATAGCTGGAACGTCACGAGGTGGCCTAGAACTGTTCAGAACATATATAGGTGGGTTGTAATTGGATGGGCAGTAGCGGAATTGGGGGCATCTTCATGTTATATATATATATTCCTAGTTCTAGTATCAGTTTTTTAGGACGACACAGTTCTCGGGATGAATATTGCTTAGGATCCGGAACCATCCCAAAAGAAAAAATATGTGACAGAACGGGACGGGAAAAGTCAAAGTCAATGGATTTTTCTCAGTCCCGACGCACCTATTTACATCAATTTTTTGATGACTAAACTCTTTAACCCAAAATATATTTTAAATAATATTTACTTCCGCTTCAAAAATTATTTTAATAATTTTAAATACAAATTATTAAAATTAATAAATTTAAATAAAAATTATTAAAATTAATAATTTTAATTAAAATTAAAATTAAAATTAATTTAATTTTAATATAATTATAATTATTAAAATTATTAATAATTATAAAAATAATTATAATTATAATAATTATAATAATAATAAAAATAATAATAATAATTATTATTATTATTATATTATTATTATAATATAATTATAATAATAATAATAAGATAATAATTATAATTATAATAATAATAATATAATTATTATTAATATTATATTTATTATTATAATAATAATTATAATAATATAATAATATTATAATTATAATTATAATTATAATTATAATTATAATTAAGATTATAATTATAATAAATATAATAATAATATAATGATAATAATAATATTATTATTATTATTATCATTATTATAATTATTATAATTATTATTATAATTATTATAATTATTATTATAATTATTATAATTATTATAATAAATGTTATCATCCTAGCTTGCTAGTGGGGCCCTCTACAAGCTGGTGGCCCATACTTCTGGCTGATTCCAGACTTGTTGGCCCCTCTAAATGCTACACCAAAATGGATAAGAATATGTGCATGTGTGTACTGTGGTCCATCGCTATGTGTGTCTGGTGCAGCAGTATCAGGGTTTATGAGTTTAGTAATTTAAGTATTTAGGTATTTAGTGTTTTATAGTTTTTATTTAAATAATTAAATAACAAAAAATTATTTTTATGATTTTTTCTCATTTTCAAAGTTATAACCATCTAAAATATTATAATTTTTAATTTTTTTTCAAATGGTAATACAATATTTAATTATAAAAATCATAAAAATTAAAAATCATGTAGATTTAATATAAATAAATTTATTGATCGACATTATAATACTGATCATAAAATAGATTAATAACCTATTATTAATAAGATAGATATTGATTAAAATATATTTGCTAAACCTAAAACGTTTCAAAATCAAATTAAAATATATTACTAAATAATAATTTTTTATTTTTAAATTTTTGATTCTTTTTATGAGCTTATAAATTTTTTTGATGAAGATTAATTATTTAAATTATATTTGTCTCATTCATAATTCTATTTTGCAATTAATATTTCTATTATAATAAACTAATAAATAATTAAAATGAATATTAAAATTATAATGAATAAAAATAAAAATGAGATTTATGATTAATTATTTAGGGTATACCGGTTTAATGGTTTAAGTATTTAGGAGTTTATGAGTTTAGTGATTTAAATGTTTAGGCATTTAGTAGTCTATATGTTTTATTTAAATAATGAAATAACAAAATAATTATTTTTTGAATTTTTTATGAATTTCCAAGATTATAATCTTTATAAATATAATAATTTTTAAATTATTTTCAAATGTGAATAATATATATTTAGTTATAATAAACATAATAATTATATATCATGTAAATTAAAAATAAATAATTTTATTAATAGATATCAATAAACTAAATATAAATATAAATATAATAATGATCAAAAAATAATGTAATAAACTATTAGTTATTGATAGATATTTATATATTATTTATAAATACTTAAACCTTTAAAGATGGTTTAAATGTTTAAATATTTAAGGGTTTTTGGGTTTTGGGGTTTAGGAGTTTAATGATTTAAGCGTTTAGGTATTTAGTACTTTATATGTTTTATATAAACAATAAAATAACAAAAAAATTATTTTTGTGATTTTATCTAATTTTCAAAGAAGATAACCTTTAAAAATATAATAATTTTTAAATTATTTTCAAATGTAAATATAATATTTAGTTATAATAATCTTAATAATTATATATCATGTAGATTCAATATAAATAATTTTATTGATAAATATTCTAATAATGATCAAAAAATAAATTATTAATCTATTATTAATAAGATAGATATCAATTAAAATATAATTACAAAACCTAAAATGATTCAGAAGCAAAGCAAAATATATTACTATATAATAATTTTTTGTTTTGAAATTTTTTTTTCTTTTAAAAAGATTATCTATAATTTTTTAATGAAAAATAATTCATATAAATTATTTTTGTCTAGCTCAATTTATTTTGTAATTAATATTTATATATAAATAAACAAATAAATAATTAAAATGAATATTTAAAATTATAATGAACAAAAATGAGATTTATTATTTATTATTTAGGGATACTATTTTAATTTAAATTAGATTTATCTCACTAATAATTTATTTTATAATTAATATTTCTACAAAAATAAACTGATAAATAATTAAAATAAAAATTTAATATTATACTGAATAAAATTTAAAATGAGATTTATGATTTATTATTACTGTATACCAGTTTAATGGTTTAAGTATTTAGAGGTTTTTTAATTTAGGATTTTAGCGATTTATGTTTTTAGGCTTTTAGTGGTTTATACGTTTTATTTAAAAAAATAAAATATCAAAAAAAATTGCAATAACTTTTTCTCATTTTCATAGGTTATAACCTTTGAAAATATAATAAAATTAAAAATTTTTTGAAATGTGAATAGAATACTTAGTTATAATAATATTAATAATTATATATCATATAAATTCAATAAACAATTTTATTGATATATATTATAATAATGATCAAAATTAAATTTATAAATTATTGATAATAAGATATATATTAATTAAAAATTAATTACATAACCCAAATTGATTCAAATTTATAGTAAAATATATTTCTGGATAAAAATTTTTAAATTTTAAATTTTTACTTCTTTTATAAGCATATATATTTATTAAATTATATTTGTCGCACTCATAATTTATTTTGTAATAAATATTTCTATAAAAATAAACTAATAAATAATTAAAATGAAGATTTAAAATTATAATAAATATAAATAAAAATTAGATTTATTAATTATTAACTAGTATATAGCGGTTTAATGGTTTATGTATTTTGGCATTACGGGGTTTAAAAGTTTACTATTTTAATTGTGTGCATTTATTTGTTTATAGGCGTTATTTAAAAAAATACATCAAAAAATTTATTTTTTTTATTTTTTGATATTTTCAAAGGTTATAACCTTTGAAAATATAATAATTTTTAATTTTTTTTTCAAAAGTGAATACTATATTTAGTTATAATAATCATTATATGTATATCATATAAATTCAATATAAATATTTTTATTGATAAATATTCTAATAATGATCAAAGAATAAATTAATAATCTATTATTAATAAGATAGATATCAATTTAAATATAATTACAAAACCTAAAATGATTCAGAAATAAAGCAAAATATATTACTATATAATAATTTTTTGTTTTGAATTTTTTTTCTTTTAAAAAGTTTATTATTATTTTTTTAATGAAAAATAATTATATAAATTATTTTTGTCTAACTCAATTTATTCTGTAATTAATAATTATATAAAAATAAACGAATAAATAATTAAAATGAATATTTTAAGTTCTAATCAAAATAATAATATTGCGATTTATTATTTATTATTTAGGGTATATCGGTTTAAAATGATTATCTTTTTAGGGTTTTCGAAATTTAGGAGTTATTAATTTAAGTATTTAGGCATTTAGTGGTTTATAGGATTTATTTATACAATAAAATAACAAAAAAATTATTTTTGTTATATTTTCACATTTTCAAAGGTTATAACATTTTAAAATATAATAATCTTAAAATTTTTTTAAAATGTGAATAAAATATTTAGTAATATTAATCATTATAATTATATATAATATAAACTGATTATAAATAATTTTATTGATAGATATGATATCAATTATCAAAAAATAAATTAATAAACTATTATTAATATGATAGATATCAATTAAAATATATTTACAAAACTAAAATGATTCAAAATTAAAGTAAAATTTATTACTAAATAATAATGTTTTGTTTTTAAATTTTTACTTCTTTTTATAAGATTATATATTTTTTTTATTTAAAGTAAATTATTAATATTATATTTGTCTGACTAATTATTTATTTTGTAATTAATATTCATATAAAAAATAAACTAATAAATATTTAAAATGAATATTTAAAATTATAATGAATAAAAATCAAAATGAGATTTAATATTTATTATTGTTGTATATGTAATTTATTTTTTGATAATCTGTTTGTATAACCAAATATTTTTTTTTAATATTTTCATGTAAGTGCAGAAAAGTAAATATTAAGAGGCCGGGGATGCAGCAGTAGCACAATAATGGAGGTCTCGCTGGCCGGACAGCGGGCCGAAATTGGAGCAGAGCCTGACCCATATCATGATCCGAACTGCTCCGGTTAAATGAACCGAGAGAAATTTTAATATAAAATGTTTTGTAATTTTATTTTTGGGTGGATTTTTTTGGACTCATGGAACTGTTCATGATCTCTCTCTCTTCTGTCTATGTGATTTATCACGACTATTCTGTGTTCTACATACTGTAAGACATTTCTATTGCTTTAATCTATAACGCATAAGTATTTTCTGCTAGATTTAGCTAGTCGTACTGAGCAACTAGCGAACCACATTATTTTCGCTGTTTATTTTTCATATTTTGATTCTATCATGGATTATTGCTGAATTGGGATACATATATTGCTTGTTTTCTGTTATTTTTGTCTTTCTGTATCTCAATCTCACTACCATGGAAGCACAATTGCCCAACAATTATATATGGTATACAGGTTTAATGGAATGATTATTTAGGGGTTTTCTCGTTTCGGAGTTTAGCAATTTATGTTTTTAGGCATTCAGTAGAATATAGGTTTTATTTATATAATAAAAATAAAAAATCTTTTTTTGATTTTTTTTATATTTTCAAAGGTTATAATCTTTAAAAATAAAATAATTTTTGAAATCTTTTGAAATGTGAATACCATGTATAATTATATTAATCTTATCAATTATATATCATATAAATTCAATATAAATAATTTTAAGGATAGATATTATAATAATGATCAAAAATTAAATTAATAAACTATTATTAATAATATAAATATTAATTAAAATATATTTACATAACACAAAATGATTCAAAATCAAATAAAAATATATTACTAAATAATAATATTTAATTTTTAAAATTTTCCATCTTTTTATAAGCTTATATTTTTTTATGATTAAAAATAAATTATTTAAATAAATCTTTCTCACTCGAACTTTATTTTGTAATTAATTTTTCTAAAAATTAAAATATAAATAATTAAAATTAATATTTATAATTATAATAAATAGAAATAAAAATGAGATTTATTATTTATTAAGTAGTATACAGGTGTTATAAGGTTTATGTATTTAGGGGTTTCGGGTTTTATGAGCTACTGATTTAAGTAAGTAAATATTTAGTGGTCTATAGATTTTATTTAAAAAAGAAATAACAATAAATTTATTTTTTATATTTTTTCTCATTTTTTAAGATTAAAACCTTTGAAAATATAATAATTTTTAAATTTTTTTCAAAAGTAAATACAAAATTTATTTATAATAATCATAATAATTATATATCATATAAATTCAAAATAAACATTTTTATTGAAAAATATTCTAATAATGATCAAAAAATAAATTAATAATCTATAATTAATAAGATAGATATCAATTAAATTATAATTATTTATTTTCAAATTTTTATGATTTTAATAAGCTTATCTATTTTTTGATGAAAAATATTTTTAATAAATTTTATTTTTAAGTCATAATTTAGTTTATAATTAATATATATATATATAACTAAACAAAAAAAAATTATTTTTTAAATTATAATGAAAACAATAAAATAACAAAAAAAATTTGTAATATTTTCTCATTTTCAGAGGTTATAACCTCTGAAAATATAATAAAATTTAAGATTTTCTGAAATGGGAAAACAATATTTTGTTATAATAATATTAATAATTTATATCATATAAATTCAATATAAACAATTTTATTGATAGATATTATAATAATGATCAAAAATTAAATTAATAACCAATTAATAATAAGATAGATATTACTTAGAAAATATTTAGAAAACCCAAATTGATTCAAAATTATAGTAAAATATATTACTGAATAATAATTTTTAATTGTTAAATTTTACTTCTTTTAAAAGCGTATATATCTTTTTTGATTAAAAATAAATTATTTAAATTATATTTGTCGCACTCATAATTTATTTTGTAATAAATATATCTATACAAATAAACTAATAAATAATTAAAATGAATATTTATAATTATAATAAATAGAAATAAAAATTAGATTTATTAATTATTATGTATTATATAGCAGTTTAATAGTTTATGTATTAAGGTATTACGGGGTTTAGGAGTTTACTAATTTAATTGTGTATGCATTTAGTGGTTTATAGGTTTTATTTTAAAAATAAAATAACAAAAAATTTATTTTTATTATTTTTTGATATTTTCAAAGTTTATAACTATTGAAAATATAATAGTTTTTAATTTTTTTTCAAAAGTGAATTCAATATTTAGTTATAATAATCATTATATTTATATTTCATATAAATTCAATTAAAATAATTTTATTGATAAATATACTAATAATGATCAAAAAATATATTAATAATCTATTATTAATAAGATAGATATCAATTAAAATATAATTACAAAACCAAAAATGATTCAGAAGCAAAGCAAAATAAATTACTATATAATAATTTTTTGTTTTGAAATTTTTTTTTCTTTTTAAAAGTTTATCTATATTTTTTTGATGAAAAATAATTTATATAAATTATATTTGTCTAACTCATAATTTATTTTGTAATTAATATTTATAAAAAAATAAACAAATAAATATTAAAATGAATATTTAAAATTATAATCAAAAAAATGATATATATTCTTTATTATTTAGTGTATACATGTTTAATTTAAAGTATATCTGTCTTACTAATAATTTATTTTGTAATTAATATTTCTAAAAAAATAAACTATTAAATAATTAAAATAAAAATTTAAAATTATACTGAATAAAAATTAAAATGAGATTTATGAAATATAATTAATGTATACTAGTTTAATGGTTTAAATATTTAGAGGTTTTGTCGTTTAGAAGTTTAGTGATTTATGCTTTAGGCATTTAGTGGTTTATTGGTTTTATTTAAACAATGAAATAACAAAAAAATTATTTTTGATATTTTTTCACATTTTCAAAGGTTATAACATTTGAAAATATAATAATTTTAAATTTTTTTTCAAATGTAAATATAATATTAAGTTATAATAATCTGAATAATTATAAGTCATTTAAATTCAATATAAACAATTACATTACTAGATATTACATTAATGATAAAAAAAATTAATAAATTATTATTAATAAGATATATATTATTTAAAATATATTTGCAAAATCTAAATTTATTCAAAATCAAAGTAAAATATATAACTAAATAATAATTTTTTTTAATGTTTTGCTTTTTTTATAAGTTTATATTTTTGTTTGTAAAAATAAATTATTTAAATTATATTTTTTTTTCTAATAATTTATTTTGTAATTTATAATTGTATAATAATAAACTAATAAATAATTAAAATGAATATTTAAAATTATAATGAATACAAATAAAATTGAGATTTATTATTTATTATTCAAGATATACCGGTTTAATGGTTTAAGTATTTAGGTGTTTTGTGGTTTAGGAGTTTAGTGATTTAATTGTTTAGACCTTTAGTGATTTATAGTTTTTATTTAAAGAATCAAAAAACAAAAAATTTAATTTTTTGATTTTTTTTAATTTTTGAAGGTTATAACCTTTTAAAATATAATAATTTTTAATTTGTTTAAAATGTGAATATAATATTTAGTTATACTAATCTTAATAATTTTATATAATGTAAACTAAATATAAATAATTTTATTAATAAATATTATAATAATGATCAATAAATAAATTAATAAACTATTATTTATAAGAATGATATAAAATAAAATATAATTGTAAAATATAAAATGATTCAAAATAAAAATAAGATATATTACTAAATAATAATTATTTATTTTTAAAATTTTGCCTATTTTTATAAGCATATAAATTTTTTTGATGAAAAATTAATTATTTAAATTATATCTATCTCATTAATAATTTATTTTGTAATTAATATTTCTATAAAAATAAACTGATAAATAATTAAACTAAATATTTAACATTATAATGAATACTAATAAAATTGAGAATTATGATTTATTATTTAGACTATACTAATCTAATGTTTTGAGTATTTATGAGTTTCGAGGATTAGGAGTTTAGTCATTTTAGTATTTAGTCATTTAGTGATTTATAGGTTTTATTTAAAAAATAAAATAAAAAAAGTGTATTTTTGTTATTTTTTCTCATTTTTGAAGGTTATAACCTTTGAAAATATAATAATTTTTAATTTTTTTTTGAAAAGTGAATACAATATGAAGTTAATAATCATAATAATTAAATATCATATAAATTCAATATAAATTCTTTTATTGGTAAATATTATAATAATGATCATAAAAAAATAATAAATAATTCTTAATAAGATAAATATTTTTTAAAATTTATTTGCAATACCTAAAATGATTCAAAATCAAAGTAAAATATTTTACTAAATATTAATTTTAAATTTTTAAATTTTTGTATCCATTTATATGCTTATATCGTTTTTGATGTAAAATAAATTTTTTAAATTATAGTTGTCTGACTAATAATTTATATTTTAATTTTTATTTCTATAAAAATAAACTAATAAATAATTAAGATGTATGTTTAAAATTATCATGAATAATAATAAAAATGAGATTTATTATTTATTATATATAGTATACCGGTTTAATGGTTAAATTATTTAGGGGTTTTGTCGTTTAGAAGTTTAGCAATTTATGTTTTTAGGCATTTAGTGGTTTATAGGTTTTATTTATATAATAAAAATAAAAAAAAATTTTGATTTTTTCTGATTTTTAAAGGTTATAATCTTTTAAAAGAAAATAATATTTAAAATTTTTTGAAATGTAATACCATGTATAATTATATTAATATTACTAATTATATATCATATAAATTAAATATAAATAATTTTAATGATAGATATTATAAGAATGATCAAAAATTAAATTAACAGTCTATTATTAAAAATCTAAATATTAATTAAATAATATTTACATAACACAAAATGATTCAAAATCAAATCAAAATAAATTACTAAATAATAAATCTAATTTTTATTCTTTTTTATAATTTTAAATATTCATTTTAATTATTTATAAGTTTATTTTATAGAAATATTTATTACAAAATAAATTATTAGTGCGACAAATATAAATTAAATAATTTATTTTTAATTAAAAAAAATATATATACGCTTATAAAAGAAGTTAAATTTTAAAAATTTAAAATTAATATCCTGTAATATATTTTACTTTGATTTAGAATCAATTTAGGTTTTGTAAATATTTTTTAATTAATATCTATCTTATTATTAATAGTTTATTAATTTAATTTTTGATCATTATTATAATATCTATCAATAAATTTGTTTATATTAAATTTATTTGATATATAATTATTAAAATTATTATAACTATATATTATATTCACATTTCAAAAAATTTTAAATATTATTATATTTTCAAAGGTTATAACCTATGAAAATGACAAAAAATTACAAATTTTTTTTGTTATTTTATTGTTTAAATAAATTCTATAAACCACTAAATGCCTATAAACATAAATCGCTAAACTCCTAAATCACAAAACTTCTAAATACTTAAACTATTAAACTGGTATACATTAATAATAATTCATAAATCTCATTTTAATTTTATTAAGTGTAATTTTAAATTTTTATTTTAATTATTTATCAGTTTATTTTTATAGAAATATTAATTACAATATAAATTATAATTAGAGAGATCTATATCAAAATAATTTATTTTTTAACAAAAAAATATATATTCTTATAAAAAGAGGCACAATTTTAAAAACAAAAATTTATTATTTTGTAATATATTTTATTTTGATTTTGAATCATTTTAGTTTATGCAATTATATTTTAATTTATGTCATTTTTATTAATAATAGTTAATTAATTTTTAATGGATCATTATTATAATATCTATTAATAAAATTATTTATATTGAGTTTACAGTATATATAATTATTAAGAATATTATAACTAAATATTTTATTAACATTTAAAAAACATTAAAAATTATTATATTTTCAACGGTTACCTTCAAAAATTAAAAAAAATCAAAAAATTTAATTTTTTATTTTTTCATTCTTTAAATAAAAATAATATTTCACTAAAGTCCTAAATACTTAAATCACTAAACCCCAAAACACCTAAATACTTAAACCATTAAACTAGTATATCCCGAATAATAAATAATAAATAATAAATAATAAATCTCAATTTTATTTGTATTCATTATAATTTTAAATATTCATTTTAATTATTTATTAGTTTATTTTTTATAGAATTATAAATTAAAAATAAATTATGTGGAAGACAAATATAATTTAAATAATTTACTTTTAATAATAAAAAATATAAACTTATAAAAAGAAGTAAAACATCAAAAAAATTATTATTTAGTATTATATTTTACTTTGATTTTGAATAAATTTATGTTTTTCAAATATATTTTAAATAATATCTATCTTATTTATAATAGTTTATTAATTTATTTTTTTATCATTAATATAATATCTATCAATATAATTGTTTATATTCAATTAACATGATATATAATTATTAAGATTATCATAACTAAATATAGTATTCACATATAAAAATAATTTAAAAATTATTATATTTTCAAAGGTTATAACCTTCAAAAATCAGAAAAAATAACAAAAATAAATTTTTTGATATATCATTGTTTAAATAAAACTTATAAACCATTAAATGCCTAAATACATAAATCTCTAAACTTTTAAACCCCGAAGCCCCTAAATACCTAAACCTTTAAACTCGTAAACCATAAATATAATTTAAATAATTTATAGAAATATTATTTACAAAAAAAATTATGAGTGAAAAATATTATTCAAATAATATAGTTTTCATCAAAAAAAAATATAAGCTTATAAAATGATGCAAAAACTAAAAAAAAATTATTATTTAGTAATAAATTTTACTATGATTTTGAATCATTTTAGGTTTTTTAATTATATTTTAATTTATATCTATCATATTAATAAAAGTTTATTAATTTATTTTTTGATAATTGATATAATATTTATCAATAAAATTGTTTATATTTATTTTATATTATATATAGTTATAATTATTATTATTACTAAATATTGTATTCACATTTTATAAAAATTTTAAAATTATTATATTTTCAAATGTTATGACATTTGAAAATTTCAAAATATATCAAAAATAATTCTTTTTTTATTTCATTGTTTAGATAAAAGCTATAAACCATTAAATGCCTAAATACTTAAATCAATAACTTCTAAATCTCGAAAACTCTAAATAGATAAATTTATTAAATAGGTATATCCTAAATAATAAATAATAAATCTCATTTTAATTTTTTTCATTATAATTTTAAATATTCATTTTAATTATTTATTTGTTTATTTTTATATAAATATTAATTACAAAATAAATTATAAGTTATACAAATATAATTTATATAAATTATTTTTCAACAAAAAAATATAGATAAACTTATTAAAAGAAGAAAAAAATTAAAAACAAAAAATTATTAAATAGTAATATATTTTACTTTGTTTCTGAATCATTTTGGGTTTTGTAATTATATTTTAATTGATATCTAACTAATTAATAATAGATTATTAATTTATTATTTGATCATTATTAGAATATTTATCAATAAAAATAAGATATATAGATTTAATAATTATTATAACTAAATATTCTATTCACTTTTGAAAAATACTTTTAAAATTATTATATTTTCAAAGATTATAACCTTTGAACATGTGAAAAAACATAAAAAATATATTTTTTATTATTATTTCATTATTTAAATAAAACCTATAAATCACTAAATGCCTTAACACTTAAATCATTAGACTACAAAATCTAGATACCCCTATATAGATAATCATTTAAACGGGTATACCCTAATTAATAATTAATAAATCTCATTTTTATTTGTTTTCATTATAATTAGAAAATTCATTTTGATTGTTTAATTTTATATATATATATATATATATTAATTAAAAAATAAATTATAAGTTAAAAATATAATTTATAAAAATTATTTTTCATTAAAAAATAGATAAGCTTATAAAAAGAATAAAAATTTAAAAACAAATAATTATTATTAAGTAATATATTTTGCTTTGCTTTTGAATCATTTTAGGTTTTGATATTATATTTTAAGTTATATCAATCTTATTCATAATTGATTTGTAATTTATTTTTGATAATTATTAAAATATCTATCAATAAAATTGTTTATATTGAATTTATATGATATATAATTATTATGATTATTATAAATAAATATTTATTCACTTTTGTAAAAAATTTAAAAATTATTTTATTTTCAAAGGTTATAATCTTTGAAAATATCAAAAAATAATAAAAATAATTTATTTTTTTATTTTTTTTAAATAAAACCTATAAACCACTAAATGTATACACAGTTAAATCAGTAAACTCCTAAACCCCATAATGCCTAAATACATAAACCATTAAATTACTATATACTACTTAATAATTAATAAATCTAATTTTTATTTCTATTTATTATAATTTTAAATATTCATTAAATATATTTTACTTTAATTTTGAATCAATTTAGGTTTTGTAAATATTTTTTAATTAATATCTATCTTTTTATTAATAGTTTATTAATTTAATTTTTGATCATTATTATATTATCTATCAATAAAATTATTTATATTGAATTTATATGATATATAATTATTAATATTATTAAAACAAAATATCATTTTTACATTTCAAAAAATTGTAAATATTATTATATTTTCAAAGGTTTTAACGTATGAAAATTATAACAAATTATAGAAAATTTTTTTGTTATTTTATTTTTTTATATAAAACCTATAAACCACTAAAAGCCTAAAAACATAAATCGCTAAACTCCTAACGACAAAACCTCTCAATACTTAAACTATTAAACTTGTATACATTAATAATAAATCTTAAATCTCATTTTAATTTTTATTCAATCTAATTTTAAATTTTTATTTTAATTATTTATCAGTTTATTTTTATAGAAATATTAATTACAAAATAAATTATTAGTGAAACAGATCTAATTTAAATTAAACCGGTATCCCAAAATAATAAATAATAAATAATAAATAATTAATAATAAATCTCATTTTTTTTCATTATAATTTTAAATATTCATTTTAATTATTTATTTGTTTATTTATATATAAATATTAATTACAAAATAAATTATGAGTTAGATAAATATAATTTATATAAATTATTTTTCATTAAAAAAATATAGATAAACTTATTAAAAGAAGAAAAAATTCAAAAACAAAAAATTATTATATAGTAATATATTTTTATTTACTTCTGAATCATTTTAAGTTTTGTAATTATATTTTAATTAATATCTATATTATTATTAATGGATTATTAATTTATTTTTTGATTAATATTAGAATATTTATCAATAAAATTGTTTATATTGAATTTATATAATATATAAAATAATGATTAGGATAACTAAATATTGTATTCACATTTGAAAAAAATTTAAAAATTATTATATTTTCAAGGTTATAACCTTTGAAAATATCAAAATAATATAAAAAATAAATTTTTTGTTATTTTATTTTTTAAATAAAACCTATAAACCACTCAATGCTAGGGATGCTCATGGGACGGGATGGGATAGAGATTACAAATCCCCAGTCCCTTCCTATAGTTCGGAGATTTTTTTTTTGAAGATCCAGGCCCGTCCCATAGGTTGAAAATATCGGGATGGGACGGGATGGAGGTCGGAGATTTTGGGTAGGATAAATTGGTTCCGGGACGGAACAGAGTTCAGACATTTTTTTCAATTTATTTTCTTCAAACCGGCCAAGTTAGTTCATGTCGAAACCTTTTGTTGTACCATATATCATTCCTTAGTTATGTATCTTTCAAACTCAAATTAGGCCAATTTTGTTTTGTCAAATAGGCTGAATACCAAAAATGAGTTCCATTACCTTATCAAAAGCTTTGATGTGTAGAAAAGGATAGAAATGTTAAATAGAACTAGACCGAGTTGTGTGCTTAAATTGGTTCTTTGTTTTTTCACATGTTGGCTTTGTTCAGCAGAGTTAAATTAACCATAATAGCAATACTACATTTTTAAACAATTACTTAAAATATTAAGGAATAGCTAAAGATGACCACAAACATTGGTAGCATCAATTACTACTTAAATAATTGCTAAAATTATGCAGCTTAATATAACAAAAAAATACAACTAATAACAACCATTATAATAATCATTTCAAAGGTCCGTCCCGGAACAACAATGAAAATCCAAACCCACTTAATTATCTCTTTTACAACTCCTCCCTTTTCTTCCTCCACCGTAGAAGGACAACCAAAGATGAAAACGTGTAAATCATGTAGACATAAATTTCTAAGATGAAAGAGTAATAAAAAACAAAATATTACCTTATAAAATTTAATACACCCATTCCAAATTTAGTTGGCCAACTATAGTTGGAAGAATATTTGGAACTTGTGACCCCTCTGAAAATTATAATTGAACCATATTTTTATTAAATTGAATGAATAAAATAAGTAAAAATGAAATTAAAATTTACAAGATTTGTATACAAACGTGATTCATTATCATCAAGGTCTTGAACTAATTCTTCAATTTCAATAGGTTTGTTTGAGCTTCTCAACCAATCTTGTAGACATATGAGAACTTCAGCTGTAATAGGTGTTAAAGAACTCCTAAATTTATCTAAAGTTCTCCCCCCAGTGATAAATGTAGATTCGTAGGCCACAGTAGATGCTTGGATAGAAAATACATCCCTTGCTAGATTTGCCAAAGAAGGATACCCAATCTCATTTACCTTCCACCAGTTTAGAAGATCAAAATGAATTCTAGTTTTTTCAAGTTTGTCCTCCAAGTACTTATCCAACTTTTCCAAAGCTACAACTTCTTGTTCTTTCTCCAATTCAACAAAAAAATCATCAACATAAGTATCACTACCTTCAAAAAAATTATCATTTTTTTAACACAGTAGAAGAGAAATCATCTTCTTTTGATTCATCTTCATTTAAATCTTTATAATCATCCATCATCTCATTTAAGGCATTTATAACCTTTTTCACAAAATTTTTAGCCAATTCCTCTCCATAATGCTAAGTGTACTTAACCTTGAGATATTTTAGCTTATATCTAGGATCCAACACTACTGCTACAAAAAGCATAATATTTGTTGACTGAAGAGAACCCCGATATTTGTTGAATTTATGCCTCATTTTAATACCCATTTCAGACACCATTGTATCTTTACTATTTTCACAAAGCTCAATTTTTTTCAAAATTCGAATAATCTCAGGAAAATAAACACTAGAGGTAGAATAGTATGAGACAGAAAATTTACAAGTTACCTCATAAAAAGTTTTCAAGAAATCGGACAAAATTTTGGCGTTTGTTTAGTCTCTCTCAGTTGGAACGTTTGAACCAAACTCCTTCAAAAACCTTTTGTCTTTGTCCTCCAACTTATCAAATTATTTTTGATATTTTATATCAGTTTGTAGCATCAAATAAGTTGAATTCCATCTTGTAGAACAATCTAATTGCAATGAAGATCCATATGTAAAGTTTGCTTCTTCAACACATAACTTAAACATATCTAATCTTTTAGGACTGCTCCTCACATATTTCACCACACCTCTAATTTTTTGAATAGCACCCTCATCTACTACAATGCCATCTCTGACAATTAAGTTTAGGATATGAGCACAACATCTCATATGAAAATGCTCGCCTCTCAAAGGCACAACACTTTTCTTCACAAGCCTTTTTTTCAATTGTTCAACTGGAACATCATTATTTGAAGCATTGTCAACAGTAATGTACATCAACTTTCTCAAACCCCATTCATTCATTCAAAACTCAATATCATTTCTAATATTAACTCCAGAATGTCTCATAATTACACAAAAGTTCAAAAGCCTTTTATCCATATTCCATTGAGAATCAATTAAATGAACATTCAAACATATATAAGATAAGTTTTGAATTCTAGTCCAAGTGTCACTAGTCAATGAAACTATACAACAATGAATTGATATGCTATCAAATAATTTCTTTTTTTCCTTCACAAACAAAGAAAAACAATCCCTCAATATAGAGTGCTCTAAGATGGAATTTTAAATTGAGGCACACTAACTTCACAAAACTCCTTAAACTCCTCCCTCTCAACAAAACAAAAAGGAAATTCATCTTTTATGATCATTTTTACCAAAGCCTCCCTAACTAGTTGTTGATCAAATTGCCAACAAGTTAATTTGTTATCCTCTAAACTAGTACCTTTAGTGAAACTCAACAAAGATTGCGACTTGTCTTTACCTTTGTGAGCTTCTATTAATTCTTTTTTGTGTATGAATTTCTGACAAGTCTTTCTCAAGTATTTCCATAAACACGAAGTACGTTAATCACTTTTTGCCAAGTATTCTTTCCTACACCATATACAAGCCGCCCTACCAGTTTCATTTCCATGTGAATCAACTAATATCTCATACGTTTCCCAAACAGCAGACTTAAACTTTTTATTAGTTTGAGGATCAAATGTACCTTGCATTTCTTTTACAATTGGAATTGAAGAACCTACCGTACAATAGAAGGGTTCGTGAAAGAAAGATGATTGGATTTACCAGTACTTTGATCATTTGAGATGTGATCATCTTCAATTTATTGTATTTTTCGTTTACCACTGGATTGTACCATCTGCATTTCCATTAATTAATATAATTTGTTAAGCATAAATTAATATAAATATTTCAAACAAGCAAGCTCTACAAAACTGACTGTAACACATCCAGCCCACTCATTCGGCCCAACCACAACACCACAACCAATACTCAACAAAACTGACTAAGACACATAATAATAATAATTGATCACTCAATTCTCATCAGAAAAACAAACCAAATGGCTGGTGGCATCTGAGACACGGTGGAGGCAACCAGAAGTGCGACGGACAAGGGCTGGTCCTAACTGAAAATGGCTGGAATGGCATGAGGTGGCCCAGAACTCGTCAGAACAGCAATAGGTGCGTCGGAATTGAATGAGCAGTAGCGAAATTGGTGGCATCTTCATGTTATATATATATATATATGGTTCTAGTATCAGTTTTTTAGGACTGGACGGTTCTCAGGATGGATATTGCTTAAGATCCGCAACTGTCCCAAAAGAAAAAATACGTGACAGAATGGTACGGGAAAAGTCAAAATCAACTTTTTTCTAAATCCCGAATCTTTCGGGACAAGTATTCGGGTCGGGTCACGAATCTCCGAGTCCCGTGAGGGGCTCTACTAAATGAACATAAAGTTAAATCAGTAAACTCCTAAATGAGATTTATGATTATTTATTTAGGGTATACTGGTTTAAAGGTTTAAATATTTGAGACTTTAGGAGTTTAGTGATTTAAGAGTTTAGGTATTTAGTAGTTTATATGTTTCATTTAAATAATGAAATAACAAAAAAATTATTTTTCAAATTTTTTATCAATTTTGAAGGTTATAACCTTTATAAATATAATAATTTTTAAATTTTTATCAAATGTGAATACAATATTTAGTTATAATAAACTTAATAATTATATATCATGTAGGTTAAAAAATAACCAATTTTATTGATAGATATTAACAAACTAAATATAAATATAAAAATAATAATGATCAAAAAAATAAATTAAAAACTATTATTTATTAATAGATATTTATATATTTTTTATAAATACTTAAACATTTAAAGATGATTTAAATGTTTAAGTATTTTAGGGTTTTGGGATTTAGGAGTTTAATGATTTAAGCATTTAAGGATTTGGTAGTTGATAGGTTTTTATATAAACAATAAAATAACAAAAAATTTATTTTTGTGATTTTATCTCATTTTCAAAGATGATAACCTTTAAAAATATAATAATTTTTAAATTATTTTCAAATGTTAATATAATATTTAGTTTTAATAATCTTAATAATTATATATCATGTAAATTCAATATAAACAATTTTATTGATAAATATTCTAATAATGATCAAAAAATAAATTAATAATCTATTATTAATAATATAGATATCAATTAAATTAAAATTACAAAACCTAAAATGATTCAGAAGCAAAGCAAAATATATTATTATATAATAATATTTTGTTTTGAATTTTTTTTTCTTTTGAGAAGTTTATGTATATATTTTTGATGAAAAATAATTTATATAAATTATATTTGTCTAACTCATAATTTATTTTGTAATTAATATATTTATAAAAATAAACAAATAAATAATTAAAATCAATATTTAAAATTATATTGAAAAAAAATGCGATTTATTATTTATTATTTAGAGATTCTTTTTTAATTTAAATTAGATCTGTCTCACTAATAATTTATTTTGTAATTAATATTTCTACAAAAATAAACCGATAAATAATTAAAATAAAAATTTGAAATTATACTGAATAAAATTTAAAATGAGATTTATGATTTATTATTACTGTATGCCAGTTTAATGGTTTAAGTATTTAGAGGTTTTTTAATTTAGGATTTTAGCGATTTATGTTTTTAGGCTTTTAGTGGTTTATACGTTTTATTTAAAAAAATAAAATATCAAAAAAAATTGCAATAACTTTTTCTCATTTTCATAGGTTATAACCTTTGAAAATATAATAAAATTAAAAATCTTTTGAAATGTGAATAGAATACTTAGTTATAATAATATTAATAATTATATATCATATAAATTTAATAAATAATTTTATTGATATATATTATAATAATGATCAAAATTAAATTTATAAATTATTGATAATAAGATATATATTAATTAAAAATTAATTACATAACCCAAATTGATTCAAATTTATAGTAAAATATATTTCTGGATAAAAATTTTTAAATTTTAAATTTTTACTTCTTTTATAAGCATATATATTTATTAAATTATATTTGTCGCACTCATAATTTATTTTGTAATAAATATTTCTATAAAAATAAACTAATAAATAATTAAAATGAAGATTTAAAATTATAATAAATATAAATAAAAATTAGATTTATTAATTATTAACTAGTATATAGCGGTTTAATGGTTTATGTATTTTGGCATTACGGGGTTTAAAAGTTTACTATTTTAACTGTGTGCATTTATTTGTTTATAGGCGTTATTTAAAAAAATACATCAAAAAATTTATTTTTTTTATTTTTTGATATTTTCAAAGGTTATAACCTTTGAAAATATAATAATTTTTAATTTTTTTTCAAAAGTGAATACTATATTTAGTTATAATAATCATTATATGTATATATCATATAAATTCAATATAAATATTTTTATTGATAAATATTCTAATAATGATCAAAGAATAAATTAATAATCTATTATTAATAAGATAGATATCAATTTAAATATAATTACAAAACCTATAATGATTCAGAAATAAAGCAAAATATATTACTATATAATAATTTTTTGTTTTGAATTTTTTTTCTTTTAAAAAGTTTATTATTATTTTTTTAATGAAAAATAATTATATAAATTATTTTTGTCTAACTCAATTTATTCTGTAATTAATAATTATATAAAAATAAACGAATAAATAATTAAAATGAATATTTTAAGTTCTAATCAAAATAATAATATTGCAATTTATTATTTATTATTTAGGGTATACCGGTTTAAAATGATAATCTTTTTAGGGTTTTCGAAATTTAGGAGTTATTGATTTAAGTATTTAGGCATTTAGTGGTTTATAGGATTTATTTATACAATAAAATAACAAAAAAATTATTTTTGTTATATTTTCACATTTTCAAAGGTTATAACATTTTAAAATATAATAATCTTAAAATTTTTTTAAAATGTGAATAAAATATTTAGTAATATTAATCATTATAATTATATATAATATAAACTGATTATAAATAATTTTATTGATAGATATGATATCAATTATCAAAAAATAAATTAATAAACTATTATTAATATGATAGATATCAATTAAAATATATTTACAAAACCTAAAATGATTTAAAATTAAAGTAAAATTTATTACTAAATAATAATGTTTTGTTTTTAAATTTTTACTTCTTTTTATAAGATTATATTTTTTTTTATTTAAAGTAAATTATTAATATTATATTTGTCTGACTAATTTTTATTTTGTAATTAATGTTTATATAAAAAATAAACTAAAAACTATTTAAAATTAATATTTAAAATTATAATGAATACAAATTAAAATGAGATTTAAGATTTATTATTGATGTATATGTAATTTATTTTTTGATAATCTGTTTGTATAACCAAATATTTTTTTTCTTTTTTAATATTTTCATGTAAGTACAAGAAAGTAAATATTAAGAGGCCGCGGATGCAGTAGTAGCACAATAAATGAGGTCTCGCTGACTAGAAAGCGGCACGAAATTGGAGTAGAGCCTGACCCGTCTCATGATCCGACCCGCTCCGGTTAAACGAACCGAGAGAAATTTTAATATAAAATGTTTTGTAAATTTATTTTTGGGTGGCTCTTTTTGGATCCGTGGAAGTGTTCATCACAACTCTCTCTTCTCTCTGTGCGATTTATCGCGACTATTCTATATGCTACATACTGTAAGACATTTCTGTTGCTTTAATCTGTAATGAATAAGCATTTAAATACTTAATTATATAAAATGTTTTTATATTGCTACATACTGTAAGACATTTTATATTAATCTTATTAATTATATATCATATAAATTCAATATAAATAATTTTAATGATAGATATTATAATAATGATCAAGAATTAAATTAATAAACTATTATTAATAATATTAATATTAATTAAAATATATTAACATAACACAAAATGATTCAAAATCAAATAAAAATATATTACTAAATAATAATATATAATTTTTAAATTTGTCCTTCTTTTTATAAGCTTATATTTTTTTAATTATAAATAAATTATATAAATAATATCTGTCTCACTAAAAATTTATTTTGTAATTAATTTGTCTAAAAATTAAAATATAAATAATTAAAATGAATATTTAAAATTATAATAAATAGAAATAAAAATGAGATTTATTATTTATTAAGTAGCATACAACTATTATAAGGTTTATGTATTTAGGGGTTTCAGGTTTTATGAGCTAATGATTTAAGTAAACATTATGTGGTTTATAGGTTTTATTTAAAAAAGAAATAACAAAAAATTTATTTTTTGTATTCTTTCTCATTTTTTAAGATTAAAACTTTTGAAAATATAATAATTTTTAATTTTTTTTCAAAAGTGATTACAACATTTATTTATAATAATGATAATAATTATATATCATATAAATTCAATATAAACAATTTTATTGATAGATATTCTAATAATTATCAAAAAATAAATTAAAAATCTATTATGAATAAGATTGATATTACTTAAAATATAATATCAAAACCTAAAATGATTCAAAAGCAAAGCAAAATATATTACTTAATAAAAATTATTTGTTTTAAAATTTTTATTCTTTTTAAAAGCTTATATATTTTTTGATGAAAAATAATTTTTATAAATTATATTTTTAACTCATAATTTATTTTATAATTAATATATATATATATAAATAAAAATCTTAACAATCAAAATGAATATTTAAAATAATAATGTAAACAAATAAAAATGAGATTTATTAATTATTATTTAGGGTATACCAGTTAAAAGTATTATCTATATAGGGGTATCGGGATTTTGTAGTTTAGTGATTTAAGTGATTAGGCATTTAGTGATTTATACGTTTTATTTAAACAATGAAATAAAAAAAATATTTTTTTTATTTTTTTACATGTTCAAAGGTTATAATCTTTGAAAATATAAAAATTTTAAAACTTTTTTCAAAAGCGATTATAATATTTAGTTATAATAATTTTTAAATTTATATATCATATAAATTCAATATAAACATTTTTATTGATAAATATTCTAAATATGATCAAAAAATAAATTAATAATCTATTATTAATAAGTTAGATATCGATTAAAATATAATTACAAAACCTAAAATGATTCAGAAATAAAGCAAAATATATTACTATATAATCTTTTTTTGTTTTTAATTTTTTTCTTCTTTTATTAAGTTTACTTATATTTTTTTGTTGAAAAATAATTTATATAAATTATATTTGTTTAACTTATTATTTATTTTGTAATTAATATTTATATAAAAATAAACAAATAAATAATTAAAATGAATATTTAAAATTATAATGAAAAAAATAAAAATGATATTTATTATTTATTATTTAGGATATACATGTTTAAAAAATTTATCTATTTAGGGTCTTCGAGATGTAGAAGTTATTGATTTAAGTATTTAGGCATTTAATGATTTATAGGTTTTATTCAAACAATGAAATAACAAAAAATTTATTTTTGATATTTTTTCAAATTTTCAAAGGTTATAACATTTGAAAATATAATAATTTTAAAATTTTTTATAAATGTGAATACAATATTGAGTAATAATAAATATTATAACTATATATAATATAAACGAAATTTAAATACTTTTATTGATAGATATTATATCAATTATCAAAAAATAAATTAATAAACTATTATTAATATGGTAGAAATAAATTAAAATATAATTAAAAAACCTAAAATGATTCAAAATCAAAGTAAAATTTATTACTAAATAATAATTTTTTTTAGTTTTTGCATCATTTTATAAGATTATATGTTTTTTTTGATGAAAAATATATTATTTAAATTATATTTGTATCACTCATAATTTATTTTGTAATTAATATTTCTATAAATTATTTAAAATATATTTAAGGTTTATGAGTTTAAAGGTTTAAGTATTTAGGGGCTTCGGGGTTAGGAGTTTAGATATTTATGTATTTAGGCATTTAATGGTTTATAAGTTTTATTTAAACAATGATATAACAAAAAATTTATTTTTGTTATTTTTTCTCATTTTTGAAGTTTATAAACTTTGAAAATATAACAATTTTTAAAATTTTTTTATATATGAATACTATATTTAGTTATGATAATCTTAATAATTATATATCATGTAAATTCAATATAAACAATTATATTGAAATATATTATATTAATGATTAAAAAATAAATTAATAAACTATTATTAATAAGATAGATATTATTTTAAATATATTTGCAAAACATAAATTTATTCAAAATCAAAGTAAAATATATTACAAAATAATTCTTTCTTTGATGTTTTGCTTCTTTTTATAAGTTTATATTTTTTGTTATTAAAAGTAAATTATTTAAATTATATAAGTCTTCCTCATAATTAATTTTAAATTTATAATTCTATAAAAATAAACTAATAAATAATAAAAATGAATATTTAAAATTATAATGAATACAAATAAAAATGAGATTTATTATTTATTATTTAGGTTATATAGGTTTAATGTTTTAAGTATTAAGGGGTTTTTGGGGGTAAGGAGTCTAGATATTTAAATGATTTGGCATTTATTGGTTTAAAAGTTTTATTTAAATAATAAAATAATAAGACAATTATTTTTGTGATTTTTTATCATTTTTGAAGGTTATAACCTTTGAAAATATAATAATTTTTAAATTTTTTTCAAAATGAATTCAATATTTAGTTATAATAATCATTATATTTATATTTCATATAAATTCAATATAAATAATTTTATTTATATATATTCTAATAATGATCAAAGAATAAATTAATACTCTATTATTAATAAGATAGATATCAATTAAAATATAATTATAAAATCTAAAATGATTCAGAAGCCAAGCAAAATATATTACTATATAATAAATATTTGTTTTGAAATTTTTTCTTCTTTTTATAAGTTTATCTATATTTTTTGATGAAAAATAATTTATATAAATTATATTTGTCTAAATCATAATTTATATTGTAATTAATATTTAATAAAAATAAACGAATAAATAATTAAATTGAATAATTAAAATTTTAATGAAAAAAATAATATTGAGATTTATTATTTATTATTTAGGGTATACCAGTTTAAAAGGATTATCTATTTATGGTTTTTGAGATTTCGGAGTTATTGACTTAAGTGTTTAGTCATTTAGTAGTTTATAGGATTAATTTTAATAATGAGATAACAAAAAAATTATTTTTGATATTTTCTCACATTTTCAAAGTTTATAACATTTGAAAATATAATAATTTTAAATTTTTTTAAAAATGTGAATACAATATTTAGTAATAAGAATCATTATAATTATATATTATATAAACTAAATATTAACAATTTTATTGATAGATATGATATCAATTATCAAAAAATAAATTAATATGCTATTATTAATATGATAGATATAAATTTAAATATAATTGCAAAACCTAAAATTATTCAAAATCAAAGTAAAATTTATTACCAAATAATAATTTTTGTTTTTTAGTTTTTGCTTCTTTTTATAATCTTATATTTTTTTTGATGAAAAATAAATTATTTAAATTATATTTAAGGGTTACGAGTTTAAATGTTTAAGTATTTAGGGGCTTTTGTGTTTAGGAGTTTATAGATTTAAGTGTTTAGGCAATTAGTGGTCTATAAGTTTTATTTAAACAATGATATAACAAAAAATTTATTTTTATTTTTTTTTCTAATTTTTGAAGGTTATAACCTTTGAAAAAATAAAAATTTCTAAATTTTTTTCAAATGTAAATATTATATTAGTTATAATAATCTTAATAAATATAAGTGATTTAAATTCAATATAAATAATCACATTGCTAGATATTATAATAATGATCAATAAATAATTTAATAAACTATTATTAATAAGATAGAAATTATTTAAAATATATTTGCAAAATCTAAATTTATTCAAAATCTAAGTATATATTACTAAATAATAATCTTTTTTTAATATTTTGCTTTTTTTATAAGTTTATATTTTTGTTATTAAAAAAAATTATTTAAATTATATTTGTCTTCCTCATAAATTATTTTGTAATTTATAATTCTATAAAAATAAACTAATAAATAATTAAAATTAATATTTAAAATTATAATGAACACAAATAAAATTGAGATTTATTATTTATTATTCAGGATATACAGGTTTAATGGTTTAAGTATTTAGGTGTTTTGGGGTTTAGTCATTTAAGTGTTTATGCCTTAAGTGATTTTATCTAATTTTTGAAGGTTATAACCTTAGAAAATATAATAATTTTTAATTTTTTTTAAAATGTGAATATAATATTTAGTTATAATAAGCTTGATAATTATATATAATGTAAAATCAATATAAATAATTTTATTAATAGATATTATAATAATGATCAATAAATAAATTAATAAACTATTATTAATAAGAATTATATAAATTAAAATATATTTGCAAAATCTAAAATTATTCAAAATTAAATTTAAATAAATTACTAAATAATAATATTTTGTTTTAAAACTTTTGAGCCTTTTTATAATCTTATATTTTTTGATGAAAAATAAATTATTTATATTATATCTGTATCACTAATAATTTATTTTGTAATTAATATTTCTCTAAAAATAAACTGATAAATAATTAAAATGAATATTTAAAATTATAATGAATACTAATAAAAATGAGATTTATTATTTATTATTTAGAGTATACTAATTTAAAGGCTTATGTATTTATGGGCTTCGGGGTTTAGGAGTTTAGTCATTAAGAATTTAGGTATTTTGTGGTTTATAGATTTTATTTAAAAAATCTGATAACAAAAAATTTATTTTTTTATTTTTTATTATTTTCAAAGGCTATATAACCTTTGATAACTTAATAATTATTAAATTTTTTTAAAATGTCAAAATATTATTTTGTTATAATAATCTAAATAATTATATATTTTGTAAATTCAATATAACTAATTTTTTTTATAGATATTATGATGACGATAATAAAATAAATTAATAAACTATTTTTAATAAGAGATATTAAATAAAATTTATTTGCAAAAGCTAAAATGATTCAAAATCAAAGTAAAATATATTAATAAGATAGATATTAAATAAAACTATTATTAATAAGATAAAATATACAGGTTTAAAATATTATATATTTAGAAGTTTTGGGATTTAAGAATTTACTGATTTTAAGTGTTTAGGCATTTAGTAGTTTATAGGTTTTATTGAAAAAATAAAATAACAAATAATTTTTTTTTGTTATTTGTTCTCATTTTTGAAGGATATAACCTTTGAAACTATAACAATTTTTAAATTTTTTTTAATGTGAATACTATATTTAGTTATGATAATCTTAATAATTATATATAATGTAAATTCATTATAAACAATTATATTGATATATATTATAATAATGATCATACAAAAGATTAATAAACAATTATTAATAAGATAAATATATTTACAAAACCTAAAATCATTCAAAATCAAAGTGAAATATTTTACTAAATATTAATTTTAAATTTTTAAATTTTTGTATCCATTTATAAGCTTATATATTTTTTGATGAAAAATAAATTATTTAAATTATAATTGTCTCACTATTAATTTATTTTTTAATTTATATTTCTATAAAAATAAACTAATAAATATTTTAAAATGTATATATAAAATTATAATAATTACAAATAAAAATGAGATTTATGATTAATTATTTAGGGTATACCTATTTAATGGTTTAAGTTTATTGTGGTTTTCGGGTTAATGAGTTTATTGATTTATATGTTTACACATTTAGGTGTTTATAGGTTTTATATAATCAATGAAATAACAAAAAATTTATTTTTATGAATTTTCGTGATTTTCAAAGGTTATAACCTTTGAAAATATAATAATTTTTTAATAGTTCTAAAATATGAATACAATATCAAGTTATAATAATCTTAATAATTATATTTGATGTAAATTCAATATAAAAAATTTTATTAATATATATTATTTTGATGATCAAAAATAAATTAATAAACTATTATTAATAAGATAGATATTAATTAAAATATATTTGCACAACCCAAAATAATTCAAAATCTAAGTAAATTATATTACTAAATAAAATTTTAAATTTTTGAAAATTTGTTTATTTTTATAAGCTTATATTTTTTTTCATAAAAATTAATTTATTTTAATTATATATGTCTTACTCATTATTTATTTTGTAATTAATATTTCTATAAAAATAAACTATAAAATAATTAAAATGAATATTTAAAATTATAATGAATACAAAAAAAATGAGATTTATTATTTATTATTTAGGTTATATAGGTTTAATGGTTTAAGTATTTAGGGTGTTTTGGGGTTTAGGAGTCTAGAGATTTAAATGTTTAGGCAGTTAGTGGTTTATAAGCTTTATTTAAATAATAAAAAAATTATTGTTGTGATTTTTTATCATTTTTGAAGGTTATAACATTTGAAAATATAATAATTTTTAAATTTTTTTCAAAAGTAAATATAATATTTAGTTATAATAATATTAATAAATATAAGACATTTAAATTTAATATAAGTAATTTTATTGTTAGATATTATAAAATTGATCAAATAATAAATTAATAAACTATTCTTAATAAGATTGATAGCAATTAAAATATAATTGCAAAACCTATATATAAAATTGAAAATCAAAGTAAAATATATTACTAAATAATAATTTTTTGTTTTTAAATTTATACTTCTTTTTATATGCTTATATTTTTTTTGATTAAAAATAAATTTTTAAAATTATAGTTGTCTCGCTCATTATTTATTTTGTAATTAATATTTCTATAAAAAATAATATAATAAATAATTAAAATGAAAATTAAAATTATAATGAATACAAATTAAAATGAGATTTATGATTTATTATATGTGGTATAGAGGTTTAATTGTTTGATTATTTAGGAGTTTTGTCGTTTAGGAGTTTATCAATTTATGTTTTTAGGTATTTAGTGGTTTATAGGTTTTATTTATATAATAAAAATAAAAAATTTTTTTTTTAGATTTTTTCTGATTTTCAAAGATTATAACCTTTGAAAATAAAAAAATTTTGAAATTTTTTTGAAATGTGAATACTATGTATAATTATATTAATCTTACTAATTATATATCATATAAATTCAATATAAACAATTTTAATGATAGATATTATAATAATGATCAAAAATTAAATTAATAAACTATTATTAATAATATAAATTTTAATTAAAATATATTTACATAACACAAAATGATTAAAAATCAAATCAAAATATATTACTAAATAATAATATTTATTTTTGAAATTTGTTCTTCTTTTTATAAGTTTATATTTTTTTTGATTAAAAATAAATTATTTAAATAATATTTATCTCACTCGAAATTTATTTTGTAATTAATTTTTCTAAATAATTAAACTATAAATAATTAAAATGAATATTTAAAATTATAATAAATAGAAATAAAAATGAGATTTATTATTTATTAAGTAGTATATAGATGTTAAAATGTTTATGTATTTAGGGGTCTCGGGGTTTATGAGATTAGTTATTTAAGTAAGTAAGCATTTAATGATCTATAGGTTTAATTTAAAAAATGAATTAACAGAAAATTTATTTTTTTTATTTTTTCACATTTTCAAATGTTATAACCTTTGAAAATATAATTATTTTAAAATTGTTTTCAAAAGTGAATAGAATATATATAATCATAATAATCATTATATTTATATATCATATAAATTCAATATAAAATTTTTTATTGATATATATTCTAATAATGATGAAAAAATAAATTAATAAACTATTATTAATAAGATTGATATTATTTAAAATATAATATCAAAATCTAAAATGATTCAAAATCAAAGCAAAATATATTACTAAATAATAACTATTTGTTTTTAAATTTTTATTCTTTTTATAAGCTTATCAATTTTTTGATGAAAAATAATTTTTATAAATTATATTGTTAACTCATAATTTATTTTATAATTAATACATATATAAAAATAAAAAACTAAACAATTAAAATGAATTTTTTAAATTATAATGAAAACAAATAAAAATGTAATTTATTAATTATTTTTTAGTGTATACCAATTTAAAGGATTATCTATATAGGGGTAACAGAATTTTGTAGTTTAGTGATTTAAATGCTTAGGCATTTAGTGGTGGATATGTTTTATTTAAACAATAGATTAACAAAGAAAAATTATTTTTTTTTACATTTTCAAAGGTTATAACCTGTGAAAATATAATAATTTTAAAATTTTTTTTCAAAAGTGAATACAATATTTAGTTATAATAATCATTATAATTATATATAATATAAATTCAATATAAACTTTTTTATCGAAAAATATTCTAATAATGATGAAAAATTAACTTAATAATTTATTATTAATAAGATAGATATCAATAAAAATATATTTACAAAACCTAAAATGATTCAGAAGCAAGGCAAAATATATTACTAAACAATAATTTTTTGTTTTGAAATTTTTTTTTAAAAAAATGTTTATCTATAATTTTTTGATGAAAAATAATTTATATAAAAGATATTTGTGTAACTCAAATTATTTGTAATTAATATTTATATAAAAATAAACAAATAAATAATTAAAATGAATATTTAAAATTATAATAAAAAAATGAGATTTATTATTTATTATTTAGGGTATACTGGTCTTATTTAAATTATATCTGTCTCACTAATAATTTATTTTGTATTTAATATTTCTATAAAATTAAACTAAAAATTAATTAAAATAAAAATTTTAAAATTATACTGAATAAAAATTAAAATGATATTTATGATTTATTATTAATGTATACTAGTTTAATGGTTTAAGTATTTCGAGGTTTTCTCTTTTAGAAGTTTAGTGATTAGGTTTTTAGGCATTTAGTGGTTTATAGGTTTTATTTAATCAATAAATAACAAAAAAAAATTTGCAATTTTTTCTCATTTTCATACGTTATAACCTTTGAAAATATAATAATATTTAAAATTTTTTGAAATGTGAATACAATATTTGGTTATAATAATATTAGTAATTATATATGATATAAATTCAATATAAATAATTATATTGATAGATATTATAATAATGCTCAAAATTAATTTAATAAACTACTAATAATAAGATAGTTATTAATTAAAAAATATTTACAAAACACAAATTGATTCAAAATTAAAGTAAAATATATTACTGGATAATAATTTTTAATTTTTAAATTTTTACTTCTTTTATATGCGTATATATATTTTTTGATTAACAATAAATTATTTAAATTATATTTGTCACACTTATAATTTATTTTATAATAAATATTTCTATAAAAATAAATTAATAAATAATTAATATGAATATTTAAAACTATAATAAATATAAATTAAATTAAATTTATTAATTATTATGATTATATAGCAGTTTAATGGTTTATGTATTTTGGTATTACGGGGTTTAGAGTTTACTGATATAACTGTGTATGCATTTAATGGTTTATAGTTTTTATTTAAAAAATAAAATAACAAAATATTTATTTTTATTATTTTTTCATATTTCCAAAGGTTATAAACCTTTGTAAATATAATAATTTTTAAATTTTTTTTAAAAGCGAATCAATATTTAGTTATAATAATCATTATATTTATATATCATATAAATTCTATATAAACAATTTTAGTGATTAATATTCTAATAATGATCAAAAAATAAATTAATAATCTATCATTAATAAGATAGATATCAATTAAAATATAATTATAAAACATAAAATGATTCATAAGCAAACCAAAATATATTACTATATAATAATATTTTGTTTTGTAATTTTTTTTATTTTAAAAAGTTTATCTATATATTTTTGATGAAAGATAATCTACATAAATTATATTTGTCTAACTCATAATTTATTTTTTAATTAATATTTATCTAAAAATAAACAAATAAATAATTAAAATGAATATTTAAAATTATAATAAAAAAATGAGATTTATTATTTATTATATAGGGTATACTGTTTAATTTTAATTGTATTTGTCTCACTAATAATTTAATTTGTATTATATTTCTATAAAATAAACTGATAAATAATTAAAATACAAATTTAAAATTATACTGAATAAAAATAAATGAGATTATGATTTTATTATTAATGTATACCATGTTAATAG
>JAREIK010002828.1:40199-89812 GCA_029783825.1 Sapria himalayana
CATTGCTAGATATTATAATAATGATGAAAAAAATTAAAAATTATTAATAAGATAGATATTATTTAAAATATATTTGCAAAAACTAAATTTATTTCAAAATCAAAGTAAAATATATTACTATATAATAATTTTATTTAATGTTTGGCATTTTTATATGTTTATATTTTTTTTAAAAATAAATTATTTAACTTATATTGTTGCACACATAATTATTTTGTAATTTATAATCTATAATAATAAAAATAATAAATAATTAAAATGAATTTTAAAATTATAATGAATACAAATAAAAATGAAATTTATTTTTTATTATCAGATATACCGTTTAATAGTTTAAGTATTTAGGTTTTTTTGTTTAGGAGTTTAGTGATTTAATTGTTTAGACCTTTAGTGATTTATTGTTTTTATTTATAGAATAAAAGAACAAAAAATTTAATTTTTTGATTTTTTTTAATTTTTGAAGGTTATAACCTTTGAAAATATAATAATTTTTAATTTTTTTTAAATGTGAATATAATATTCGTTATAATAATCTTAATAATTTTATATAATGTAAACTAAATATAATAATTTTATTAATAAACATTATAATAATGATCAATAAATTAATTAATAAACTAGAATTAATAAGAATGATATAAATTAAAAAATTGTAAAATCTAAAATGATTCAAAATCAAAATAAGATATATTAATAAAAAATAATTTTTTTAAAAATTTTGCCTCTTTTTATAAGCATATATTTTTTTTTGATGAAAAATAAAATTATTTAAATTTTATCTGTCTCACTAATAATTTATTTTGTAATTAATATTTCTATAAAAATAAACAGATAAAATAATTAAATGAATATTTAAAATTATAATGAATACTATAAAATGAGAATTATGATTTATTATTTAGACTATACTAATATAATGTTTTGAATATTTATGAGCTTCGGGGATTAGGAGTTTAGTCATTTTAGTATTTAGTCATTTAGTGGTTTAGGTTTTATTTTAAAAAATAAAAAAAAAATTTTTTTTTGTTATTTTTTCTCATTTTTTGAAGGTTATAACCTTAGAAAATATAATAATTTTAATTTTTTTTTGAAAAGTGAATACAATATAAAGTTAATAATCATAATAATTTAATATCATATAAATTCAATATAAATTATTTTATTGGTATATATTATAATAATGATCATAAAAAAATAATAAACAACTATTAATAAGATATATATTGTTTAAAATATATTTGCAAAACCTAAAATGACTAAAAATCAAAGTGAAATATTTTACTAAATATTAATTATAAATTTTAAAATTTTTGTATCCATTTGTAAGCCTCTATATTTTTTGATGAAAAATAAATTATTTAAATTATATTTGTCGACTAATAATTTATTTTTTAATTTATATTTCTATAAAAATAAACTAATAAATAATTAAGATGTATGTTTAAAATTATAATGAATATTAATAAAAATGAGATTTATTATTTATTATATATAGTATACCAGTTTAATGGTTATATTATTTAGGGGTTTTGTCGTTTAGAAGTTTAGCAATTTATGTTTTTAGGCATTTAGTGGTTTATAGGTTTTATTTATATAATAAAAATAATTTTTTTTATTTTTTCTAATTTTCAAATGATATAATCTTTGAAAAGAAATAATTTTTAAAATTTTTTTGAAATATGAATACCATATAATTGTATTAATATTACTAATTATATATCATATAAATTAAAAATAAACAATTTTAATTAATAGAAATTATAATAATGATCAAAAATTAAATTAAAAAACTATTATTAAAAATCTAAATATTAATTAAAATATATTTACATAACATAAAATGATTCAAAATCAAATCAAAATATATTACTAAATAATAATATTTAATTTTTAAATTTGTTCATTCTTTTTTTAAGATTTTATTTTTTGATTAAATATAAATTAGTTAAATATTATTTGTCTCATTCGAAATTTATTTTTAATTAATTTTCCTAAAAAATTAAACATAAATAATAAAATGAATATTTAAAATTATAAAAATAAAATATAAAAGAGATTTATTATTTAATAGAAAAATATAGTTATTAAAAGGTTTATGAATTTAAGGGTTTCGGGATTTATGAGCTTACTGATTTAATAAGTAAAGATTTAATGATCTATAGGTTTTTTTTAAAACATAAAATACAAAATTATTTTTAATATTTTTTCTCATTTTTAAGGTCAAACCTTTGAAAAATATAATAAATTTTAAATTTTTTTCAAAAGTGAATACAAATTTATTTATAATAATAATTAATGATATATCATATAAATTCAATATAACAATTGTATGGATAATATGTCTAATAATTACTCAAAAATACATTAAAAATCTCTTATGTGAAATAAGATTGATATTACTTAAAATATAATATAAAAACATAACAATGATTTCAAAAGCAAAGCAAAATTATATTACTAAATAATAATTATTGGTTTTTTAATTTTTATATTTTTATAAGCTTATCTAGTTTTGATGAAACTAATTTTTATAAATTATATATTTAACTCATAATCTTATTTATAATTAATACAGATATATAAATAAAAAACTAAAAATCAAATAAGTTTTAAACTTTTATAATGAAAAGAAAATAAAAAATGAGATTTATTAATTATTATTTAGTGTATACCTGGTTTACAGGATTATATATATACTGAGGTATCAGGGATTTTTGTAGTTAGTGATTTAAGTGTTTAGGCAATTAGTGCGTGTATAGTTTTATTTCAACAATGAAATAATAAAAAAATATTTTTTTATTTTTCACATTTTCAAAGGTTATAAGCTTTGAAAATGTTATAATTTTAAATTTTTTTCAAAAGTGAATATAATATTTAGTCATAATAATCATTATATTTATATATCATATAAATTCAATATAAACATTTTTATTGATAAATATTCTAATAATGATCAAAAAATAAATTAATAATCTATTATTAATAAGATATATATCATTTAAAGTATAATTACAAATATTAAAATCATTCAGAAGCTAAGCAAAATATATTACAATATAATAAATTTTTGTTTTGAAATTTCTTTTTTAAAATTTATCTATATTTTTTTTGAAGAAAATAATTTTTATAAATTATATTTGTTTAACTCATAATTTATTTTGTAATTAATATTTATATAAAAATATACAAATAAATAATTAAAATGAATATTTCAAATTATAATGAAAAAAAATGAGTTTTATTATTTATTATTTAGACTATACCAGTTTAATTTAAATTAGATCTATCTAACTAATAATTTATTTTGTAATTAATATTTCTATAAAAATAAACTAATAAATAATTAAAATAAAAATTTAAAATTAAACTGAATAAAAATTAAAATGAAATTTATAATTTATTATTAATGTATACCAGTTTAATTGTTTAAGTATTTAGAGGTTTTGTCATTTAGAAGTTTAGCGTTTTATGTTTTTACGCATTTTGTGGTTTATAGGGTTTATTTATACAATAAAATAATATAAAAAAATTTGTAATTTTTTCTCATTTTCATATGTTATAACCTTTGAAAATATAATAATATTTAACATTTTTTGAAATATGAATATAATATTTAATTATAATAATATTAATAATTATATATCATATAAATTCAATATATACAATTTTATTGATAAATATTATAAAAATGATCAAAGATTAAATTAATAAACTATTAATAATAAGATAGATATTAATTAAAAAATATTTACAAAACCCAAATTGATTCAAAATTAAAGTAAAATATATTACTTAATAATAATTTTTAATTTTTAAATTTTTACTTATTTTATAAGCATAAATACTTTTATTGATTAAAATTAAATTATTTAAATTATATTTCTCGCACTCATAATTTAATTTGTAATAAATATTTCTATAAAAATAAACTAATAAATAATTAAAATTAATATTTAAAATTATAATAAATAGAAATAAAAATTAGATTTATTAATTATTAAATAGTATATAACGATTTAATGGTTTATGTATTTAGGCATTACGTGGTTTAGGAGTTTACTGATTTAACTATGTATGCATTTAGTGGTTATAGGTTTTATTTAAAAAGTAAATAAACAAAAAATTTATTTTTCTTATTTTTTGATATTTTCAAATGTTATAAACTTTGAAAATATAATAATTTTTAAATTTTTTTCAAAAGTGAATTCAATATTTAGTTATAATAATCATTATATTTATATTTCATATAAATTCAATATAAATAATTTTATTGATAAATATTCTAATAATGATCAAAGAATAAATTTATAATCTATTATTAATAAGATAGATATCAATTAAAATATAATTACAAAACCTAAAATGATCCAGAAGGAAAGCAAAATATATTACTATATAATAATTTTTTGTTCGGAAATTTTTTCTTCTTTTTATAAGTTTATCTATATTTTTTGATGAAAAATAATTTAATTAAATTATATTTGTCTAACTCATAATTTATATTGTTATTAATATTTAATAAAAATAAACGAATAAATAATTAATATGAATATTTTAAATCATAATGAAAAAAATAATATTGAGATTTCTTATTTATTATTTAGGGTATACTAGTTTAAAAGAATTATCTTTTTAGGGTTTTAGAGATTTAGGAGTTATTCATTTAAGTGTTAAGGTATTTTGTGGTTTATAGGATTTATTTAAATAATGAAATAACATAAAAATTATTTTTGATATTTTCTCACAATTTCCAAGATTATAACCTTTTAAAATATAATAATTTTAAAATTTTTTAATAATGTGAATACGATATTTTGTAATAATAATCATTATAATTATTTATAATTTAAACAAAATATAAAGAATTTTATTGATAGTTATTAAATCAATTATCAAAAAATATATTAATATGCTATTAAGAATATGATAGATATAAATTAAAATATAATTGCAAAACCTAAAATTATTCAAAATTCAAGTAAAATTTATTACTAAATAATATTTTTTTTATAGTTTTTCCTTCTTTTTATAAGCTTATATATTTTTTTTGATGAAAAATAAATTATTTAAATTAAATTTGTATAACTCATAATTTATTTTGTAATTAATATTTCAATAAATTATTTAACATATAATTAAGGTTTACAAGTTTTAAGGTTTAAGTATTTAGGGGCTTTTGTGTTAAGGAGTTTAGAGATTTAAATGTTTATGGATTTAGTGGTTTATAAGTTTTATTTAAACAATGATATACCAAAAAAATTATTTTTTTTATTTTTTCTAATATTTGAAGGTTATATCCTTTGAAAATATAATAATTTCAATTTTTTTTTCAAATGTAAATATAATATTTATTTATAATAATCTTCATAAATATAAGTCATTTAAATTCAATATAAATAATTACATTGCTAGATATTTTAATAATGATCAAAAAATAAATTAATAAACTATTATTAATAAAATAGATATTATTAAAAAAGTATTTGCAAAATCTAAATTTATTCAAATCCAAGTAAAATATATTACTAAATAATAATTTTTATTAATGTTTTGCTTTTTTTATAAGTTTATATTTTTGTTATTCAAATTAAATTATTTAAATTATATTTGTCTTACTCATAATTTATTTGTAATTTTTAAATCTATAATAATAAACTAATAAATAATTAAAATGAATATTTAAAATTATAATGAAAACAAATAAAATTGAGATTTATTATTTATTTTTTCAGGATATACCGGTTAAATGGTTTAAGTATTAATGTGTTTTTTGGTTTAGAAGTTTAGTGATTTATTTGTTTAGACCTTTAGTGATTTATAGTTTTTATTTAAAGAATGAAACAAAAAATTAATTTTTTGATTTTTTTTTAATTTTTGAAGGTTATAAATTTTGAAAATATAATAATTATTACTTTTTTTAAAATGGGAATATAATATTTAGTTATAATAATCTTAATAATTATATATAATGTAAACTCAATATAAATAATTTTATTGATAGATATTATAATAATTATCAATCAATAAATTAATAAACTTGTATTTATAAGAATGATATAAATTAAAATATAATTTGAAAATTTAAAATGATTCAAAATCAAAATAAGATATATTACTAAATAATAATTAATTATTTTTAAAAACTTGGCCTTTTTTTATCAGCAATTTTCTTAATGATAAATAAATTATTTAAACTATATATGTCGTACTAATAATTTATTTTGTAATTAATATTTCTATAAAAATAAACTGATAAATAATTAAAATGAATATTTAAAATTATAATTATTACTAATAAAAAATTAGATTTATGATTTATTATTTGGACTATACTAATTTAATGTTTTAAGTATTTATGGGCTTTGGCATTTAGGAGTTTAGTCATTTTAGAATTTAGTCATTTAGTGGTTTATACATTTTATATTAAAAATAAAATAACAAAAAATTTATTTTTGCTATTTTTTTCATTTTTTAATGCTATAACCTTTGAAAATATAATAATTTATAATTTTTTTTTTGAAAAGCGAATAAAATATGAAGATATAATAATCATAATAATTATATATCATATAAATTCAATATAAACTATTTTATTGATATATATTATAATAATGATCATAAAAAAGTAATAAACAATTATTAATAAGATAAATATTGTTTAAAATATATTTTCAAAACCTAAAATGATTCAAAATCAATGTGAAATAATTTACAAAATATTAATTTTAAATTTTTAAATTTTTAAATTTTTGTATCTATTTATAAGCCTAAATATTTTTTGATGAAAAATAAAATATTTAAATTATATTTGTATCACTAATTATTTATTTTTTAATTTATATTTCTATAAAAATAAACTAATAAATAATTAAAATGTATATTTAAAATTATAATGAATACTAATAAAAATGAGATTTATGATTTATTATTTAGGGTATAACTATATAATTGTTTAAGTTTTTTATGGTTTTCGGGTTAATGAGTTTATTGATTTATATGTTTACACATTTAGGTATTTATAGGTTTTATTTAATCAAATAAATAACAAAAAATTTATTTTTATGAATTTTCGTGATTTTCAAATATTTTAACCTTTAAAAATATAATAATTTTTAATAGTTATATAATATGAATACAATACTTAGTTATAATAATTTTAAAAATTATATTTGTTGTAAATGCAATATAAAAAAATTTATTAATATATATTATTATAATGATCACAAAATAAATTAATAATCTTTTATTAATAAGATAGATATTAATTAAAATATATTGGTAGAAACCAAAATAATTCAAAATCAAAGTAAATTATATTACTAAATAAAATTTAAATTTATGAATTTTTGTTTATTTTTATAAGCTTATTTTTTTTTCATAAAAAATAATTTCTTTAAATTATATATGTTTCACTCATTATTTAATTTGTAATTAATATTTCTATAAAAATAAACAAAAAAATAATTAAAATGAATATTTAAAATTATAATGAATACAAATAAAAATGAGATTTATTATTTATTATTTCAGTTATATAGGTTTAATGGTTTAAGTATTTAGGGGATTTTGGGGTTTAGGAGTCTAGAGTTTTAAATGATTAGGCATTTAGTTGTTTATAAGTTTTATTAAAATAATAAAATAATAATAAAATTATTTTTGTGATTTTTTAACATTTTTGATGTTTATAACCTTTAAAAATATAATAATTTATAAATTTTTTTCAAATCTAAATATAATATTTAGTTATAATAATCTTAATAATTATAAGACATTTAAATTCAATATAAGTAATTTTATTGTTAGATATTATAAAATTGATCAAATAATAAATTAATAAACTATTCTTAATAAGATTTATAGCAATTAAAATATAATTGCAAAACCTATATATAATGATTCTAAATCAAAGTAAAATATATTACTAAATAATTTTTTTTTGTTTTTAAATTTGTACTTCATTTTATAATCTTATATATTTTTTTGATTAAAAATAAATTATTAAAATTATAGTTGTCTCGCTCATTATTTATTTTGTAATTAATATTTCTATAAAATATAATCTAATAAATAATTAAAATGAAGATTTAAAATTATAATGAATACAAATTAAAATGAGATTTATGATTTATTATATGTGGAATACCTGTTTAATGGTTTGATTATTTAGCCTTTGAAAATAAAATAATTTTTAAAATTTTTTGAAATGTGAATACTATGTATAATTATATTAATCTTACAAAAATTAGGTAGCTTAATATAACAAAAAAAATACAACTAATAACAACCATGATAATAATAATTTCAAAGGTCCGTCCCAGAACAGCAACGAAAATCCAAACCCAATTAATTATCTCTTCTACAACTCCTCCCTTTTCTTCCTCAACTGAAGAAGGACAACCAAAGTTGAAAACGTGTTAATCATGTAGACATAAATTTCTAAGATGAAAGAGTAATAAAAAAACAAAATATTACCTTATAAAATTTAATACACCCATTCCAAATTTAGTTGGACAACTATAGTTGGAAGAATATTTGGATCTTGTGACCCCTCTGAAAATTGCAATTGGACCATATTTTTATTAAATTGAATGAATAAAATAAGTAAAAGTGAAATTAAAATTTACAAGATTTCTAAACTAACCCGATTCATTATATAAAGTTCAATACGTTTGTTTGAGATTCTTGAAACAAAATAAGAAAAAGTGAAATAAGTAAAAGTAAAATTACTATTTAATTCTTCAATTTAAATAGGTTTGTTTGAGCTTCTCAACCAATCTTGCAGACATATGAGAACTTCGGCTGTAATAGGTGTTAAAGAATTCCTAAATTTATCTAAAGTTCTCCCCCCCAGTGCTAAATGTAGATTCGTAGGCCACAGTAGATGCTAGGATAGCAAATACATCCCTTGCTACATTTGCCAAAGAAGGATACCTAACCTCATTTACCTTCCACCATTTTAGAAGATCAAAATCAATTCTATTTTTTTCAAGTTTGACCTCCAAGTACCTATCCAACTCTTCCAAAGCTGCAACTTCTTGTTCTTTCTCCAATTCAACTAAAAAAATCAACATAAGTATCACTACCATCATAGAAATCATCATTTTGATTCAACACAAGAGAAGAGAAATCTTCTTTTTATTCATCTTCATTTAAATCATTATAATCATCCATCATCTCATTTAAAGAATTTATAACCTTTTTCACCAAATTTTTATCCAATTTCTCTCCATATTGCTAAGTACTTAACCTTGAGATATCTGAGCTTATATCTAGGATCAAACACTACCACTACAAAAAGCATAATATTTGTTGTCCGAAGAGAACCCAAATATTTGTTGAATTTATGCCTCATTTTCATACCCATTTCAGACACCATTGTATCTCTACTATATTCACAAAGCTCAATTTTTTTCAAAATTCTAATAATCTCAGGAAAATAAATACTTGGGCTATAATATTATAAGCCAGAAAATTTAAAAGTTGCCTCATAAAAAGTTTTCAACAAACGAGCCAAAATTTTGGCATTTTTCAGTCTCTCTCAGTTGGAACGTTTGAACAAAACTCCTTCAAAAACCTTTTGTCTTTGTCCTCCAACTTATCAAATTTTTTTTTGATATTTTATATCAGTATGTAGCATCAAATATGTTGAATTCCATCTTTTAGGACAATCTAATTGCAATGAAGATCCATATGTCATGTTTGCTTCTTCAACACATAACTTAAACATATCAAACCTTTTAGGACTACTCCTCACATATTTCACCACACCTCTAATTTTTTGAATAGCACCCTCAACTACTACAATGCCATCTCTGACAATTAAGTTTAGGATATGATCACAACATCTCATATGAAAATGCTCGCCTCTCAAAGGTAGAACACTTTTCTTCACAAGCCTTTTTTTCAATTTTTAAAAAGCAACATCATTATTTGATGCATTGTCAACAGTAATGCACATCAACTTTCTCAATCCCCATTCATTCATTCAAAACTCAATAGCAATTCTAATATTAACACCAGAATGACTTTTAATTACACAAAAGTTTGAAAGCCTTTGATGCATATTCCATTTAGAATCAATGAAATGAACAATCAAACATATATAAAACAAATTTTGAATGCTAGTCCAAGTTTCGGTAGTCAATGAAACTCTACAACAATGAGACGATATGCTATAAAATAATTTCTTCTTTTCCTTCACAAACAAAGAAAAATAATCCCTCAACATAGAGTGCCTATTAGGAATTTTAAATTGAGGCACACTAAATTCACAAAACTCCTTGAACTCATCCCTATCAACAAAATAAAAAGGCAATTCATCTTTTATGATCATTTTCACCAAAGCCTCCCTAACTAGTTGTTGATCAAATTTCCAACAAGTTAATTTGTTATCCTCTGAACTAGTACCTTTAGTGAAACTCAACAAAGATTGTGACTTGTCTTTACCTTTGTGAGCTTTTATTAATTATTTTTGTATGGAAATTTCCTACAAGTCTCTCTCAAGTATTTCCAAAAACCCGAAGTACCTTGATCACTTTTTGCCAATTATTATTTCCTACACCATATACAAGCTGGCCTACCAGTTTCATTTCCCTCTGAATCAACTAATATCTCATGAGTTTCCCAAATAGCAGACTTATACTTTTTATGAGCTTGAGGTTCAAATGTACCTTGACTTTCTTTTACAATTGGAATTAAAAAACTTGCGGTAACAATAGGAGGGTTCGTGAATTGATGATGATTGGATTTACCAGTACTTTGATCATTTGAGATGTGATCATCTTCAAATTATTGTATTTTTCTTTTACCACTGGATTGTGCCATTTGCATTGCCATTAATTAATATGATATACTAAGCATAAATACAAATAAATATTACAAATATGCAAGCTCTATAAAACATACTGTAACACATTCAGCCCACTCATTCTCCCCAACCACAACACCACAACCAATACTCAACAAAACTGACTGAGACACATAATAATAATAATTAATCACTCAATTCTCGTCAGAAAAACAAACCAAAAGGCTGGTGGCATCTGGGACACGGTGGAGGCAACCAGAAGTGCGACAGATAAGGGTTGGGCCTAACTGAACACGGTTGGAATGGCGTGATGTGGCCTAGAAATCATCGGGATAGCAATAGGTGCATCAGAATTAGATGGGCAGTAGCGGAATTGGTGGCATCTTCATGTTATATATATATATATTCCTGGTTCTAGTATCGGTTTTTTAGGACAGGATGGTTCTCATGATGGATATTGCTTAAGATCCAGAACCGCCCCAAAAGAAATTATACGTGATAGAACGAGACGGGAAAAGTTAAAGTCAACGAATTTTTCTCAGTCCCTATTCTTTCGGGATAAGACTTCGGGTAGGGTCATGAATCTCTGAGTCCCATGAGCAGCCCTACTAAATGCATATAAAGTTAAATCAATAAACTACTAAACCCCGTAATACCTAAATACATAAACCATTAAACCGCTAAATACTACTTAATAATTAATAAATCTATTTTTTCTTGCTATTTATTATATTTTTAAATATTTATTTTAATTATTTATTAGTATATTAATTTAGATATATTTATTACAAAATAATTTTGAGTGGGACAAAAATAATTTAAATAATTTATTATTTATTTAAAAAAAATATACGCTTATAAAAGAAGTATAAATTTAAAAATTAAAAATTATTATCAAGTAATATAAGTTACTTTAATTTTGAATCAATTTGGGTTTAGTAAATATTTTTTAATTAATATCTATCTTAATATTAATAGTTTATAAATTTAATTTTATCATTATTATTATAATATCTATCAATTAAATTATTTATATTAAATTTATATGATATATAATTATTAATATTATTATAACAAAATATTGTATTAAAATTTCAAAAAATTTTAAATTTTATTATATTTTCAAATGTTATAACCTATGAAAATGATAAAAAATTATAGAATTTTTTTTTCTTATTTTAATTTTTTAAATAAAACCTATAAACCACTAAAAGACTTAAAACATAAATCACTAAACTCCTAACGACAAAACCTCTAATTACTTAAATCATAAAACTGGTATACATTATTAATAAATCATTAATCTCATTTTAATTTTTATTCATATAATTTGAAATTTTTATTTTAATTATTTATCAGTTTATTTTATAGAAATATTAATTACAAAATAAATTATTAGTGAGATAGATCTAATTTAAATTAAACCGGTATCCCTAAATAATAAATAATAAATTTCATTTTTTTTCTATAATTTTAAATATTCATTTTAATTTATTTATTTGTTTATTTATATACAAATATTAATTATAAAATAAATTGAGCTAGACAAAAATAATTTATATAAATTTTTTTCATCAAAAAATTATAGATATACTTTTTAAAAGAAAAAAAATTTTCAAAACAAAAAATTATTATATAGCAATATATATTGCTTTGCTTCTGAATCATTTTAGGTTTTGTAATTATATTTTAATTGATATCTATCTTATTAATAATAGATTATTAATTTATTTTTTGATCAATATTAGAATATTTATCAATAAAATAGTTTATATTGAATTTATATGATATATAAATATAATGATTATTATAACTAAATATTATATTCACATTTAAAAAAAATTTAAAAATTATTATATTTTCAAAGGTTATTACCATTGAAAATATCAAAAAATTATAAAAATAAATTTTTTATTATTTTATTTTTTTAATAAAACCTATAAACCTCTAAATGCATACAAAATTAAATCAGTAACTTCTAAACCTCGTAGTGCCTAAATACATGAACCATTAAACCACTATATACTACTTAATAATTAATTAATCTAATTTTTATTTCAATTTATTATAATTTTAAATATTCATTTTAATTATTTATTATTTTATTTTTATAGAAATATTTATTACAAATTAAATTATGAGAGCGACATATATATTTTAATTAATTTATTTTTAATCAAAAACAATATATGCTTATAAAAGAAGTAAAAATTTAAAAATTAAAAATTATTATCCAGTAATATATTTTACTTTATTATAATATCTATCAATAAAATTGTTTATATATAATTTATATGATATATAATTATTAATATTATTATAACTAAATTTTTTATTCACCTTTGAAAAAAATTTAAATATTATTATATTTTCAAAGGTTATAACCTATGATAATGAGAAAAAATACAAATTTTTTTTGTTATTTTATTGTTTAAATAAAACCAATAAACCACTAAATACCTAAAAACATAAATTGCTTAACTCCTAAATAACAAAACCTTTAAATACTTAAACTATTAAAAAGGTGTACATTAATAAAAAATCATAAATCTCAATTTAATTTTTATTAAGTATAATTTTAAATTTTTACTTTAATTATTTATCAGTTTATTTTTATAGAAATATTAATTACAAAATAAATTATTAGTGAGATAGATCTAATTTAAATTAAAACAATATCCCTTAATAATAAATAATAAATCTCATATTTTTATTATAATTTTAAATATTCATTTTAATTATTTATTTGTTTATTTATATACAAATATTAATTACAAAATAAATTGAGCTAGACAAAATTAATTTATATAAATTTTTTTCATCAAAAAATTATAGATATACTTTTTAAAAGAAAAAAAATTTTTAAAACAAAAAATTATTATATAGTAATATATATTGTTTTGTTCTGAATCATTTTAGGTTTTGTAATTATATTTTAATTGATATCTATCTTATTAATAATTATTAAATTATTTTTTGATCATTATTAGAATATTTATCAATGAAATTGTTTATATTGAATTTATATGATATATAATTATAAATATCATTATAACTAAATATTATATTTACTTTTGAAAATAATTTAAAAATTATTTTATTTTCAAAGGTTATCTTCTTTGAAAATGAGATAAAATCACAAAAATAAATTTTTTGTTATTTATTGTTTATATAAAACCTATAAACTACTAAATGCATAAACACTTAAATCATTAAACTCATAAACCCCATAACTCTTAAATACTTATACATTTAAAACATCTTTAAAGGTTTAAGTATTTTTAAATAATATATAAATATCTATCAATAAATAATAGGTTATTAATTTATTTTTTGATCATTATTATATTTATATCTATATTTAGTTTATTAATATCTATTAATAAAGTTGTTTATTTTTAATTTACATGATATATAATTATTAAGTTTATTATAACTAAATATATATTATTCACATTTGAAAATAATTTAAAAATTATTATATTTATAAAGATTATAACCTTCAAAATTGATAAAAACATTGAAAAATAATGTTTTTGTTATTTCATTATTTAAATAAAAGATATAAACTACTAAATGCCTAAACACTTAAATCACTAAACTCCTAAACTCCTAAATACTTAAACCATTAAACTGGTATACCCTAAATAATTAATCATAAATCTCATTTTTATTTGTATTCATTATAATTTTAATATTCATTTTAATTATTTATTAGTTTATTTTTATAGAAATATTAATTACAAAATAAAATTATGAATGAGACAAATATAATTTAAATAATTTATCTTCATCAAAAAAATTTATAAGCTTATAAAAACAATCAAAAATTTTAAAAAAATAAAATTATTATTTAATAATATATTTTACTTTGATTTTGAATAGTTTAGGTTTTGCAAATATATTTTAATAAATATCTATCTTATTAATAATAGTTTATTAATCTATTTTATGACCAGTATTATAATATTGATCAATAAAATTATTTATATTGAATTTACATGATATATAATTTTTATGATTATTATAATTAAATATTGTATTAACATTTGAAAAAAAATTAAAAATTATAATATTTTCAATGGTTATAACCTTGAAAATTAGAAAATAACATAAAAATAATTTTTTTGTTTTTTTAATTATTTAAATAAAACTTATAAACCACAAAATACCTAAATACTTAAATTACTAAACTCCTAAACCCTGATACTACTGCACCACACACACATAGCGATGGACCACAGTAAACACTTGCACATATCCTTGTCCAATTTGGTGTAGCATTTAGAGGGGCCAGCAAGTCCTGGAAGCACCCAGAAGTATGGGCCACCAGGTTGTAGAGAGCCCCGCTAGCAAAGCCGAGATGATAACATTTAGACAACTGACGAGACCGAGCAAAGTGGTCGGGAATAAACCCAGGAGTAGCTAGTAGTGGGTCCCACTAGCCCTATTAGGCAGCATAGAGGGTCACCCAACCATCACCCAATAGGAGTAGCGGGTAATCCATGATTAATTGGAGAGCCGGAAAAATCTGAAGCATCACCAAGCAGGGCCAGTAAGCAATTGAGTCCAGACCAGCCACACGGGAGCGAAAGATTCAAACTTGTAGTTTATGTTTGTAGTTTTATTTGTATTTTGGACTTTGTATGCATCATGTACTTGTAGAGATAGATCATGACATACTCACATACATAATCTTGTCTGCTCTTTATGTAGCATGCAATGAAGGAAACTGGACCCATGAGTATCTCTAAGTGGGGGCCAGTAATGCATTTTGTAAATACCCAATAGGCAATGCTACACTTCCCGGGAGCAGAAGACCCATCTTTATAGTATTTTGTAATTTTACATGTATTCTTGCTTGGTTATACGCGTAGATAATTAGACTATGAGATGTACCTCATCACACATGCACACAGATGCATGCATATTTTTTGATATTTTCTCAGTGCAACATACAGCCACTTCTTGGAGCTCGATGAGGAAGCATTTTAACCAAAGAGATACTCTTTTGAGAATTATTGGAGCAAAAGAATGTGGAATTCAGAAGTGGGAATGAAGTGACAAAGTGCCATTGATAAGGACTTGTAGATTTATGGGTATTCAGTTTTACATGTATTCTATTGCATAGCAATGACATAGGAAAATGCTTGATGCTGGATGTCACACACATGCACAATCTTATATTTGCATAGTTTTACTATGGTGCATCATTCAGGTTCCTCCCAAAGGCTTGGACAAATCCGAATGGAATGGATGCAGTGCGCATAATGACTCAATGCCTACTCTGATGTCCAAGAATGCCAGGTGATTTTAGTTGTATTCGTACGCTTGGAATTATTAAGCATTATGTTTTTTATGTATTTTATGCATAGAATAATTAAGGTGAATAGGATTTGGTGGGCTGGCCTAAATTAGTCAGCCTTTTAGTCACTTGTAAGTCGTGTGCCTAAATGATAAAAAAAGTGTGTATTTTCCAAAAAAAAAACAAAAAAAACCATAAACCCTAAACTTTAAATCCTAAACCTTAAATCATAAACAATAACCCTAACCCATAAACCTTAAATCCTAAATCTCATGTTTTGCACTTTTATAATCAAATGACTAATGTGTTAAATTTAAATTGAAATTCACAACTCTTAGGAATGTCACACATTTATCTTTTTGTATATGTAACACAAAGTCATGACTCAAGGGGAAAGTTATGGATTCAATCTCTTTCTTGCTTTAGATTATTGTAGCATTAGCAATGGTCATGATTGTATATTTTGTCTCTAGAACACAAAATCATATCGATGAGAATATGCCATAACTTGTGTCTCTATGTTGAACATATTGTTATGGCACTAAGAATGATCATGTATACATATTTAATCACTATAATACTGGGTCACAGTATTGGATATGACCATAGCTTGTGAATTTTATCTTTATTTTGCAAAGTCATTGCACTACGAATGATTGTAACTTTGGACATTCCTCAAGATCAAAAGTCATGACACTTGAAATAGTTAAAGCTCGAGTACTATTCTTTATAACTTTCTATAGCTAAAATTCTTGGGATTGGAAATATCACAATGGCTTTTTCCTTTGATTTGTGACCTCAAGTGTCAATATGCAAAACTAATATTTTGAGTAATGATTAAAACATTTTATATTTTTGAATATGATTCATTTACAACTTTTTGGGTATTGTGAGCTTGTATACATAACTCAATTAATATAAAAAGAAAGAAATGATACTTTTCATATCCATGAGGATATAAAAAAGGGCTTAGACATGCCAATAAATAAATTTTTGATTATTAATTGAAAGAGAACCCTTACTTCTTGCCCTGCTCAAGCCCCCATGGGGCTAGTTTGTTATAATAGGCTACAACATGGTTATTTTTTTAGATGTGAACTATGTTTTAAAAAAAGTGCTTTGAGTGTGTGCATTAGAGATATTTTAGAAGAAATTACAATATTCAATAAAAATAGCATCCTCTACAACTAGCTATTTCAACACATAGGGGTACAACTTTGGTTTGGTCTATTAGCGTACATGAGTCAAATTACCTTTGATTGCCCAGTGATTCAACATCAAATATGATGAGACATAATAGAGATAAAGTAAAAGCTCTTATTATATTCGTTATAGATTTAGCAATCAATCTAGAGTTGCGAGAGGAACAAAATAAATTATTTTAATAATTAGTATAATTTTAATTTTAATTTTAATTATTTATCAGTTTATTATTATTGAAATATTAATTACAAAATAAATTATTAGTGAGATATATCTAATTTAAATTAAACCGGTATTTCCTAAATAATAAAGAATAAATCTCATTTTTTTTCATTTTTATTATAAATATTCAAATTAATTATTTATTTGTTTATTTTTATATAAATATTAATTACAAAATAAATTATGAGTTACACAAATATAATTTATATAAATTATTTTTCATTAAAATAATATAGATAAACTTTTTAAAATAAAAAAAATTCAAATCAAAAATTATTATATAGTAATATATTTTGCTTTACTTTTGAATTATTTTAGGTTTTGTAATTATTTTATAATTGTTATTTATCTTATTAATAATAGATTATTATTTAAATTTTTTGATCATTATTAGAATATTTATCAATAAAAATGTTTATATTGAATTTATATGATATATAAATATAATGATTATTATAACTAAATATTGAATTCACTTTTGAAAAAAATTATTAATTATTATATTTTCAAAGGTTATAACCTTAAAAAATTATAAGAAATAATAAAAATAAATTTTTTGTTATTTCATTTTTTAAATAAAACCTTTAGATCATTAAATGCTTACTTACTTAAATCAGTAAGCTCATAAATCCCGAAACCCCTAAATACATAAACCTTTTAATAGCTATATACAACTTAATAAATAATAAATCTCATTTTTATTTCTATTTATTTTAATTTTAAATATTCATTTTAATTATTTATAGTTTAATTTTTTAGAAAAATTAATTACAAAATAAGCTTATAAAAAGAAGGCAAATTTTAAAAATTAAATATCGTTATTTAGTAATATATTTTGATTTGATTTTGAATAATTTTGTGTTATGTAAATATATTTTAAATAATATTTATATTATTAATAATAGTTTATTAATTTAATTTTTGATCATTATTATAATATCTATTATTAAAATTATTTATATTGAATTTATATGATATATAATTAGTAAGATTAATATAATTATACATGGCATTCACATTTCAACATATTTTAAAAATTATTTTATTTTCAAAGGTTATAACCTTTGAAAATCAGAAAAAATCAAAAATAGAATTTTAAATTTTTATTATATAAATAAAACTTATAAATCACTAAATAATCAAACCATTAAACCGGCATACCACATATAATAAATCATAAATCTCATTTTAATTTGTATTCATTATAATTTTAAATATTCATTTTAATTATTTATTAGTTTATTTTTTTATAGAAATATCAATCACAAAATAAATAATGAGTGAGACAAATATAATTTTAATAATTTATTTTTAATCAAAAAAAATAAGCTTATATAAAGAAGTAAAAATTTAAAAACAACAAATTATTATTTAGTAATATATATTACTTTTTTTTTGAATAATTATATATAGGTTTCGCAATTATATTGTAATTGCGATTAATCTTATTAAAAATAGTTTATATAATTTATTATTTGATCATTTTTATAATCGAACAATAAAATTACTTATATTCAATTAAAATGTCTTATAATTATTATGTTATTATAACTAAATATCATATTTACATTAGAAAAAATTTAAAAATTATTATATTTTCAAAGGGTTTAAACTTAAAAAATGATAAAAATCACAAAAAAAAATTTATTATTTTATTATTTAAATAAAACTTATAAACCACTAAATGGCTAAACATTTAAATCTCTAGACTCCTAAACCAAAAAACCCTCTAAATACTTAAAATATTACACCTATATAACCTAAATAATAAATAATAAATCTCATTTTTATTTGTATTCATTATAAGTTATAATATTCATTTTAATTATTTTTTAGTTTATTTTTATAGAATATTAATTACAAAATAAATAATGAGTGAGACAGATATAATTGAAATAAATTATTTTTTATGAAAAAAAAATAAGCTTATAAAAATTAACAAAATTTCAAAATTTTGAAATTTTATTTAGTAATATAAATTACTTTGATTTTGAATTATTTTGGCTTTTGCAAATATATTTTAATTAATATCTATCTTATTAATAATAGTTTATAAATTTATTTTTTGATCTTTATTATAATATATATTAATATATTATAATATTAAATCTACCACAAATATAATTATTAAGATTATTATAATTAAGTATTGTATTCATATTTTAGAACTATTAAAAAATTATTACATTTTAAAAAGTTATAACCTTTAAAAATCACGAAAATTAATAAAAATAATTTTTTTTGTTATTTCATTGATTAAATAAAACCTCTAAAAACCTAAATGTGTAAACATATAAATAAATAAACTCATTAACTCCAAAACCACAATAAACTTAAACCATTAAATAGGTATACCCTAAATAATTAATCATAAATCTCATTTTTATTAGTATTCATTAAAATATTATATATACATTTTAAATATTTATTAGTTTATTTTTATAAAATATAAATTAAAAAATAAATTAATAGTGAGGCAAGTATAATTTAAATAATTTATTTTTCATCAAAAAATATATAGGCTTATAAATGGATACAAAAATTTAAAAATTTAAAATTAATATTTCGTAAAATATTTCACTTTGATTTTTAATCAATTTAGGTTTTGAAAATATATTTTAAACAATATTTATCTTATTAATAATTGTTTATTACTTTTTTATGATCATTATTCTAATATATATCAATAAAATAGTTTATATTGAATTTATATGTTATATAATCATTATGAATATTATAACTTCATATTATATTCACTTTTCAAAATAAATTATAAATTATTATATTTTCAAAGGTTATAACATTCAAAAATGAGAAAAAATAACAAAAATAAATTTTTTGTTATTTTATTTTGTATATAAAACCTATAAACCACTAAATTACTAAATTCTAAAATGACTAAACTCCTAAACCCCGAACCCCATAAATACTTAAAACATTAAATTAGTATAGTCCAAATAATAAATCTTAAATCTAATTTTTATTAGTATTCACTATAATTTTAGAAATTCATTTTAATTATTTATCAGTTTATTTTTATAGAAATATTAATTACAAAATAAATTATTAGTGCGACATATAAAATTTAAATAATATATTTTTCATTAAAAAAATGCTGATAAAAAAAGGCAAATTTTTAAAAATAAATAATTATTATTTAGTAATATATCTTATTTTGATTTTGAATCATTTTAGATTTTACAATTATATTTTAATTTATATCATCTTTAAAAATACTAGTTTATTAATTGATTTATTGATCATTATTATAATATCTATCAATAAAATTATTTATATTGAGTTTAAATTATATATAATTATTAAGATTATTATAACAAAATATTATATTCACATTTAAAAAAAATTAAAAATTATTATATTTTCGAAGGTTACCTTCAAAAATTAAAAAAAAATAAAAAAATTAATTTTTTTGTTTTTTAATTTTTTAAATAAAAACTATAAATCACTAAACTCCTAAACCACAAAACACCTAAATACTTAAACCATTAAACTGGTATATCCTGAATAATAAATAATAAATCTCAATTTTATTTGTATTCATTATAATTTTAAATATTCATTTTAATTATTTATTAGTTTATTATTATAGAATTATAAATTACAAAATAAATTATGAGTAAGACAATATAATTTAAATAATTTATTTTTAATAACAAAAATATAAACTTATAAAAAAATCAAAACATTAAAAAAATTATTATTTAGTAATATATTTTACTCTGATTTGAATAAATTTAGATTTTGCAAATACTTTTTAAATATTATCTATTTTATTAATAATAAATTATTAATTTATTTTTTGATCATTATTATAATATCTAGCAATATAATTTTTTATATTGAATTTAAATGAATTATATTTATGAAGATTATTATAGATAAATATTATATTTACATTTGAAAAAATTTTAAAATTATTATATTTTCAAAGGATAACTTTCAAAAATTAGAAAAAATAAAAAATAAATAAATTTTATGTTATATCATTGTTTAAATAAAACTTATAAACCACTAAATCCCTAAACACTTTATTCTCTAAACTCTTTAACCCAAAAGACCCTAAATACTTAAACCCTTAAACTAGTAAACCTTAATTATAATTTAAATAATTTATTAAAATATTAGTTACAAAATAAATTATTAGTGATACAAATTTAATTTAAATAATTTTATATTCATCAAAAAAAATATAAGCTTATAAAAAAACAAAAACTAAAAAACAAAAATTATTATTTAGTAATAAATTTTACTTTGATTTTGAATAATTTTAGGTTTTGCAATTATATTTTAATTTATATCTATCATATTAATAATAGCATATTAATTTATTTTTTGATAATTGATTCAATATCTATCAATAAAATTCTTTATATTTTGTTTATATTATATAAAATTATAATGATTATTATTATAAAATATTGTATTTAGATTTTTAAAAAATTTTAAAATTATTATATTTTCAAAGGTTATAACCTTTGAAAATGTGAGAAATATCAAAAATTATTTTTTTGTTATTTCATTATTTAAATAAATCCTATAAACCACTAAATGCCTAAACGCTTAAATCGATAACTCCTAAATCTCTAAAATTCTAAAAAGATAATCCTTTTAAACTAGTATACCCTATATAATAAATAATAAATCTCAAATTTGTCTGTTCTCTATGTAGCATGCAATGTGGGCAAATGGACCCATGAGTATCTCTAAGTGGGGCCCACTAATGCATTTTGTAAATACACATTAAGCGATGTTACACTCCCGGGAGCAGAAGACCCATCTTTATAGCATTTTGTAATTTTACTTGTATTCTAGCTTGGTTGTACGCGTAGATAATTAGACTATTAGATGGACCTCATCACACATGTACACCGATGCATGCATATTTTTTTATATTTTTTCAGTGCAACATACAGCCACTTCTTGGAGCTCGAGGAGGAAGAATTCTAACTCAAGAGATACTCTTTTGAGGATCATTGAAGCAATGTGGAATTCAGAGGTGAGAATGAATTGACAAAGTGCCGTTGATATGGACTTGTGGATTTATGGGTATTCAGTTTTACATGTATTCTATTGCATAGCAATTATATAGGCAAATGCTTGATGCTGCATGTCACACACATGTAGAATCTTATATTTGCATAGTTTTAATATGGTGCATCATTCAGGTTCTTCCGAAAGGCTTTGAAAAATCTGAATGGAAAGGACGCAGTGTGCATAATGACTCAATGTCAACTCTGAAGTCAGGGAATGACATGTGATTTTAGTTGTATTGGTACTCTTGGAATTATTAGGCATTATGTTTTTTTATGTATTTTATGCATAGAATCATTAAGGTGCATAGGATTTGGTGGGCTAGCTTAAATTAATCAGCTTTTTAGTCTCTTGTAAGTTGTGTGCCTAAATGATAAATAAAGTGTGTATTTTCCAAAAAAACAAAAAAAAACCATAAACCTTAAACTTTAAATCCTAAACCTTAAACCATAAACTATAACCCTAACCCATAAACCCTAAATCATAAATGTCATGTTTTGCACATTTATAATCAAATAACTAAGTGTTAAATTTAAATTGAAATTCACAACCTTTAGGAATGTCACAGATTTATCTTTTTGTATATGTAACACAAAGTCATGACTCAAGGGGTGAGTTATGGATTCAATCTCTTTCTTACTTTAGATTATTGTAGCATTAGCAATTGTAATTATTGTATATTTTGTTTATAGAACACAAAATCATATCAATGAGAATATGCCATAACTTGTGTCTCTCTGTTGAACATATTGTTATGGAACTAAGAATGATCATGAAAAGATATTTAATCACTATAATACTGGGTCACCGTATTGGATATGACAATAGCTTGTGAATTTTATTTTTATATTGCAATGTCAATGCACTAGGAATGATTGTAACTTTGGACATTCCTGAAGAGCAAAAGTCATGACCCTAGAAATAGTTAAAGCTCGAATACTACTTTTTATAACTTTCTATAGCTAAAATTCTTGGGATTGGAAATATCACTATGCCTTTTTCCTTTGATTTGTGACCTCAAGTGTCAATATGCAAGAGTAAATATTTTGAGCAAAGATTAAAACCTTTTATACATTTGAATATGATTCATTTACACCTTTTTGGGTATTGTGAGCTTGTATACCTTTTTGGGACCATACTTCTTGCCATGCTCAAACCACCCTTGGGCTAGTTTGTTCTAATAGGCTACAAGGTGGTTATTTTTTTAGATGTGAACTATGTTTTAAAATAATTGCTTTGAGTGTGTTCATGAGAGTTATTTTAGAAGAAATTACAATAAACAATATAAATAGCATCCTCAACAACTAGCTATTTCAACACATAGGGGTACAACTTTGGTTTGGTTTGTTAGCATACACGAGTCAAAATACCTTTGATAGCCCAGTGATTCAACATCAAAAATGATGAGACATAATAGAAATAAAGTAAAAGCTCCTATTATTTTGGTTAGAGCTTTAGCAATCATTCTAGAGTTGAGAGAGGAACAAAATAAATTATTTCAATTATTCAGTATCATTTTAATTATATTTATATTTAAATTAATTTTTATAGAAATATTAATTATAAAATAAATTATTAGTAATACAGATCTAATTTAAATTAAACAGGTATATCCTAAATAATAAAGAATAAATCTCATTTTTTTTTTCATTTTAATTTTAAATATTCAAATTTAATTATTTATTTGTTTATTTTTATATAAATATTAATTACAAAATAAATTATGAGTTACACAAATATAATTTATATAAATTATTTTTCATCAAAATAATATAAATAAACTTTTTAAATGAAAAAAAATTTCAAAACAAAAAATTATTATATAGTAATTTATTTTGCTTTACTTCTGAATCATTTTAGGTTTTGTAATTATATTTTAATTTATATCATTCTTATTAATAATATATTATTAATTTATTTTTTGATCATTATTAGAATATTTATCAATAAAATAGTTTATATTTAATTTATATGATATATAAATATAATGATTATTATAACTAAATATTGAATTCACTTTTCAAAAAAATTTAAATTTTATTATATTTTCTAAGGTTATAACCTTTGAAAATATCAAAACATAATAAAAATAAATTTTTTATTTTTTTATTTTTTAAATAAAACCTACAAACCACTAAATGCATACACAGTTAAATAAGTAAACTTTTAGACCCCGTAATGCCTAAATACAGTAACCATTAAACCAAAATAAATAAATTATAAATAATAAATCTAATTTTTATTTCTATTTATTATTATTTTAAATATTCATTTTAATTATTTATTAGTTTATTTTTTAAGAAATATTTATTACAAGATAAATTATGAGTGCGACAAATATAATTTAAATAATTTATTTTTAATGAAATATTATATATACGCATATAAAAGAAGTAAAATTTTATAATTAAAAATTATTATTAACTAATATATTTTACTTTAATTTTGAATCAATTTGGGTTTTGTAAATATTTTTTAATGAATATCTATCTTATTATTAATAGTTTATTAATTTAATTTTTGATCATTATTATAATAACTGTCAATAAAATTTTTTATATTGAATTTATATGATGTATGATTATTAATAATATTATAACTAAATATTGTATTCACATTTCAGAAAATTTTAAATCTCAAAACCATTAAACTGGTATACATTAATAATAAATCATAAATCTCATTTTAATTTTTATTCAGTATAATTTTAAATTTTTATATTAATTATTTAACAGTTTATTTTTATAGAAATATTAATTACAAAATAAATTAATAGGGGGACATATATAATTTAAAATAATTATATTTCATCAAAAAAAAAATTTAAGCCTATAAAAATAGGCACAATTTTAAAAACAAAAATTTATTATTTAGTAAAATATTTTATTTTGATTTTGTATCATTTTAGATTTTGCATTTATATTTTAATTTATATCATTCTTTTTAAAAATAGTTTATTAATTATTTACTGATTATTATTATAATATCTATTAAAAAAATTATTTATTTTGAGTTTACATTATATATAATTATTAAGATTATTATAACTAAATATTATATTCACATTTAAAATAAATTAAAAATTATTATATTTTCAAAGGTTATAACCATCGAAAATTCAAAAAAACAAAAAATTAAATTTTTTGTTTTTTCATTCATTAAATAAAATCTATAAATCACTAAAGGCATAAACACTAAAATCACTAAACCCCAAAACACCTAAATACCTAAACCATTAAAATAGTATATCCTGAATAATAAATAATAAATCTCACTTTTATTTGTATTCATTATAATTTTAAATTTTCATTTTAATTATTTTTTAGTTTATTTTTATAGAATTATTAATTACAAAATATATTATGAGGAAGATAAATATAATTTAAATAATATACATTTAAGAACAAAAAATATCAACTTATAAAAAGAAGCAAAACATCAAAAACATTATTATTTAGTAATTTATTTTACTTTGATTTTGAATAAATTTAGGTTTTGCAAATATATTTTAAATAATATCTATCTTATTTATAATAGTTTATTAATTTATATTTTGATTATTAATATAATATCTATCAATATAATTGTTTATATTAAATTTATATGATATATAATTATTAATATTATCATAACAAAATCTAGTATTCCCATATAAAAAAAATTTAAAAATTATTATATTTTCAAAGGTTATAACCTTCAAAAATGAGAAAAAATAACAAAAAATAAATTTTTTCTTATATCATTGTTTAAATAAAACTTATAAACCATTAAATGCTTAAAAACATAAATCTCTAAACTCCTAAACCCCAAAGTTCCTAAATACTTAAACCTTTAAAGATGTAAACCTTAAATATAATTTAAATAATTTATAGAAATATTAATTACAAAATAAATTATGAGTGACAAATATAATTTAAATAATATATTTTTCATCAAAAAACTATATAATCTTATAAAATGAGGCAAAAACTAAAAAAAAAATTATTATTTAGTAATAAATTTATTTTAATTTTTAATCATTTTAGTTTTTGTAATTAAATTTTAATTTATATCTATTATATTAATAATAGTTTATTAATTTATTTTTTGATAATTGATATAATATCAATCAATAAAATTGTTTATATTTAGTTTCTATTATATATTGTAATAATAATTATTAATACTAAATATTATATTCACATTATTAAAAAATTTTAAAATTATTATATTTTCAAAGGTTATAACTTTGAAAAGTTGATAAAATATCAAAAATAATTTATTTGTTATTTCATTGTTTAAATAAAAACTATAAACCACTAAATGCCTAAATACTTGAATGAATAACTTCAAAATCTCGAAAACCCTAAATAGATAATTTTTTTAATCAGATATATCCTAAATAATAAACAATAAATCTCATTTTTATTTTTTTCATTATAATCTTAAATATTCATTTTAATTTTTGATTTTTTTTATTTTTATATAAATATTAATTACAAAATAAATTATGAGATAGACAATTATAATTTATAATTATTTTTTATCATCAAAAAAAATATAGATAAACTTATTAAAAGAAAAAAAAGTTAAAAACAAAAAATTATTATATAATAATATAATTTGCTTTGCTTTTGAATCATTATTGGTTTTGTAATTATATTTTAATTGATATCTATCTTATTAATAATAGATTATTAATTTATTTTTTGATCATTATTAGTATATTTATCAATAAAATTGTTTATATTGAATTTATATGATATATAAATATAATGATTATTATAACTAAATATTGAATTCACTATTGGAAAAAATGTTAAAATTATTATATTTTCAAAGATTATAACCTTTGAAAATGAGAAATTTTTTTTTTTTTTTTGATATTTCATTATTTAAATAAAACCTAGAAACCACTAAATACCTAAACACTTAATTTAATAACTCCTAAATCTCTAAAATCCCAAATAATAAATAATAATCCTTTTAAACCGGTAACCCTAAGTAATAAATAATAAATCTCAAAATTATTTTTTTCATTATAATTTTAAATATTCATTTTAATTATTTATTTGTTTATTTTTATATAAATATTAATTACAAAATAAACTATGAGTTAGACAAATATAATTTATATAAATTATTTTTCATCGAAAAATATAGATAAACTTATGAAAAGAATAAAAAATTTAAAAACTAAAATTTATTATATAGTAATATATTTTACTCTCATTCTCAATCATTTTAGATTATGTAATTGCATTTTAATTGATATCTATCTTATTAATAATTGTTTATTAATTTATTTTTTGATCATTATTTGAATATTTATCAATAAAATTGTTTATATTGAATTTATATGATATATTATTATTATTATTATTATAACTAAATATTATATTCAAATTTCAAAAAAGTTTAAATATTAATTTATATTTAATGGTTATAACGTTTGAAAATCAGAAAAAATCTAAAAAAAAAAATTTATTTTTATTTTATAAATAAAACCTATAAACCACTAAATGCCTAAAAACATAAATTGATAAACTACTCAACGATAAACATCCTAAATAATCAAATCATTAAACCGGTATACCACAAATAATAAATCATAAATCTCATTTTAAGTTGTATTCAATATAATTTTAAATATTCATTTTAATTATTTATTAATTTATATATTAATTACAAAATATTTAATGAGAGAGACAACTATAATTTTAATAATTTATTTTTAATCAAAAAAAAATATAAGCATATATAAAGAAGTAAAAATTTATGAACAAAAAATTATTATTTAGTAATATATTTTACTTTGATTTTGAATCATTATATATAGGTTTTGCAATTATATCTTAATTGCTATAAATCTTATTAAAAATAGTTTATTAATTTATTATTTGATCAAGTTTATAATATCTAACAATAAAATTACTTATATTGAATTTAAATGTCTTATAATTATTATGATTATTATAACTAAATATTATATTTACATTTGAAAAAAATTTAAAAATTATTAGATTTTCAAAGGTTATAACCTTTGAAAATCACAAAAATTCATAAAAATAAATTTTTGGTTATTTCATTGATTAAATAAAACCTATAAATCAATAAATAAAACCTAAATGTGTATACATATAAATCAATAAACTCATTAACCCCAAAACCACAATAAACTTAAACCATTAAATAGGTTTACCCTAAATAATAAATCATAAATCTCATTTTTATTAGTTTTCATTATAATTTTATATATACATTTTAATTATTTATTAGTTTATTTTTATAGAAATATAAATTAAAAAATAAATTAATAGTTAGACAAATATAATTTAAAAAATTTATTTTTCATCAAAAAATAAATAAGCTTATAAATTGATATAAAAATTTAAAAATTTAAAATTAATATTTAGTAAAATATTTCACTTTGATTCTGAATCATTTTAGGTTTTGAAAATATATTTTAAACAATATTAATCTTATTAATAATTGTTTATTAATCTTTTGTATGATCATTATTATAATATATATCAATATAATTATTTATATTGAATTTACATGATATATAATTATTAAGATTATCATAACTAAATATAGTATTCACATTTTAAAAAAAATTTAAAAATTGTTATAGTTTCAAAGGTTATATTAAATTTTATGTTATTTTATTTTTTAAATAAAACCTATAAACCACTAAATGCTAGGGGTGCTCATGGGACGGGATGGGATTGGGATTACAAATCTCCAGTCCCTTTCCATAGTTCAGAGATTTTTTTTTGATGATCCAGACTCGTCCCATATGTTGAAAATATCGGGATGGGATGGGACAGAAATCGGGAATTTTGGGTAGGAGAAAACGGTTCTGGGACAGAATGGAGTTTGGACATTTTTTTTAATTTATTTTCTTCAAACCGGCCTAGTTAGTTCATGTCGAAACCTTTTGATGTACCATTTATCATTCCTTAGTTATGTATATTGCAAACTCAAATTGGGCCAATTTTGTTTTGTCAAATAGGCTGAATACCGCAAACGAGTTCCATTACCTTGTCAAAAGCTTTGATGTGCAGAAAAAGATAGAAATGTTAAATAGAACGAGACCAAGTTGTGTGCTTAATTTGGTTATTTATTTTTTCACAAGTTGGCTTTGTTCAGCCGAGTGAAAGTTAACCATAATAGCAATATTATATATTTTAAACAATTACTTAAAATATTAAGGAGTAGCTAAATATGAACACAAACATTAGTAGCATCAATTACTACTTAAGTAATTGCTAAAATTAGGAAGCTTAATATAATAAAAAAATACAACTAATAACAACCATGATCATAATCATTTCAAAGGTCCATCCCAGAATAGCAACGAAAATCCAAACCCAATTAATTATCTCTTCTACAACTCCTCCCTTTTCTTCCTCCAATGTAGAAGGACAACGAAAGATGAAAATATTTTAATCATGTAGACATAAATTTCCAAGATGAAATAGTAATAAAAAAACAAAATATTACCTTATAAAATTTAATACACCCATTCCAAATTTAGTTGGCCAACAATAGTTTGAAGAATATTTTGATCTTGAGACCCCTCTGAAAATTGTAATTGAACCATATTTTTATTAAATTGAATGAATAAAATAACTAAAAGTGAAATTAAAATTTACAAGATTTCTATACTAACCTGATTCATTATCATCAAGGTCTTGAACTAATTCTTCAATTTCAATAGTTTTGTTTGAGCAACTCAACCAATCTTGTAGACATATGAGAACTTCAGTGGTAATAGGTGTTAAAGACTCCTAAATTTATCTAAAGTTCTCCCCCCTAGTGCTAAATGTAGATTCGTAGGCAACAGTTTAGGCTTGGATAGCAAATACATCCCTTGCTACATTTGCCAGATAAGGATCCCTAACCTCATTTACCTTCCACCGGTTTAGAAGATCAAAATCAATTCTATTTTTTTCAAGTTTGTCCTCAAAGTACCTATCCAACTCTTCCAAAGCTGCAACTTGTTGTTCTTTCTCCAATTCAACAAAAAAAATTATCAACATAAGTATCACAACCATCAAAGAAATCATCATTTTTTTTCAACACAGTAAAAGAGAAATAATCTTTTTTTGATTCATCTTCATTTAAATCTTTATAATCATCCATCATCTAATTTAAAGCATTTATAAACTTTTTCACCAAAATTTTAGCCAATTCCTCTCCATAATGCTAAGTGTACTTAACCTTGAGATATTTGAGCTTATATCTAGGATCCAACACTACTGCTACAAAAAGCATAATATTTGTTGACTAAAGAGAACCCCAATGTTTGTTGAATTTATGCCTCATTTTCATACCCATTTCAGACACTATTGTATCTCTACTATTTTCACAAAGCTCAAATTTTTTTCAAAATTTGAATAATCTCAGGAAAATAAACACTAGAGGTAGAATATTATGACCCAGAAAATTTAAAAGTTACCTCATAAAAAGTTTTCAAGAAACGAGCCAAAATTTTGGCGTTTGTTTAGTTTCACTCAGTTGGAACGTTTGAACCAAACTCCTTCAAAAAACTTTTGTCTTTGTCCTCCAACTTATCAAATTCTTTTTGATATTTTATATCAGTTTGTAGCATCAAATAAGTTGAATTCCATCTTGTAGGACAATCTAATTGCAATGAAAATCCATATGTCAAGTTTGCTTCTTCAACACATAACTTAAACAAATCTAATCTTTTAGGACTACTCCTCACATATTTCACCACGCCTCTAATTTTTTGAATAGCACCCTCAACTAATGCAATGCCATCTTTGAAAATTAAGTTTAGGATATGAGCACAACATCACATATGAAAATGCTCGCCCCTCAAAGGTACAACACTTTTCTTCACAAGCCATTTTTTCAATTGTTCAACTGCAACAACATTATTTGATGCATTGTCAATAGTAATGCACATCAACTTTCTCAAACCTAATTCATTCATTCAAAACTCAATAGCAATTCTAATATGAACACCAGAATGACTTTTAATTACACAAAATTTCGAAAGCCTTTGATGCATATTCCATTGAGAATCAATGAAATGAACAGTCAAACATATATAAGACAAATTTTGAATGCAAGTCCAAGTGTCGGTAGTCAATGAAACTCTATAACAATGAGATGATATACTATCAAATAATTTCTTCTTTTCCTTCACAAACAAAGAAAAACAATCCCTCAGTATAGAGTGCCTAGATGGAATTTTAAATTGCAGCACACTAACTTCACAAAACTCCTTAAACTCATCCCTCTCAAAGAAACAAAAAGGCAATTCATCTTTTATGATCATTTTCACCAAATCCTCCCTAACTAGTTGGATGGGCAGTAGCGGATTTGGTGGTATCTTCATGTTATATATATATATATATATTCCTAGTTCTAGTATCAGTTTTTTAGGATGGGATGGTTCTCGTGATAGATATTGCTTATGATCCGAAACCATCCCAAAAAAAATACGTGACAGAACAGGACGGGAAAAGTCAAAGTCAACGGATTTTTCTCAGTCCCAATTCTTTCGGGACAAGACTTCGGGTCGAGGTGCGAATCTCCGAGTCCCCTGAGCAGCCCTATTAAATGCATATAAAGTTAAATTAGTAAACTCCTAAACCCTGTAATGCCTAAATACATAAACCATTAAACCCCTAAATACTACTTAATAATTAATAAATCTAATTTTTATTGCTATTTATTATATTTTTAAATATTAATTTTAATTATTTATTAGTGTATTTATTTAGAAATATTTAATACAAAATAAATTATGAGTGAGACAAATATAATTTAAATAATATATTATTTATCTAATAAAAATATACGTTTATAAAAGAAGTATAAATTTAAAAATTAAAAATTATTATTAAGTAATATAAGTTAATTTAATTTTGAATCAATTTGGGTTTTGTAAATATTGTTTAATTAATATATATCTTAATATTAATAGTTTATAAATTTAATTTTTCATCATTATTATAATATCTATCAATAAAATTATTTATATTAAATTTATATGATATATAATTATTAATATTATTATAACAAAATATTGTATTAAAAATTACAAAAAATTTTAAAATTTATTATATTTTCAAATGTTATGACCTATGAAAATGGTAAAAAATTATTGAAATTTTTTTTGTTATTTTATTTTTTTAAATAAAACCTATAAACCACTAAAATCCTTAAAACATAAATCGATAAACTCCTAATGACAAAACCTCTAAATACTTAAATCATTAAATTGGTATACATTAATAATAAATCATAAATCTAATTTTAATTTTTATTCAGTATAAATTTAAATTTTTATTTTAATTATTTATCAATTTGTTTTATAGAAATATTATTTACAAAATAAATTATTAGTGAGACAGATCTAATTTAAATTAAATCGGTATCCCTAAATAATAAATAATAAATCTCATTTTTTTTTCATTATAGTTTTAAATATTCATTTTAAGTATTTATTTGTTTATTTATATATAAATATTAATTATAAAATAAATTGAGTTAGACAAATATAATTTATATAAATTATTTTTCATCAAAAAATTATTGATAAACTTTTTAAAAGAAAAAAAAATTTCAAAACAAAAAATTATTATATAGCAAAATATTTTGCTTTTCTTCTAAATCATTTTAAGTTTTGTAATTATATTTTAATTGATATCTATCTTATTAATAAAAGATTATTAATTTATTTTTTAAACATTATTAGATTATTTATCAATATAATGGTTTATATTAAATTTATATGATATATAAATATAATGATTATTATAACTAAATATTGTATTCACTTTTAAAAAAAATTTAAAAATTATTATATTTTCAAAGGTTATAACCTTTGAAAATATCAAAAAATAAAAAAAATAAATTTATATATATATTTTTTTAAAAAACACCTATAAATCACTAAATGCATACACAGTTAAATTAGTAAACTGTAAAACCCTATAATGCCAAAATACACAAACCATTAAACTACTATATACTACTTAGTAATTATTAAATCTAATTTTTAATTCTATTTATTATAATTTTAAATATTCAGTTTAATTATTTATTATTTATTTTTATAGAAATATTTATTACAAAATAATTTATGAGTGCGACAAATATAATTTAAAAAATATATATGCTTATAAAAGAAGTAAAAATTTAAAAGTTAAAAATTGTAATCCAGAAATATATTTTACTATAATTTTGAAACAATTTGGGTTTTGTAATTAATTTTTAATTAATATCTATCTTAATATCAATAGTTTATCAATTTGATTTTAATCATTATTATAATTTATATATCAATAAAATTGTTTATATTGAATTTATATGATATATAATTATTAATATTATTATAACTATGTATTGTATTCACATTTCAAAAAATTTTAAATATTATTATATTTTCAAAGGTTATAACCTATGAAAATGAGAAAAAATTATAAATTTTTTTTTATATTTTATTTTTTTAAATAAAACGTATAAACCACTAAAAGCCTAAAAACATAAATCGCTAAAAACCTAAATGAAAAAACCTTTATATAGTTAATCCATTAAACTGGTATACAGTAATAATAAATCATAAATCTCATTTTAAATTTTATTCAGTATAATTTTAAATTTTTATTTTAAATATTTATCAGTTTATTTTTTTAAAAATATTAATAACAAAATAAATTATTAGTGTGAAATATCTAATTTAAATTAAACCAGTATCCCTAAATAATAAATAATAAATCTCATTATTTTTCATTATAATTTTAAATATTCATTTTAATTATTTATTTGTTTATTTTTATAAATATATTAATTACAAAATAAATTATGAGTTAGACAAATATAATTTATATAAATTATTTTTCATTAAAAAAATATACATTAACTTTTTAAAAGAAAAAATAATTTCAAAACAAAAAATTATTATATAGTAATATATTTTGCTTTGCTTCTAAATCATTTTAGGTTTTGTAATTATATTTTAATTGATATCTATCTTATTAATAATAGATTATTAATTTATCAATAAAATTGTATATATTGAATTTACTTGATATATAATTATTAAGATTATTATAACTAAATATTATATTTACATTTGAAAATAATTTAAAAATTATTATAATTTTAAAGATTATAATCTTTGAAAATGAGATAAAATCACAAAAACAAATTTGTTGTTATTTTATTGTTTATATAAAACCTATAAACTACTAAATGACTAAACGCTTAAAGCATTAAACGCCTAAAGCCCAAAACCCCAAAACCCTTAAATACTTAAACATTTAAACCATCTTTAAATGTTTAAGTATTTATAAATAATTTATAATTATCAATCAATAAATAATAGTTTATTAATTAATTTTTTGATCATTATTATATTTATATTTATATTTAGTTTATTAATATCTATCAATAAAATTGTTTATTTTTAATTTACATGATATATAATTATTAAGTTTATTATAACTAAATATTGTATTCACATTTGAAAAAAATTTAAAAATTATTATATTTATAAAGGTTATAAACTTCAAAATTGAAAAAAAATTTGAAATTTTTTTTTTGTTATTTCATTATTTAAATAAAACATATAAACTACTAAATGCCTAAACACTTAAATAATTAAACTCCTAAATGCTAAACCATTAAACCGGTATACCCTAAATAATTAATAATAAATCCCATTTTTATTTGTATTCATTATAATTTTAATATTTATTTTAATTATTTATTAGTTTATTTTTATAGAAATATTAATTGCAAAATAAAATTATGAATAAGACAAATATAATTTAAATAATTTAACTTCATCAAAAAAATTTATGTGCTTATAAAAAGTATCAAAATTTTAAAAATAAAAAATTATTATTTAGAAATATAATTTACTTTGATTTTGAATCATTTAAGGTTTTGCAAATATATTTTATTAATATCTATCTTATTAATAATAGTTTATTAACCTATTTTATTATAAGTATTATAATATTGATCAATAAAATTATTTATATTAAATTTACATGATATTTAATTTTTATGATTATTATAATTAAATATTGTATTAACATTTGAAAAAAAATTAAAAATTATAATTTTTTCTATGGTTATAACCTTCAAAATGAGAAAAAATCAGAAAAATAATTTTTTTTGTTATTTAATTATTTAAATAAAACCTATAAACCACAAAATACCTAAATACATAAATTACTAAACTCCTAAACTCTGATACAACTGCACCACACACGCATAGCGACAGACCACAGTACACACGTGCACATATTCTTGTCCATTTTGGTGTAGCATTTAGAGGGGCCAGCAAGTCCTGGAAGCAGCCAGAAGTATGGGCCACCATCTTGTAGAGAGCCCCATTAGCAAGCTGGGATGACAACTTTCAAACAACTGACGAGACCGAGCAAAATGGTCGGGAGTAAACCCATGAGTGGCTAGGAGTGGGTCTCACTAGCCGTATCAGGCAGCATAGAGGGCCACCATCCATCGCCCAACAGGAGTAGCGGTTAATCCATGATTAATTGGAGAGCCGGAAAAATCTAAAGCATCACCAAACAGGGCCAGTAAGCAATGGAGTCCAGACCAACCACACGGGAGCGAAAAATTCAAACTTGTAGTTTATGTTTGTAGTCTTATTTGTATTTTGGACTTTTGTAAACACCATGCACTTGTAGAGAGGGATCATGACATACTCACACACACAATCTTGTCTGTTCTCTATGTAGCATGCATTGAGGGCAACTGGACCCATGAGTATCTCTAAGTGGGGCCCACTAATGCATTTTTTAAATACACATTAAGCGATGCTACACTCCCTGGACCAGAAGACCAATCTTTATAGCATTTTGTAATTTTACTTGTATTCTAGCTTGGTTGTACGCATAGATAATTAAACTATGAGATGGACCTCATCACACATGCACACCGATGCATGCATATTTTTTGATATTTTATCAGTGCAACATACAGCCACTTCTTGGAACACGAGGAGGAAACATTCTAACCCAAGAGATACTCTTATTAGGATCATTGGAGTAAAAGAATGTGGAATTCAGAGGTTAGAATGAATTGACAAAGTGTCGTATATAAGGACTTGTGGATTTATGGGTATTCAGTTTTACATGTATTCCATTGCATAGCAATGACATAGGCAAACGCTTAAGCTGCATGTCACACACATGCACAATCTTATATTTGCATAGTTTTAATATGGTGCACCATTCAGGTTCCTCCAAAAGGCTTGGACAAATCTGAATCGAAAGGACGCAGTGCACATAATGACTCAATGCCAACTATGAAGTCCGGGAATGCCAGGTGATTTTAATTGTATTCGTACTGTTGGAATTATTAGGCATTATGTTTTTTTATGTATTTTATGCATATAATCATTAAGGTGCAAAGAATTTGGTGGGCTGGCCTAAATTAGTCAGCTTTTTAGTCACTTGTAAGTCATGTGCGTAAATGATAAATAAAGTGTGTATTTTTAAAAAAAAATAAAAAAAATCCATAAACCCTAAACTTTAAATCCTAAACCTTAAACAATAAACAATAAACATAATCAATAAACCCTAAATCCTAAATCTCATGTTTTGCAATTTTATAGGAATGTCACAGATTTATCTTTTTGTATATGTAACACAAACTCTTGACTCAAGGGGTGAGTTATGGATTCATTCTCTTTCTTGCTTTAGATTATTGTAGCATTAGCAATGATCATGATTGTATATTTTGTCTCTAGAACACAAAATCATATCGATGAGAATATGCCATAACTTGTGTCTCTCTGTTGAACATATTGTTATGGCACTAAGAATGATCTTGAATACATATTTAATCACTATAATACTAGGTCACAGTATTGGATATGACCATAGCTTGTGCATTTTATCTTTATATTGCAAAGTCATTGCACTAGGAATGATTATAACTTTGGACATTCCTCAAGAGCAAAAGTCATGACCCTAGAAATAGTAAAAGCTCGAGTACTACTCTTTATAACTTTCTATAGCTAAAATTCATGGGATTGGAAATATCACAATGGCTTTTTACTTTGATTTGTGACCTCAAGTGTCAATATGCAAAACTAATATTTTGAGCAATGATTACAACCTTTTATACATTTGAATATGATTCATTTACACCTTTTTGGGTATTGTGAGTTTGTATACATAACTCATTTAATATAAAAATAAAGAAATAATACATTTCATATCCATGAGGATATAAAAAAAAGGCTTAGACATGCCAATAAAATAATTTTTTTGATTCTTGATTGAAAGAGAGCCCTTTCTTCTTGCCCTGCTCAAACTGCCATTGGGCTAGTTTGTTCTAATATGCTACAAGGTGGTTATTTTTATAGAGGTAAACAATGTTTTAAAAAAATTACTTTGAGTGTGTGCATGAGAGATATTTTAGAAGAAATTACAATGATCAATATAAATAGCATCCTCAACAACTAGCTATTTCAACACATATGGGTACAACTCTGGTTTGGTCTATTAGCGTACATGAGTCAAATTACCTTTGATAGCACAGTGATTCAACATCAAATATGATGAGACATAATAGAGAAAAAGTAAAAGCGCCTATTATTTTGGTTAGAGCTTTAGCAATCATTCTAGAATTGAGAGATGAACAGAATAAATTATTTTAATTATTCAATATAATTTTAATTATTATTTTAATTATTTATCCGTTTATTTTTATAGAAATATTAATTACAAAATAAATTATTAGTGAGATAGATCTAATTTAAATTAAACTAGTATATCCTAAATAATAAAGAATAAATCTTATTTTTTTAATTTTAATTTTATATATTCAAATTTAAATATTTATTTGTTTATTTTTATATAAATATTAATTACAAAATAAATTATGAGTTATAGAAATATAATTTATATAAATTATTTTTCATCAAAATAATATAGATAAACTTTTTAAAAGAAAAAAAAATCAAAACATAAAATTAATATATAGTAATATATTTTGCTTTGCTTCTGAATCAATTTAGGTTTTGTAATTATATTATAATTATTATCTATCTTATTAATAATAGATTATTAATTTATTTTTTGATCATTATTAGAATATTTATCAATAAAATAGTCTATATTTAAGTTATATGATATATAATTATTATGATTATTATAACTAAATATTGAATTCACTTTTGAATAAAATTTAAAAATTATTATATTTTCTAAGGTTAACCTTAGAAAATATCAAAAAATAATAAAAAAAAATTTTTGTTTTTTTATTTTTTAAATAAAACCTATAAACTACTAAATGCATACACAGTTAAATAATTAAACTCCTAGACCCCGTAATGCCTAAATACAGTAACCATTAATCCGATATATAATACATAATAAATAATAAATCTAATTTTTATTGCTATTTATTATATTTTTCAATATTCATTTTAATAATTTTTTAGTGTATTTATTTAGAAATATTTATTACAAAATAAATTATGAGTGTGACAAATATAATTTAAATAATAAATTATTTATCTAATAAAAATATACGCTTATAAAAGAAGTATAAATTTAAAAATTAAAAATTATTATCAATTAATATAAGTTACTTTAATTTTGAATCAATTTAGGTTTTGTAAATATTTTTTAATTAATATATATCTTAATATTAATAGTTTATAAATTTAATTTTTCATCATTATTATAATATCTATCAATAAAATTATTTATATTAAATTTATATGATATATAATTATTAATATTATTATAACAAAATATTGTATTAAAAATTACAAAAAATTTTAAAATTTATTATATTTTCAAATGTTATGACCTATGAAAATGGTAAAAAATTATTGAAATTTTTTTTGTTATTTTATTTTTTTAAATATAACCTATAAACCACTAAAAGCCTACAAATTTAAATCACTACACTCCTAACGATAAAACCTCTAAACACTTAAATCATTAAACTGTTATACATTAATAATAAATCATAAATCTTATTTTAATTTTTATTCAGTATAATTTTAAATTTTAATTTTAATTATTTATCACTTCATTTTATAGAAATATTAATTACAAAATAAATTATTAGTGATACAGATCTAATTTAAATTAAACCGGTATCCCTAAATAATAAATAAGAAATCTCATTTTTTTTTCATTATAATTTTAAATATTCATTTTAATTATTTATTTGTTTATTTATTTATAAATATTAATTACAAAATAAATTGAGGTAGACAAATATAATTTATATAAATTGTTTTTCATCAAAAAATTATATAAAACTTCGTAAAAGAAAAAAAAAATTTAAGCAAAAAACATTATATAGTAATATATTTTGCTTTGCTTCTGAATCATTTTAGGTTATGTAATTATATATTAATTGATATCTATCTTTTTAATAATAGATTATTAATTTATTTTTTGATCATTGTTATAATATTTATCAATAAAATTGTATATATTAAATTTATATGATATATAAATATAATGATTATTATAACTAAAGATTGTATTCAATTTTTAAAAAAATTTAAATATTATTATATTTTCAAAGGTTATAACCTTTGAAAATATCAAAAAATAATAAAAATATATTTTTTGTTATTTTATTTTTATTTTAAAACCTATAAACCACTAAAAGCCTAAAAACATAAATTGCTAAACTCCTAAACGACAAAACCTCTAAATACTTAAACCATTAAACTAGTATACATTAATAATAAATAATAAATCTCATATTAATTTTTATTCAGTATAATTTTAAATTTTTATTTTAAATATTTATCAGTTTATTTTGATAGAAATATTAATTACAAAATAAATAATTAGTGTGACAGATCTAATTTAAATTAAACCAGTATCCCTAAATAATAAATAATAAATCTTATTTTTTTTTCCTTATTATTTTAAATATTGATTTTAATTATTTATTTGTTTATTTATATAAAAATATTAATTAGAAAATAAATTGAGTGAGACACATATGATTTATATATATTATTTTTCATTAAAAAATTATAGATAAACTTTTTAAAAGAAAAAAAATATCTAAACAAAAATTTATTATATAGTAATATATTTTGCTTTGCTTCTAAATCATTTTAGGTTTCATAATTCTATTTTAATTGATATCTATCTTTTTTTTAATTGATAAATATCTTATTAATTTTAGATTATTAATTTATTTTTTGATCATTATTAGAATATTTATCAATAATATTGTTTATATTGAATTTATATGATATATGAATATAATGATTATTATAACTAAATATTGAATTTACTTTTGAAAAAAATATAAAAATTATTATATTTACAAAGGTTTATAACCTTTGGAAATAATAAAAAATAATAAAAATAAATATTTTGTTATTTTATTTTTTAAATAAAACCTATAAACCACTAAATGTTTACACAATTCAATCTGTATACTCCTAAACCCCATAATACCTAAATACATAAACCATTAAACTACTATATAATACATAATAATTAATAAATCTAATTTTTATTTTTATTTATTATAATTTTAAATATTCATTTAATTATTTATTAGTTTATATTTATAGAAATATTTATTACAAAAAAAATTATGAGTAAGACAAATATAATTTAAATAATTTATTTTTAATCAAAAAATATATATACGCTTATAAATGAAGTAAAATTTAAAATTTAAAAATTAAAAATTATTATTTAGTAATATATTTTACTTTAATTTTGAATCAATTTCGTTTTTGTAAATATTTTTTAATGAATATCTATCTTATTATTAATATTTTATTAATTTAATTTTTGATCATTATTATAATATCTATCAATAAAATTGTTTATATTTATTTTATATGATATAGAATTATTAAAATTATTATAACTAAATATTGACTTCAAATTAAAAAAAAATTTAAATATTATTAAATTTTCAAAGGTTATAACATTTGAAAATGACAAAAAATTACTATATTTTTTTTCTTATTTTTGTTTAAATAAAACCTATAAATCACTAAATGGCTAAAAACATAAATTGCTAAACTTTTAAATGACAAAACCTCAAAATAAATAAACCATTAAACTGGTATACATTAATAATAAATCATAAATCTCTTTTTAATTTTTAATCAGTATAATTATTAATTTTTATTTTAATTATTTATCAGTTTATTTTTATAGAAATATTAATTACAAAATAAATTATTAGTGAGACAGATATAACTTAAATCAAACTTGTATTCCCTAAATAATAAATAATAAATCTTATTTTTTTTATTATAATTTTAAATATTCATTATAATTATTAATTTTTTATTTTTATATAAATATTAATTACAAAATAAATTATGAGTTAGAGAAATATAATATATAAAAATTATCTTTCATCGAAAAATATAGATAAACTTAAAAAAAGAATTAAAAAATTTTAAAACTAAAATTTATTATATAGTAATATATTTTACTCTCCTCTAGAATCATTTTTGGTTTTGTAATTATATTTTAATTGATATCTATCTTATTAATAATTGTTTATTAATTTTTTTTTGGTCATTTTTAGAATATTTATCAATAAAATTGTTAATATAGAATTTATATGATATATAAATATAATGATTATTATAACTTAATATTGAATTCACTTTTGAAAAAAATTTAAAAATTATTATATTTCCAAAGCTTATAGCCTTTGGAAATATGAAAAATTAATAAAAATAAATTTTTTGTTATTTTATTTTTTAAATAAAAACTATAAACCACTAAATACATACACAGTTATATTAATAAACTCCTAAACCCAATAATGCCTAAAAACATAAACCAATAAACCTTTATATACTACTTAATAATTAATAAATTCAATTTTTATTTCAATTTATTATTATTTTAAATATTCATTTTAATTATTTATTAGTTTATTTTTATAAAAATTTTTATTACAAAATAAATTATGAGTGCGACACATCTTATTTAAATAATTTATTTTTAATCAAAAAAAATATACGCTTTTAAAAGAAGTTTAAAAGAAGTATTATTAAAAATTTAAAATTATTATCAACTAATATCTTTTACTTTAATTTTGAATCAATTTGGGTTTTGTAAATATTTTTTTTAATATCTATCTTATTATAAATAGTTTATTAATTTAATTTTTGCTCTTATTATAAAATCTTTCAATAAAATTGTTTATATTTATTTTATATGATGTAGAATAATAAAATTATTATAACTAAATATTGTATTTAAATTTCAACAAATTTTAAATATTATTAAAATTTCAAAGGTTATAACATTTGAAAATGACAAAAAATTACAATTTTTTTTTGTTATTTTATTATTTAAATAAAACCCATAAATCACTAAATGCCTAAAAACATAAATCACTAAACTCCTAAACGAGAAAAACTCAAAATACTGAAACCTTTAATATGGTATACATGAATAATAAATCATAAATCCCATTTTAATTTTTATTCAGTATAATTTTAAATTTTTATTTTAATTATTTATTAGTTTATTTTTATAGCAATATTAATTACAAAATAAATTATTAGTGGGACAGATATAACTTAAATCAAACCGGTATACCCTAAATAATAAATAATAAATCTCATTTTTTTATTATAATTTTAAATATTCATTTTAATTTTTAATTTTTTATTTTTATATAAAAATTAATTAAAAATTAAATTATGAGTTAGACAAATATAATTTATGGAAATTATTTTTAATCAAAAAAATATAGATAAACTTTTTAAAATATAAAAAAATTTCAAAACAAAAAATTATTATATAGTAATATATTTTTCTTTGCTTATCAATCATTTTATGTTTTGTAATTATATATTAATTGATATATATCTTATTAATAATAGATTATTAATTTATTTATTGATCATTATTAGAATATTTATCACTAAAATTGTTTATGTTGAATTTATATGATATATAAATAAAATGATTATTATAAATAAATATTGTATTCACTTTTGAAAAAAATTTTAAAATTATTATATTTTCAAAGGTTATAACCATTGAAAATATGAAAAAATTAAAAAAATATTTTTTCATTGTTATTCTATCGTTTAGATAAAACCTATACACAACTAAATTCCTAAGCACTTAAATCATTAAACTACAAAATTCCGATACCCATATATAATTAATTCTTTAAATCGGTATACCCTAAATAATAATTAATAAATTTCATTTTTATTTGTTTTCATTATAATTTAAAAAATTCATTTTGATTGTTCAGTTATTTATTTTTATATATGAATTAATTATAAAATAAATTATGAGTTAAAAATATAATTTATAAAAATTATTTTTCATCAAAAAATTGATAAGCTTATAAAAAGAATAAAAAATTTAAAAACAAATAATTATTATTTCGTAATATATTTTGCTTTGATTTTGAATCATTTTTTGGTTTTGATATTATATTTTAAGTAATATCAATGTTATTCATAATAGATTTTTAATTAATTTTTTGATAATTATTAGAATATCTACCAAAAAAATTGTTTATATTGAATTTATATGATATATAATTATTATGATTATTATAAATAAATATTGTATTCACTTTTGAAAAAAATTTAAAACTTATTATATTTTCAAAGGTTATAATCTTAAAAAATGAGAAAAAATAATAAAAATAAATTTTTAGTTATTTTATTTTTTAAATAAAACATATAGACCATTAAATTCTTACTTACTTAAATTAGTAAGATCATAAACCCCGAAACCCCTAAATACATAAACATTTTAACATCTATATACTATTTAATAAATAATAAATCTCATTTTTTATTTCTATTTATTATAATTTTAAATATTCATTATAATTATTTATAGTTTAATTATTTAGAAAAATTAATTACAAAAAAAAATTCGAGTAAGCCAAATATTATTTAAATAATTTATTTTTAAACAAAAAAAAATATAAGCTTATATAAAGAAGGACAAATTTAAAAATTAAATATTATTATCTAGTAATATATTTTGATTTGATTTTGAATCATTTTGTGTTATGTAAATATATTTTAATTAATATTTATATTATTAATAATAGTTTATTAATTTAATTTTTGATCATTATTATAATATCTATCATTAAAATTGTTCATATTGAATTTATATGATATATAATTAGTAAGATTAATATAATTATACATAGTATTAACATTTCAAAAAATTTAAAAAATTATTTTATTTTTAAAGGTTACCTTTGAAAATCAGAAAAAATCTAAAATTTTTTTTTATTTTTATTATATAAATAAAATCTATAAACCACTAAATACCTAAAAACATAAATTGATAAACTCCTAAACAACAAAAATCCTAAATAATCAAACCATTAAACCGGTATACCACATATAATAAATCATAAATCTCATTTAATTTGTATTCATTATAATTTTAAATATTCATTTTAATTATTTATTAGTTTATTTTTTATAGAAAATTTAATTACAAAATAAATAATGAGCGAGAAAACTATAATTTTAATAATTTGTTTTTAATCAAAAAAAATATAAGCATATAAAAAGAAGTAAAAATTTAATAACAAAAAATTATTATTTAGTAATATATATTACTTTGATTTTGAATCATCATATATAGATTTTGCAATTATATTTTAATTGTTATCAATCGTATTAAGAATAGTTTATTAATTTATTATTTGATCAATTTTATAATATCTAACAATAAAATTAATTATATTGAATTTAAATGTCTTATAATTATTAAGATTATTATAACTAAATATTATATTTACATATCAAAAAAATTTAAAAATTATGATATTTTCAAAGGTTATAACCTTCAAAATTGATAAAAAATCACAAAAATAATTTTTTATTTTTTTATTATTTAAATAAAACTTATAAACCATTAAATGTCTAAACATTTAAATCTCTAGACTCCTTAACCCCAAAACACCTAAATACTTAAACCATTAAACCTGTATATTCTCAATAATAAATAATAAATCTCGATTTTATTTGTATTCATTATAATTTTAAATATTTCTTTTAATTATTTATTAGTTTATTTTTATAGAATTATAAATTACAAAATAATTTATGAGGAAGACAAATATAATTTAAATAATTTATTTTAATAACAAAAATGTAAACTTATAAAATAAGCAAAATATTAAAAAAATAATTATTTAGTAATATATACTTTGATTTTGAATTAATTTGATTTTGCAAATATATTTTAAATAATATCTATCTTATTAATAATAGTTTATTAATTTAATTATTGATCATTATTATAATATCTAGCAATGTTATTATTTATATTGAATTTAAATGACTTATATTTATTAAGATTATTATAACTAAATATTATATTTACATTTAAAAAAAATTTAGAATTTTTTATATTTTCAAAGGTTATAACCTTCAAAAATTATAAAAAAAATAAAAATAAATTTTTTGTTATATAATTGTTTAAATAAAACTTATAGACCACTAAATGCCTAAACACTTTAAACTCCTAAACACAAAAAGCCCCTAAATACTTAAAACTTTAGACTCGTAAAGCTTAAATATAATTTAAATAATTTATTTCATCAAAAAAAATATAAGCTTATAAAAAGAAGCAAAAACTAAAAAAAAAATTATTATTTGGTAATAAATTTTACTTTGATTTTGAATAATTTTAGGGTTTGCAATTATATTTTAATTTATATCTATCATTTTAATAATAGCATATTAATTTATTTTTTGATAATTGATATCATATCTATCAATAAAAATGTTTATATTTAGTTTATATTATATATAATTATAATGATTCTTATTACTAAATATTGTATTCACATTTTTAAAAATTTTAAAATTATTATATTTTCAAAGTTTATAACCTTTGAAATTGTGAGAAAATATCAAAAATAATTTTTTTTTATTTCATTGTTTAAATAAATCATATAAAGTACTAAATGCCTAAAAACTTAAGTCAATAACTCCGAAATCTCGAAAACCCTAAATAGATAATCATTTTAAACTGGTATACCCTAAATAATAAATAATAAATCTCAATATTATTTTTTTCATTATAATTAAAAAAATTCATTTTAATTATTTATTCGTTTATTTTTATTTAATATTAATAACTATATAAATTATCAGCTAGAGAAATATAATTTATATAAATTATTTTAATTCAAAAAATATAGATAAACTTATAAAAAGAAAAAAAAATTTCACAACAAAAATTTATTATATAGTGATATATTTTGCTTTCCTTCTGAATCTTTTTAGGTTTTATAATTATATTTTAATTGATATCTATCGTATTAATATTAGATTATTTATTTATTTTTTGATCATTAGTAGAATATTTAACAATAAAATTATTTATATTGAATATATATGAAATAAAATTATAATGAGTATTATAACGAAATATTGAATTCACTTTTGAAAAAAATTTAAAAATTATTATATTTTCAAAGGTTATAACATTGGAAAATATAAAAAAATAATAAAATAAATTTTTTGTTTATTTATTTTTTAAATAAAACCTATAACCACTAAATTCATACACAGTTAAATAAGTAAACTCCTAAACCTCGTAATGACTAAATACATAAATCATTAAACCGCTATATACTACTTAATAATTAATAAATCTAAATTTTATTTCTATTTATTTTAATTTTAATATTCATTTTAATTATTTATTAGTTTATTTTTATTGAAATATTTATTATAAAATAAAGTATGAGTGCGAGAAATATAATTTAAATAATTCAATTTTAATCAATAAAAGTATTTACGCTTATAAAATAAGTAAAAATTTAAAAATTAAAAATTATTATTAAGTAATATATTTTACTTTAATTTTGAATCAATTTGGGTTTTGTAAATATTTTTTTATTAATATCTAACTTATTATTAATAGTTTATTAATTTAACTTTTGATCATTATTATAATATCTATCAATAAATTATTTTATATTGAATTTATATTATATATAATTATTAATATTATTATAACTAAATATTATATTTACATTTCAGAAAATGTTAAATATTATTATATTTTCGAAGGTTATGACCTATGAAAATTATAAAAAAATACAAATTTTTTTTTGATATTTTATTGTTTAAATGAAATTTATAAACCACTAAATGCCTAAAAACATAAATCCCTAAACTCCTAAATGACCAAATCTCTAAATACTTAAACAATTAAACTGATATACATTAATAATAAATCATAAATTTCATTTTAATTTTTATTCAGTTTAAATTTTAATTTTTAATTTAATTATTTATCAGTTATTTTAATAGAAATAGTAATTACAATATAAATTATTAGTGAGACAGATCTAATTTAAATTAAACGGTATACCCTAAATAATAAATAATAACTCATATTTTTTCCTTATAATTTTAATTATTCATTTTAATTATTTATTGTATATTTTATGATAATATTAATTACAAAATAAAAAATGAGTAAACAAATATATTTATATAAATTATTTTTCATAAAAAGATATATAGATAAATTTTAAAAACAATTTCAAAAAAAAATTATGATATAGAATATATATTTTGCTACCTCTTATCATTTTAATTTTATAATTAATTTGTAAATGATATATATCTTATTAATAATAAATTATTAATTTATTTTTTGTTATTATTAGAATATTTATCAATAAAAATGTTATATTAATATATATGATATATAATATATCGATTATGATGACCTAATATTATATTCCACCTTTGTAAAAAAAGGTTTAAAATTATGGATATTTTCAAAGGTTTATAACTTTTCAAAATGTGAAAAAATAAAAAAAAAATATTTTTATTATTTCATTGTTTAAATAAAACCTATACACCACTAATCCCTAACACTAAATCACTAAACTACAAAAGCCCGTACCCCTATATAGATAATCTTTTAAAGCGGTATACACTAATTAATAATTAATAAATCTCATTTTTATTTGTTTTCATTATAATTTAAAAAAATCATTTAAATTTTTATTTTTTTATTTGTATATCTCTATTAATTATAAAATAAATTATGAGTTAAAAATACAATTTATAAAAATTATTTTCATCAGAAAATAGATGATCTTATAAAAAGAATAAAAATTTAAAAACAAATAATTATTATTAAGTAATATATTTTGCTTTGATTTTGAATCATATTAGGTTTTCATATTATATTTTAAGTAATATCAATCTTATTAATAATAGATTATTAATTTATTTTTTGATAATTATTAGAATATCTATCAATAAAATTGTTTTTGAATTTATATGATATATAATTATTATGATTATCATAAATAAATATTATATTCACTTTTGAAAATAATTTAAAAATTATTATATTTTCAAAAGTTATAAACTTAAAAAATGAGAAAAAATAATAAAAATAATTTTTTTGTAATTTCATTTTTTAAATAAAACTTATAGATCATTAAATGATTAATTACTTAAATCAGTAAGCTCATAAACCCTGAAACCCCTAAATACATAAACCTTTTAATAGCTATATTCTACTTATTAAATAATAAATCGCATTTATATTTCTATTTATTATAATTTTAAATATTCATTTTAATTATTTATAGTTTAATTTTTTAGAAAAATTAATTCAAAATAAATATCAAATGAGACAAATAATATTCACAAAATTTATATTTAATTAAAAAAAAAATAATCTTAAAAAAAGAAGGAAAAATTTAAAAATTAAATATTATTATTTAGTAATATATTTTGATTTGATTTTGAATCATTTTGTGTTATGTAAATATATTTTAATTAATATTTAGATTTTAAATAATCGTTTGTTAATTTAATTTTTAATCATTATTATAATATCTATCATTAAAAATATTTATATTTAATTAATGATATTAAATTAGCAAGATTAATATAATTATACATGGTATTCACATTTCAACAAATTTTAAAAATTATTTTCTTTCAAAGATTATAACCTTTGAAAATCAGAAAAAAACAATTTTTTTTTATTTTTATTATAT
>JAREIK010002829.1:0-26724 GCA_029783825.1 Sapria himalayana
AAGAGAAGAAGAAGAACAAGTAAAAGGAAAAGAAGTTGAAGTAGAATATGATAAGAAATATGCAGAAGAAGAGTAAAGCTAAGAAGTAGAAACTAAAGAATAAGATGAAAAAGAAGATGATGAGGAAGAAGAAGAAGAGATACAATAAGAATAACAAAGTTGAAGAAGAAAAAGATCAAGAAGAAAAAGATGATGAAGAGGTAGAAGATTAAAATTTAAATAAGTGGAAATAATGAAGAAGAATCATAAAAAGAAGAAGAAAAAGAAAAAGAAAAAGAATAAGTAGTAGTAGTAGTAGTGGTTGAAGAAAAAGAAGAAGAAGAAGAAGAGCAATAAAAAGAATAAGAAAAAGAATAAGGACAAGCAACATAAATGAAGAATAATAATTTGAAGATAAAGAATAAGATGAAGATTAATAATAAGAAGAATAAGAATATTATTAATAATAATAAAGGAAGAAGAAAAGTTGGACATAAAGAAAAATAAGAAGAACAGAATAAATAAGAAGTGGAAGAAGAGGGAATAGAAGAAGAAGATGATGATGATGACTTAGAAGGGTAAGAAATGCAAGAAGATGAAGAAAAAATACAAAAAGATGAAGACTAAGAAGAGGATGTTGATCAATAATAGAAAAATAAGTAAAAGAAAATGAAGAAATGGTAGAAGATGAAATAGTTAAAATAGAAGAATAAGAAGAAGAAGAATAAACACAAGTCAAATAAAAAGAAGAAGATGTAGAATATGAAGAAGGTGAAGAAAATGAAGGAAAAGCAAAAGAAATAAAATGTATAAAAAAATTATAAGGTAAAGAAGAAGAAGACTTATAATAATAAATGGATTAGAAGAAGAACATCAAGAAGCAAAAGAAGTAGAGGAAGAAGAATAAGAATGGAAGATAATATGAAAATAAAGAAGAATAAGAAAAAAGATAAAAGATGAATAGAGAAGAAGGAAGAGGAAGAAAAATTAGAAAATGAGTAAATGAAGAAGTAGATGGTGGAGAGAAAGACAAATAAGAGAATGAGAGGAGGGTGAATAATAAGACGAAATGATGTATATTATTCGGATAAAGAAGAAGAATTAGAGAAATAAGAAAAATAAGAAAAATGAAAAAAAAATCAAAGAAAGATGGACAAGAAGAAAATTAGAGAAAGAAGAAAAATAAGAAAAATAATAAAAAAGAAGAATAATAAGAAGTAAAAGTAGAAAAGGAAGAATAAGATTGAGAATAAGAACAAGAAGTGAATGGACATGAAAAAGAAAAAAGAAGAGGAGAAATAAGCAGAAAATGAAGAAGAAGAAGATGATAATGATGATGATGATGAATGAAAAGATGTAGTAGAAGTAGAAAAATAAGAGTAATAAGAATAAAAAGTAGAAGAGGAAGTAATAGAAGAAAAAGAAGTAGAAAAAGAATAAAATGAAGAGGAAAATGAAGAACAAGAAGAAGAAGAAGAAGAAGAAGAAGAATAAGAGAATGAAGTTGAAGAAAAAGAAGAAAAATAAGATAAAGAGAAAGTAGAAAAAGAAAAGGAAGAACAACAACAAGAAGAAAACAAAAAAGAAGAAGGAAGAGGAAGAAGAAAAAGAAAAAGAAATATGAAGAAATAACAGAAGAGAAAGATCATGATATTGATAATGAAGAAGAAGAGAATGAAGAATCGGAAGAATAACAAGAAGAAGAACTACAAGAAAAAGAATAAGAAAAAGAAAAAAAATGTGAGAAATAGTAGAAGAAAAATATGAATAAGTGAAAGAAGAAGAAGAAGAAAAAGAACTATGATAAGAAGTAAATGATAAATAAGTAGTGAAAGAGAAAGAAGGAAGAGAAAATGAAAAATATTTATGAAAGAATAAAAAGTAGAGGAAGAAAAATAAAATGAATAAGAATCAAAATATGAACTAGAAAAAAAATAAGATAAAGAAGAATAAGAAGAAGAATACAACAACAACAATGAGAGGAACAAGATGAATACTATAATGATCATAATAATTAGAAAGAAGAAGATGAAGAGTAAGAAGATAATACAAATGAATGACATGATGAAAAAAAAATGAAAAGAATATGAAGAAAAACAAGAACAAGAAGAACAAGTTTAAGAAGAAGATGAAGAGAAAGGATAAAAGGAAGAAAAAAAAGAAGAAGAAGATGTTGATGATGATAAACTAGAAGAAAAAGACTAATATGGGTTTAACTAGAAGAAGAAAAAGAAGAAGAGATAGTGGAAGAAGAATCGAAAGAGTGAGAAGTAGTTGTGGAATAAGAAGAAAATATTGAAGAGGAATAATTGGAAAATAATAAAAATTTGTATAAGAAAAATTAGAAAAAAAAACAAGTTTAAAAAGAAGGAGGAAGAGGTGGAGAATGAGAAGAATAATTTGGAAAAAATGGAGAGGAATAAAATTAAAAAAAAAGATAGGATGAAAAAGATGAAAAGGATGAAAAAGATTAATAAGAATATAATATGAAGTAGAAAAAAATAGTGGATAAATACAAATAAGAACAATAAATATAAAAGGAATTAGAGCAAGAAGAATAGAAAAAAAAACATTAAAAAAATAGATGATGAAGATAAATAAAAAGAATAAGAAGTGGAAGAATGACAACAACAAGAACACAAGTAAAACATAAAAAAGAAGAAGATAATAAAAATTTTGTGGAAGAAAATAAAAAAAAAAGGAGAGGAGGAATAAGAAGAATAATAATAATAATAATACATAAAAGTTGATGAAGAGGACATAGATTAAGAGTTCATAGATGAAGATGACATAGAAGAAGAATAAAAAAACTAGAAGAATATGCAGAATAAGAAAAAAAAAGAAGAATAAGAAGAATTAGATCTAAAAATAAAATAACAAGAACAAGTGGAAGAAGAGGAACAAGAAGAGAAAAAAAAGATGATGATTAAGAGTAGTAAAATGAGAGAAAGTAGATGAAGATGATGATAAAAAAAAGAATAAGAGTAAACCCCAAATAAAATAAGACAATGAGAGAAGAAGAAAAGGATGAAGAAGGAGAAGAAGAATAGAAGATGAAAAATAAATAATTAGAAATAGAAAAAGAAGAAGAATAATAAAAGGAAGAAAATGGAAAAAAGAAGAAAAAGAACAAGAATATGAAGTAGAAAAGATGAATAAGAGAAGAAATAAAAGGAACAGAAAGAAGATGAGGAAGAACAAGAAAAAAAATAAAGAAGAAGAAGAAGAATAATAATAATAATAATAACAAGAAATAAAGATGAAGAGAAATAATAAGAATAAGATAAATAAGATAAAGAAGAGGGAGAACAATAAGAAGAAGAAGTAGAAGTGGAGGAAGAAAAAGAAGATGTAGGAGAGGAGGAGGAACAAGAATAAAAACAAATTAACTTTAATACAAATTTGTTGGAATTAGAAAAAGTATAAGAAGATAATAAAAAAGAAAGTGTAAGATGAAGATGAAGAAGAATAATAATAAAAGGATAATAAGATTAGGAAAAATAGAACAAAAGGAGGAGATTAAAAAAGATGACAACAAAGATAAAGAAGGAAAAGAGGAAGAAAAAAAAAGAAGAAGCTTAAGTAGATTAACAAAAAGAAGAGAAAGATCAAAAGAGAATAAGAAGTAGATGATAATGATCAATAAGATAAAAAAAGTAAAAGATGAAAAAGAATAAAAAAATAAATTGAATATGAATGAGTAGAAGAAAAGAAGGAAGAAGAATAAAAAGAATATAAAAAAAGAAGCAAAATCTAAAGACAAAAAAGAATAAGATGAACAAGATGAGAAGTGAAAGAGGAGGAAGAAAAAGTTAATGATGAAGAAGAAGAAGAAACGAAGAATAAGAACAAAAAGTTAATTATAAAGAAGAAGAAGAAGAACAAGAACAAGAAGAAATAGAAGAAATAGAAGAAATAGAAAAAAAAGAAGAAAAGTTAGAAGAAGATTAAAAAGAATAAGCAGAATAAGAAAATGAAGAAAAAAAAGAATAAAATATAAAGAAAAAGATGAACAAGAAAAAGAGGAAATAGTAGTAGTAGTAGTAGAAATAGAATAAGAAGAGAAGGAGGAGGAAGACGAAAAAGACATAAAAGAAAAGGATGAATATGATGAAGAAGAGTTAAAATAATAAATATAAATGAAGAAAAATGAATTGAAAAAGAATAAGAAGAAAAATAAAACAAAGAAGTCAAAGAAGTGGTAGAATAGGAAGAAATAACATAGATATAATAAAAAGTGAAGAAAAATATTTAGAAATGAAGGATGAACAAGAAGAAAAAAATGATGAAAAGGAGGAGGAAGAAGAAGAAGAAGAGTTTATGACAGAAGAAAAAGCATATAAAGTAAAAGTAGAAGAAGATGAATAATAAGAAGTAGTAGAATTAGAAGAAGAAATAGAAGAAGAGTTAGAAAATGAGAGTAAGAGGTAGAAAATTAACAATAATAAAAGGAAGAAGAAAACATTTAAAAAAAGATTTACAAAAAAAAGATAAACAAGTATAAGAAAATGGAGATGAAAATGAAGAATATGTTGACCAGGATATATAAGAATAGGAAGAAAATGAAGAAAAAAGAAAATAAGATGATGACCCCGAAGAGGATGTAGATGATTAATAAATTGAAGAAGAATAAAAAGTAGAAGGAAAAATAAAAATGGAAGAAGAAGAAACAAAAGAAAAAAAAATTGAAGAAGAAGATGAAAAATGAGGCGTCTAATAATAATAAGTGGATTAGAAAAAGAACATAAAGAAAAAAAAAGAATAGGAAGAATAAGGTAAATATCAAGATGAAGAAAAAGAAGAATTAGAACAAGATAAAGAAGAATATAGAAGAAAAAAGTAGCTAATATAAGAAGAAGAAGAAGATGATGGCGGAGAGGAAGACTCAGAAAAGAATTAGTAGAAGAAGAAGAATAAGAAGATGATAATATTTAGGAATAAAAAGAAGAATTAGAAAAAGAATAAAAACAAAAAAAATAAGAAGTATAAGAAAAAGAAAAAGAAGAATACGAAAATTAAGAATGAGGAAAAGAAGAATATGAGGAAAAGGATGAAGATGAAGAAAAAGTGTAAGAAGATGAAGAAGAAAAAAGAAAAGATAAGACAAATAAGAAAAAGGTGATTATGAAGATGAAGAACAAGGAAAAAAAGAAGAAGGAGAAAAAAAAGGAAAACGAAAAAGAAAAAGAAGAAGAAATTTAGGAATAAAAATAAAACAAAGTAAAAGAAAAATAAAATGAAGAGGAACGGGAGAACAAAAAGAAAAAGAAGAAGAAATGAAAGAGAAAGAAGGAGAATAAGATGAAAACTAAGAAGATAATGAAGAAGTAGAAAAAGATAATGAGTAGCAAAATGAATAAGAAGAACTGTTAGAAGTAGAAGAAAAAGAAAAAAGGAGGAAAAAGATGAAAGAAAAAGAAATAAAGGAAGTAGAAAAAAAAACAATAAGAAGAAGAAGAGTAGAAGTGGAAGATTTTGAATAAGATGAAAAATAAGAGGAGAAAGAAGGAACAAGATGAAGAAGAAGACGAAGAAGATGAAAAAGAAGATGATGAAGAAGAGAAAGATAAAGATAAAGATGAAAAAAATATAATTTAAAATATTTAAAAAAGAAGATGATGATGGTGATTATGATGAATAGAAGAAGAATAATAAGAATAATAAGAATAATAATAACTAGAAAAAAAACTTGTAGAACAATTAGAATTAGTATAAAAAAAAAGAAGATGAAAAGAAATAAGTAGAAGAAGAACATTTAGGAAAATTTTCTATTTTGAATTTTTTATATTTCTAAAAATTGTTTTCTCTCCATTTTCACCCAAAATGAGCAATAATCCTAACCATGACTTGAAAATAAAATTATTATCAAGAATTCTTGTAGAAGACCTTTCTAATCCCTTATAAAAAACTTTGTTACTTTGAAGGGGAGGCCTCCATCTCCTTCAACAATAGGAAAATTGAAGACCTAGCCAAGCACTTTAAATTAGCACTAGTTGGAAAATTCTCTCTTGGCTTCCCTTTTCTTGAATCTCATTATTATGTTTTTATCTCTTCTTTAACTCAAAAGGGAATCTAAAATAGGATTTCTTAATAATAAGCATATTTTCAACCATATAAACTCAAAAGAAGTTCTACAGAGCCTATATATTAAAGAAGCTTTGATGGTGTAAGGAGCCCAAGTGAGAACATTTTAATATAGCCCAAATTTTCAAAAAAAAAGAATCCTCCATAACTCCTCAATGAGAAAATATTTTATGGTTGCTTGTCCATAATTTTGAGAAATAGACACTATGATTTTGAAGTGCATTGGCACTTTCACGTGGTTGGATGGGTTTGCAGCCTCTGTCTGTGCGTGTGTGTGTCGAAATAGCTTCACTCATATTTGCATGGAAATAAATGTCTCGAAGCTCCTTCCTTGTATAATGCGAATTTGTTGGGAAGAATAGAAACCTTTCGAGCAAGAAATTGATTATGAAAATACCCTCTCTTATTGCAACCACAATTTTAAACTAGGACATTCCATTGATGAATGCCTCTTAATCTATTTTAGAAACATAAATGAAAAGACAAGACCCCAAAAAACCCTTCGAACAAAGAAAGATATAAGAATTTTGAGCTATCATTTAGGATGCAACCAAGAATAACAAAAGACCCTAGGAGGTAAAAGGAAGGATGACAAGAAAAATATACAATGGAGCAAGGTGAAGCTGCCCACCCATAATGAAACATTAATTTAAAATGGTGTCATGATGGAGAAAAGCTTAGAAAAAGATAACGAAGGCAGGAGAGCCAATGGAAGAGAGAATAGATGAAATGAGTGACCATGCAAAAGAAAATGAGTTATAGATGGTCATGGTATAAGAGAACTACTTGATGGAACATTAGACAGAAGCATTTGATGGAAATGGGAGTGGGAGAACTTCAAACAGAATGATTCAAAGTCTTCACCTTGGAGAAGGTGCCTAGAGATTTTTTATAGCTTGAAAGAAAATGGAAAATAAGTGCACTATATTGTTATTAAGAACTCTCAGGAAAAAGAAGATGATTTAGATAGGCACAACAAATTGAAGAAATATGAGGCAGATGTCGTTTAAAAAAAATGCACACTAGTTCTCCTTAAAAAATATAATGTAAATCCCCACAAAAAAGAAGATGTTGTAGTAGGGGTGAAAAGATTAAGTGAAGATCTTCGATATGATGCAAGGGCTATCAAAATGACTATGTGCTTTCACAATGATAACTTCCTCAATTCAAAGAAACTATAGACCTCAAAGGAAATGTAAATGGATGAAATAGGCTTTGGCTTAAAACTTCAAGAACAAGAGAAGGGAGAAATCACTCAAGGTAATGAAGAGACATGCTTAGAAAGAGGTTTAAACTTAAAGGGCTATGAAATAATTGATGATTTATATCTTGATATTATCATAATCTCTTTACCAAATCAAATTAGAAATAGAAATATGGCTAGACAAGGTAAATAGTTCAAAGATGCCCTAATAAAATACAAAAAAAGAATGGAATCATTTCTTGATGAAAGAGTGGGAAAAGGTATAAAGGAGGAAGTAAAAAGATAGGAGCTTCCACCCTAACGATGTGTAAGAATAAGAAGAAAAATAGTACACCACCAATGGGATGCACTATAATATCTCACTTAAAAGTATCCAAATGATTAATATAATCATTTGGAATATAAGAGGCCTTGCGAACACCTCATCATTGAGAAGACTAAAAAAATGACAAATAAACACAAGCCAATAATATAAAATAAATTGGAATCGATGGTGTTAAGTCCTCTCATTTGATTTCCTTCAATGAAAATCAAAAATTTGAAGATAGATTTGCAAATATAATAGAGAATATTTTGGTGATACATCAAAGTGACATAAAGACCACAATAGAAGGGAACTCAAGCCAAATATATAATAACATTTATATTAACTTAATACAAGATTGGGTGCTAATCTCTATTGTCCATGATATATATAACAAAGACGAAAAAAATTTGTTGTGGAAAGAAATTAAAGGGATGGAAAAGTTGAATATAATTTGGTTAATTGGGAAAGATTTCAATGTGGATATTAACTCATCTGAAAGATTGGTAAGCAACCGCAAAGTTAGTAACAAAGTTAATATTTGATTTCAATGTGGATAGTAACTCATCTGAAAGATTGGTAGGCAAAGCCATATATGATTCTTTTAATTGGTTAATAATGGAAAGATTGATAGAGTCCTCATTAATGGCTTGTGGCTTGATACATTCACATCCACCACTATCAACCATCTAAATAGAATATGATTCGACCATAATCTATTACTTATATCTACCGAAACCTCCAAAAAAATCACAAAGCCACATTTTACATTCCAAAGAATGTGGATTCTTCATGAATAAGTTTATCAACAAGTATAGAAAGCATGGAAGGAGGACGAGAAAGGCAACACATTTCAAATCATCACTATAAAATTAAAGTGGCTCAAATGGAGTCTCAAAGCTATGGAGGAGGTTGCAAGCCCTACCAATAGTGAAGCTCTAAACTAAGCCCAATCTTGGTTAAAAATTAAGACTCAAAATGATGAAGATATATTTCAATCAAAAAGCCAAGTTAAAAATGGATTAAAGAAGGAGAAAAGCACAACTCATTTTACTACAAGACAATACAAAAAAAAGGAAAGCAAGCTTCATATCCATATAATTCAAGACATGAACAGAAATTGGGTGCACAAGAAAGAAGAAGAGACTAGCACAATTATGAAAAACTTTCAGCAATTTCTTGCAAAGGAAGTTCCGTCTACACCAAAATGTATCATCCATCGTAATCCTTGCCTACTCAAGAAAAATAAAAACCAAGACATGTAAACCCCTCCCAATGAAAAGAAATTTAGAAAGGCAAACTTTGATCTTGAAAAAAAAATGTGGTGGGGCTAGATAATATGGATGTGATTGTTTTTCAAAGTTATTAGGATATTGTTAAAGGGGATGCCATTTAAGTAGTGGAAGATTTATTTTGTGGTTTTCAAATACCTAGAACATGAACAAGTACAATTATTATCCTCATTCATAAAAAAAGATAATATTCAATCTTGTAACAATCTAAGGCTCATAAGCCATTGTACCATAACATACAAATTTTTACTAAGTTCTCAAACTAAATATGGTTGGTAGTTTATCCAAAGATGCCAAAACAAGAGGTGGAGGAGTTCTTCAAAATGATAATGGTAGGCCTTCGTGGATTTTTATCATCATTGTAAAGCTTCATTCCCTCATTATGTGGATGTGCTTGCACTTTTAATGAGACTTAACATTGTAATGAGCAAAAAAATGTGGGGCTGGAATTTCAAGTGGATACCAAACCGCTTATAGACCTTCTAAACAATGACAAGCATTTATAGGATTGAAAACTAAACGTTATCTCATTAAAGAGATACTTGGGGAGCTTAAAGACATACAGAAAAGGAAATGTTCTTATTTATAAGAATACTTCTCCAACTTTTTTAGGAGAAATATAAGTTCCTTATATTCGGGTTAAATAATTGTACACTAAATTTTGTAAAAAGAAAGCACATAACAAGGGTTTCTTATGTCATAAATTGAGAGTTATGAATAAAAAAATTGAATTTAAAAAGAAGAATAAGAGAGAGAAGAAAATGCAAAAGAGGAGAAAGAAGTTGAAAAATAATTTATAAAGAAAAATAAGAACAAAATAAAGAAGAAAAAAAAAGTGGTGGATAAAATAGAAGAAGAGGATGAAGTAGAAGAAAAAAAACAACTTTTTTTTTCAAAAAATGCTCTCAACTTCTAGAGAGAGAAATTCGCACTTTCTAGAGAGAGAAAATCACCATTTTGCTCAAATCAAGCTCTTTCAAGCTCAAAATGGAGCAAAATGACTTATCATTACAAAATAAGTCTTTTGCCTCGATTACAAGAATGCCCGTGCCTCCCTCACGCATATTCGAAAAAAAAAATGGGAGTACCGTGGTTTTATTTTCAGCCGAGGAGATGAGGAACTTCATGGCACCTTACGAATACATGCTCATCGGGAAGTTTTCCCATGGCAGGCCTCGCCCAAATGAGATGCAACAATTCGTCTCCTCTCTCAAGCTCACGGGAAGAGTTAAACTAGCTGATTATGATGCAAAACTTATCTTATTGCAGTGTTTTAATGTTGAAGATTATTATCATTTGTGGCATAGAGGATTGTGGCAAGTTAATGGCTACCCCGTGCGCGTTTTGAAATGGACGAAGGATTTCAGTCCACTGGAGGAGGTGCCTCTTGCCCCGGTTTGGTTCTTTCTCCCGAACCTCCCATTATATTTGTTCAATGCTCATTCTCTCTTTGTAATATCCTTTTGCTTGGGTAAGCCATTGATAAGGGATGAGGCGACTGTAACAATGACACGACCAAACCAGGCTCTTATTTATGTCGAGTGCAACATATCTTGACCACTCCCTAACAAGATCTGGATTGGCAGTCGGGAAGAGGAGCAAAACGAGGGGTTTTGGCAAATTGCCATTCCCGAAAACATGCCCTCCTTTTGTTTAACTTGTAAAAGAATAGGGCATGACATGTCTGAATGTAGGAAGGGTTCTAAACAAATAAATAAGGAACAATGGCAGGAATTTATAAGAAAGAGGGTAGATAAATGGATAAGGAGGGAGGAGGAGGTCCCGAAACATGGAGAGATAGAAGATATAGTGGAGGAAAAAAAGAGGAGTGTGAGAGAAAAAGAGAATTATATTTTAGATATAGATGAAGGCATAAACAATTTAGTAACAAGAATAGAGGGCACAATCGTAGAAAATAAGGAAGAGGGATGGGAGGAAGTTAAAGTTAGAAGGAAGAAAATTAGAAAAAATAAACTTAGAAGGGTTTTAAAAGAAAAAATAGAGGATTATAGTTGGATAGAAGAGGATCTCCTGGATTTTCTAGGAGTAGACTCAGAGGTATTTAGTTGCCCTCCGTTTGGTAAAGTAGAAGCAAATGAACATAGCTATATAGAAGTGGCAAAGGATGACCTAGCAATGTATGAGGATAGACGGGAAAAACTTACAAAGGCCCAATCTATGGAAGCAATAAAAAGAATGGCCATGCAACTTGGCATACAAGGAAAATACAAGGAATTATCTCATTCAATTGCACCCAAGAGTGCAAGGAATATGAGGAAGTACCTAGACAAAACATATGAAACCAAATGCACAACTAGATCACAAACTAAATTAGGGTTTAATGGATTGTTACATATATTGGAATATTAGAGGGGTGGCAAACAACCCCTCAATAAATAGATTAAAACAATTGATTAAAATACATAAAATTTCATTGGTTGTAATTGCAGAACCTTTGATTCAACAAGAACAACTAACTAAATATAGTCAAATACTAGGGTTTAATAACTCATTTTCTAACCTAAATAGTAAACTCTGGATTATGTGGCATAATTATTTAGACATAGAAATATTAAAAGATACAGAACAAATAGTGCACTTTAAAATATCCAAAGACATTGTATCGGTAGTATATGCTAAAAATAATAAAAAATCCAGACTAGTATAATGAAAAGAAATGCAGAAAATTGCAGCAAAAAATGTTCCTTGGTTGATAGGAGGAGACTTTAATGTTGCAAGAAGTTCCTTGGAAAAGAAGGGGGGGGGAAAACCCCTAACACAATAGCAATGTCTCAATTTAATGAGGTGATTTCTAATTCTAACTTGATGGAAATAGACTTCACAGGCTCAAATTATACTTGGTGTAATAATTGGCGAAAAAGAGGAGCAATTTGGGCTAGGCTGGATAGAATCATGTGTAATGCGAAGTGGGTAGCCTCACACAGGACTACAGGACTTAGACATTTAAACATAACCTGTTCAGACCACTCTCCACTCCTCATAACTCTTCGCAACAATAAATGAGGTACAAGAAGCTTTAAATTTCAAAACATGTGGGGAAAACATGCCGAGTTTGAAAAACTGGTAAGAGATTCTTGGTCAAATCCTGCATCGGGTAAACCGATGCAGGTTCTAATGACAAAGCTATTTAGATTAAAAAAGCAGTTAAAATCTTGGAATAAAGAAGTCTTCGGAAATATAAATCACCAAACAAAACAAGCAGAGGAACATGTGGAAAAGCTAGAAAAAGAATATGATAATAAAAATGATGAAGAAATTAGAAAAGTTTTAAACAAGGCTAAAGCGGAATTGAGTTTAAAATTACATATGGAGGAGATATATTGGAAACAACGAGAAAAAATTAAAACGTTAAAAGATGGTGATAGAAACACCAAATTTTTTCATAACATGAGCAAAATAAAAACACAGAAAAATAAAATTAAAGGTTTAAAAGATAAAGAAGGAAAATGGATAGAAGAAGACAAACAATTATGTACACTCTTTGAGGACTTTTTTAAATTCCACCTGTGTGGCCACATGCCTCATGAAGGGAACTCATTATTACAAGAGATTGGGGCTTCCATTACGAAAGAACAAAATCAAATGATGGAAAGGATCCCAGAAGAAGAGGAGGTAAAAATTGCAGTCTTTAATCTTGATAAAGACAGTGCATCGGGACCAGATGGCTGGAATAATTACTTTTTTCAGCTAAACTGGTTCATTATTAAAAATGATCTAGTTACAGTGATTACTAGTTTCTTTGTTGGAGCAGATATTCCTAAAGCTTGGGCAAACTCATTTATAGTTTTAATCCCTAAAAAAGAAGCTCCTCAGCTATGCGAGGATTTTAGACCAATAAGCTTATGTAATGCGATTTATAAGATTTTAACTAAAATAATTCAAAACAGATTAAGTAATATTTTGCCATTAATTATATCACCAGAGCAAACCGGATTTGTTAAAAATAGACTAATGATTGAAAATATTAGATTAGCTTCAGAAATGATGAAAGAAATTGCAACTAAAACAAGAGGTAATAATCTAGTAATTAAGTTGGATTTGTCTAAAGCATTCGATAGAGTTGAATGGGATACACTCTGTTACATTTTAAGAAAATATGGTTTTTCTAAATTATGCATTGATATAATATATAGATGCATCTCAAGTGCTTGGGTTAGAATTATTATAAATGGTAATATAGGTGATGAATTTAAACCCATAAGAAGCCTAAGACAGGGGGACCCATTATCCCCCTTATTATTTGATATATATCTAGGTCTGCTTATTCTTAATTTAAACAAAAGAATGTCAAAAGGTAATATATTACCTTTTAGACAACCAAATAATACCCCGAGAATAGATTATTTGGCTTATGCTGATGATCTAATAATTTTTACAAATACAAGTAAAAGATTTGTAATAAATCTGATAGAATTATTACAATTATTTGAATTAGAAACATGTCAGGTTGTAAATAAAAAGAAGTGTCAGTTTATGCTAGCTAAAAAGTCTACAAAGAAAGTGATAAATAAGATTAAAAACATAACTAGAATTATACATAATAAGGGAGCTTTAACATACTTAGGCTGTCCAATATATGAAGCTAGACTGAGAGAGAAATATTTAACACCATTACAAGATAAAATGAGAAGGAAAATAGCAGGATGGAAAGAAGATCTATTAGGGTTCGGGGGACGGATCACATTAATCTCGCATGTGTTACAAAGCACACTAGTACATATCTTATCTGTAATACATCCTCCGAAGAAATTCTTGAATAAATTAGAATCAGAAATGTCAAATTTTTTATGGGGTAAAAAAGATGGGAAGCAGAAAATTCACTGGAAAAACTGGAGGGACATATGCTACCCAAAAGCTGAAGAAGGTCTAGGAATAATTACTTTGCAGGAAATGGCCACCGTCTGGGATTGTAAAAGATGGTGGAGGCTGATTGAGAATGATAGTCTTTGGGCAAAATATATGAGGGCAGGCAAAATATTTAGCACAAAGTAACCAGAGGCTTAAGCAGGTATCAAATAATTAGAAAGCTCTGGAAAAACAAAAAGTGATAGTAGAATCACACTCAATATTAAAAAAGAGTGGTTGGAAATGGACCCTCACACCACAAGGTAATTTCACACTAAAATCGGTTAAGGAGTTGATTAGGAAAAAAAAACCTGCTCAACTCATATCTAAATGGGTCTGGAAAGCAAGTATTCCACAGAAAATGTGTTCGCTAGCATGGAAAGCAATAGAAAATGCATTACCTGTGGACACCAATGTGCAAAGAAAGGGCATAAAAATAGTGTCCATATGCGAATGTTGCTTTGCAGAAGTAGAATCAATAGACCACCTATTCTCGAGAGGAAAAATTGCAGTAGAAGTTTGGAAGAGACTTGAAGGAAATGTACAAATTAGTAATATAGAGGAGAGTCTAATAGAAATAATTAAAAAATGGGAAAATGCAGTTTCTACTAACCCTACTAGAAATTGGCTCAATAAGAATTTACCTCATGTAGTAATATGGTGTTTATGGAAAGCTCGTAATAGGAGTAGATTTGAAGGAAAGAAAATGGATTCAAAAGATATATTACAAGAAATTAAGCAGGAAGTAAGTAACATTTCAAATATTAAGCCCATAATAGTAGATAAACTAGCTATAGATAAGAAAGCGGGAAGGGAATGGGGTCTTAATATAAAAATAATCAAACAATACTGGGCAAAAAGTATAAGTTGGGTTAGGCCCTCTGAAGGAAAATTTTCCGTAAACACGGATGGAAGTTTCAATAGGGATACAAGAATAGAGGGGGGAGGTGGATTAATAAGGAATTCCATAGGCACAGTCATGAAAGCTTTTACCTCGGTTAGTGTAGCAGACTCGGCTCTACAATCAGAAATTAGGGCGTTAAGAATAGGCTTAAATGTATGTAAAAAATTGAAATATAAAAATATTCAAATACAGGTAGACTCGATGTTATTATTTAATTTAGTAATAGGAAGAATTTTTCTTTGGAAATATGAAGAAGAATTAGAAATAATAATGAAGCTTAAAAATGAACTAAATGCATCAATACTGCATATATATAAAGAGGCAAACACTCCAGCAGATAATCTTGCGAGGATAGGCTCGGAAAAAGGAGAAATAGAATTCGATGAGGATTCTATGCCGAAAAAATTAAAAAGTTTAGTGAGATCAGATAAGCTGGCTTTTTCTTATGTAAGAGTTAGGAAGGGTGGAGGCTGAGCTAAATTCAAAATAAAATTTAGATTAAAATTTAGATTAAATAATCAAAAAAGAAGTAAGTAGGTGAGTCCTAAAGCATGGGTGCAGCTCCATACTTGGTTGGTAGGCTGTGCACACGTATAGATATGTATTTGTTCCTTTGGGTTTAATATTTGCAGAATTAAGATGTTAAAATACTAAACTATCGATGGTGCTTTGTTTTTCTAAATTGTTGCGGATTAAGATGTTAATTTATGCGGTTGTTTTTCTAAACTATCGATGGCCCTCGGGTTTATATATTTGCAGGATTAAGATGTTAACTTTGCGGATTAAATAATGCATTATATATATATATATTGCTCTTGATAAGATCATACAATCATAAGTTGTTTATCACTGGCTTACTGGACTGCTTCCCGAGTTGATTCTTGACTGATCACCTGGCCTTGTGGGTGATCAACATTCGTGCAGCTTATACGAGCTCAGAGGTGGTTTATTTTATCTGTTATAATCTGGTTTAAAAGGCGGCATAGACAGAGCTATGCAATAATCCGGTTTATTGGTTGAGTTATCTGTTATACAACTGTTATTGGTTGAGCTATGCAGAAAGTCTTAGGTCTTGCTGCAGCTCATGAAAGCAGTATAGACAGAGCACTCCAATGGCGCGGCAAAGAAAATGAGAGCGAATGAAGAAAATTAATAAATGTTGGGATAAGTATAACAAGGGACAAGGGGAATGGGGTAGATAAGTTATATTGTAGGCGTGCTCGTTTTCTTTGCATTGCAGGCACTGGAGCGTATAAAAGAAGAAGGATGACAGTTGATAAATATTTGGGAATGACGTGAATAACAACACTTGAGACACGGTGAAGATACGAGGATAGATGCTGAGCATAGGAAACGGCCGAACAACACAAGAAAGTAAATGAAAGATGGGCCGAAAGATGGGCCGAAAGATGGGCCGAAAATAGAGGCATTTTAAGAGGCTTGATAAACTAGAGCAAAGCCTCCAGCTTATTCTAGTTTAATTTATAAAATGAAAATGCTTATTTGAGAAAGTTTTTTAAAATCCAATATGTTAGCTAGTATGTTTAAGGTTAAGATGGGTGTAAGAGGGCTACGGGTAGATGTAGGTTGTAAAAATGGTATTCCTCCGCCAAAAGAGAGGGTTATTAATAATAAAACAAACTTTAAAAAAAAGTAGAATAGGATGAAGTAGAAGAGAATAAAGAAGTAAAAATATATCAAGAGAATAAAAAAGAACACAAAGAAAAGAAAGAAGTGGAATAAGAAGAAGTTGAACAAAAAAATAATTAAGAATAAAAGGAGAAGAAGAAGAGAAAGAATATGAAATATAAAAAGAAGTAAAAGAATAAGGAAATTAAAAAAAAAGAAGTAGAATATGAGGAAGAAGAAGAAAAATAAGAAAAATAAGTAGTAGAAAAATAAGTAAAAATAAAACGTTGTTAAACAATATTAAGTAAAAAAAATGATTAAGTAGAAAAATGATGGTGACGAAGAAAAAGAAGTAAAAAAGATGAAGATTAAATAAAAATATATGTTAAAAAAGAAAAAATAATTAGAAAAAGAAGAATAAGAGAAAAATATGATGATGATGATAATAGAAAGAAGATAAAAAAACAAGAAAAAGAGCTAGAAAAAGAAGAGGAAGGAGAAGAAGTATAAGCAGAAGAGGAAGTAGAAGAAAGAAAAGAATAGGGGGAAGAAGAAGAATACAGAAAATAGGAAGAAGAATAAGATGAAGAAGAAGAGAAAAAAGAAGAATTAAAAGAAGAAGAGGAAGACTAAGGAGAAAACAAAAAAAGGAAGAAGAAAAAGAAAAAATGAAGTTGTTGAGGAAGAGGAATAATATTAAGAAGAAAAGAAAGAAAGAAAGAAAAGAAGAATAATAAGAGGAAGAAAATAGAAGAATATGAAGAAAAAGAAAAGGAAGAAAAAGAAGAAAAATAAAAAGAAAATAAGAAGATGATGATGAGAAAGAGTAATAAAAAAAAGAAGGCACATTAGAAAAAGTGGAGGAAATATAGCAAGAAGAAGAGGAAGAAGAAGAATAAAACAAGAAGAAGAAGAAAAACAAGTAAATGATGAAGAGAAAGAAGAGGAAGAAGAAGAAGAAGAACGAATAAAGGATTAAAAGGACTAAAAAGAAGAAGAAGTGAAAGAAATAGAAGTAGAAGAATAAAAGAAATAGAAGAAAAAATAAATAGAAAAAAAATGAAAAAGAAGAGTAAAAATAAGAAGAAAAAAAAAAGCTGAAAATGAAGAAGAGGAAGTTGAAAAAAAAAGGTCAGTAAAGGGAAAGAGAAACAAATGGAAGAAGAACATGAAAAATAAGAAAAACAAAAAAAATAAAAGAAATAGAATAAAAAGAGGAAAATATAGATGAGAAGGTGGAAGAATAGAAATAACATGAGTAAGAAGAAGAAGAAGAAAATAATGATGATTGTGATAATTAAGTAGAAAAATCTAAAGAAAAAGAGGACGTAAAGGAGTAGGAAGAAAAAGAAGAAGAATAATAAGAGGAAGAATTGAAAACAAGTAGAATAAGAAGAAAAGGAAGAATATAAAAGAAGAAGAATAAGAGGAATAAAAAACATAATATGAGGTGGACTATGAGCAAAAAAGAATAAGATGATGAGCATTAAGAAATAAATGAGAAAAATGAATATTAAAAAGAACATGAACAAGAAGAAGAAGAAAAGTGAAAGAAATAAAAGAAGGAGATGAAAAAGATAAAGAAAAGAAAAATCAAAAGTCGGATAAGAAAAAAAATCAGAAGAAAAGAAGAAGAAAAAGAATAATCAAAAGAAGAAGAAGAAAAAGAAAAAATCAGAAGAAGGAGAAAAAGAAGAAGATAATGAAGAAGAACGAGAAGAATAAAAGGAAGAACTAGAAGAAGAAAGAGCAAAAAAGAATAAGATGATGAAGAAGAGGAAAAGGAGAGAGGAAAAATAAGAAAAATAATAAGAATAAGAATAAGAAGAATAAGAGAAGGAAGAAGAAGAAGAAGAAGAAGAAGAAGAAAAAGAAGAACAATAACAAAATGAAGAAGAAAAAAAAAGAAGAAAAATATAAAAATAAAGAAAAAGAAGTAGAAGAAGAAAAAGAAGAGAAAGAAAAAAAAAGAAGTGGAGAAAGAAGTGGAGGAAGAAGTTGAGGTAGAAAAAGTTGAAGAAAAATAAGAAGCAAAATAAAATAAAAATTAAACTAAAAAAGAAAATGGAAGAAGAAGAAGTTGAAGACATACAATAAAAAGAAAAGGAATAACAAGAGGAAGAAAAAGAAAAGGAACTAAAAGAAGAATAAGAATAAAAAAGGAAAGAATGAATAAGATAAAGTTGAAGAAGAGGAAAAAGATAAAGAAAAAAAGGAAGATAAAGAAAAAGAATAAAAAAAATAAGAAATAGAAAAAGAAAAAGAATGAAAAAAATGAAAATGAAGAAAAAAAAGATGAGTAATTAGAGAGAAAATTATGAGATCATGAGAAAGAAGAAAAAAAAGATAAAATATAGAGAAAAAATAAGCAAAATAAGATAAAATAGAGGAAGAAGATGAGGAAGAAGTAGATGAAGCGAAAGAAGAAGAAAAAAAAGAATGTAAAGATGAGAAGTTTGAAGAAGATGATGATGAGGAGATAGAAGAATAAGAAGAATAAAAAATAGTAGATGAAGAAGAAATGAATAAAGAGGAAGAATAGAAGTGAGGGAAGAAGAAGAAGATAAAGAAGAAGAAGAAGAAAAAGAACAATAAGAATACAATAAGAATAAGATGGAAAAGAAAAATAAGAAAAGGAAGAGCAAGATAAAAAAGAAGAAGAGCAAGTTGTTGAATAATAAGAAGTGTACGAAAAGTAAAAATAATAAGAGGAAATATAAGTTAAACTAGTAGGAGAAAAAAAAAAGAAGAAGACAAAGAAGAGAAATAACAACAAGAAAAATAAGAATAAAAAGAAGTAGAAGAAGGAAAAGAAAAAAATATAAAGAAGAAGTAGATGATGAAGATGTAGGAGAAAAACAAAAACAATAAGAGAATGATAAGCAATAATAAGAAAAACAAAATGTGGAAGAGGCAGAAGAAAAAAAATCAAAATAAGAAGTAGAGGAAATAGAATAAGAGGAAGAAGAAAAAGAAAAAGAAAAAGTTGGAGAAGAATAAGTGGTAATGGAAGAAGAAGAAAAAGATTATGAGGAAGAAGAAGAAGAAGAGAAGGAATAAGAGGAAGAAAAAGAAGTGTAAAAAGATAAACTATAAGGAGATGTAGTGAAAAAAATGAAGAATATGATTTAGAAGAAGAAGAGGAGGAGGAGGAGGATGTAGAGGAAATGAAGAAAAAGAAGAAGAAGAAAAATTAGAATAAGAAGAATAGGAAGAAGAATATTAATAAGAATTAGAAGAATAGGAAGAAAAAGTTGTTGAAGGAGAATTATCTTAGGAAGAAGAAGATGATGAGGAAAAGAAAAAGAAGTTGATGAAGGAAAAAAAGAAGAATAATAATAAGAAGTAGAAAGTGTTGAAGAGTAAGAAGAAAAAGAATAAGAATAATAATAACAAAAATATGGAGAAAATGTTTATGAAAATAAATAAATAAAAGAAGAACAAAAATAATAATAATAATAGGAAGATTAAGAAGAAGGAAGAGGGACAAGAAAATAAAAATGAAGAAGAATAAGAAGAAGAATAAGATGCAAAAGAAGAAAAAAAATTTGAACTAGGAAGAGAAGTGGAAGAAGAAAAAGAATAAGATGATGATTAGTAGGAAGAAAAAGAATAAGAAGAAAAAGAAGAATTTGTGGGAAAAGATGAAGTAGATAAATTGAAAATAGAAAAAGAAGTAAAAGAATTTGAAGAATTATAAGAGGAATAATAAGAATTTGAAGAAGAATAGGAGGGATAAAAAGAAGAATATGAAAAACAAAAGAAAAATGACATAGAAGAACAAGATAAAGAAGAAGTAGAAGAAGAAGAATGAGCACAATAAGAAAAGTTAGTGATGGGTTGAAAAGTAGAAGAAGAAAAATAAAAAACTGAATAAAAAGCATGAACATTGGATAAGGGGAATAATAAAAATGTGACAAAGAAGAAAAGAAGAAGATTTAAAAGATGAAGAAGAAAGAGGAAAATTAGAATTAGAGAAAGAATAAAAAGGAAAGGAAGAATAAAAAAGAAGTGGAATTGAATAAGATGAAAAAAAAGGAAGAGTAACATTAGGTAAAAGAAAATGAAATTGAAGAAGAGGAACAAGTAAAATAATAAAAATAATTAGTAGTTGTAGAAGATGAATACTAACAAAAAGTAGAGAAAAGAGAATACAAAAAAGAAGAACAAGAACAAGACATAAGAAAAAGAAAAATTAGAAGATGACGAAGAAGAAAAAAATGAGAAGATGATGATGATGATTATGATGAAAAAGAAAAAGAAAAAGAAGAAAAATAACAAGAAGAAGATGAAGAAGATTAAGATAAATAAAAAAATAATTAGAAGAATAAGAATATGAAAAAGATAAGAAAAATTATGAAAATAAAGATGAGAAAGAAGAAAAAAAGATGAAGAAGAATAAAAAAAAGATAATGAAGAGGAAGAACGAGAAGTATTAAAATAGAATAAAATATAAGAAGAATAGGAAGAAGAAGAATATGATGAAAAAGTAAGAATATTGGAGAGGAAGGAGAAAAATAATAAGATAAAAAAGAAGAAGTAATATTTGTTGAAGTCAAAGAAGGAGGTGAAGGATAAGAATTAGAAGAAGAAGAACAAGCAAAAGAAGAAAAATAAGAAGAAAAAGAAAGATAAGATAATGAAGAAAATGGAGTGGAACACATACAATAAGAAAAAGAAGAGGAGGGGGACAAATTAGACAAGAAACAAGAGTTAATTAGTTAAAGAAGAAGAATAGAAAGAAAATAAATAATAAGAAAAAAAAAGAAGATAAATAAGAAGAAAAAAATAAAGAAGATAAAGAAGAAAAAGATGATGAATAAAAAAAAGAGAGATTTAAGAAGAAGATGAAGCAGAAGAAAGAGATTAACAAGAATCAAAAGAAGAGAAATATGAAGAACAAGAAGAATTCGTATTTGAAGAATATGAAAATGAAGAGGAAGAAAAAAAATACAAAATAAAATTGGTTGAGTTGAAATAGAAGAAAAACAAGAGGAATATGAAAAACACAAAGAAAATTAAGAATAGAAAAAAAATAATAATAAGCAGAAGAAAAGAAATATATAATAAAATAATAGAATTAAGTGGAAAGAGATGAATAAGAAGAATAATAAGAACAAGAGTAGATTGAAGAATAAGAAAAATATGAGAGTAATAAAAAGAAAATCAAAATGATGAAGAGGAAGAGAAGAAATGATAAAAGAAATATAAAAAGATAATTCAAATAATATTGAAGAAGATGAAGAATAAAGGAAGAAAATAAAATATGAGGAAGAAGTTGAAGAAGTTGAAGAATTGTAAGAAGAAGAATAATAGAAAGATGAGAAAGAAGAATAAAAATTATAAGAAGAATAAAAAAAATTAGAATAACATTAGGAAGATAAAAATATGAAGATGATGAGTATGAAGAAGAAAAAATAACAAAAAAGTAAAAAGAAGAATTTTATAAAATAGAAGAAAAAGAAGAAGAAAAAAAGAAAAATGAAGAATAAGAAGAAGAAGAAGATGTCAAAGATGGAAATGAAGAAGTTAAAGATGGAAATGAAGAAGCTAAAAAATGTAAAATTAAAAAAAATAACAAAAAAAATTACCAAGATGTAGAAAAAGAAATAGATGAAGATGATAAAGAATAATAAAAATACCAAAAAAAGGAAAAAGAAAAGGAAGAAAGAGTGGCAGAGAATGAATAAAGAAGATATTGATTTAGTTGAAGAACTTGAAGAAGATGAAAAATATGAGAATATATGGAGGAAAACAAAAAGACATTGAAGCCTAAGAAGATCAAGAGGATTAATAAGAAGAATAGGAACAAGAAGAAAAAAAGAAACAAGCAAAAGAAAAACAAGAAGAAGATATTGATTTAGTTGAAGAACTTGAAGAAGATGAAAAATATGAGAATATATGGAGGAAAAACAAATAGACATTGAAGCCTAAGAAGATCAAGAGGATTAATAAGAAGAATAGGAACAAGAAGAAAAAGAGAAACATGTAAAAGAAAAACAAGAAGAAGAAAATTTAAATGAATAAAGGAAAGAAGAAAAATAAAAAGAACAAGAAGAAGAAAAATAGTAGTCAAAGAACATGAAGAAGACGAGAAATAAAAATTAGATGAAGAAGAAGATAAAAATAAAAATAGAAAAATAAGAAATTTAAAAAAAGAGAAGAGTAAAAAGAACAATAAAAAGACGAACTAAAATAAGAAAAAGAGAAATATAAGTAGATAAACAAGATGAAGAAAATGAGAAAGATTAAGTAGAAGAAGAAGAAAATAATAAGAAAAGTAAAAGGAGGAATAAGAATAACAAGAGAAAAAAAATGAAGAAAATAAAGAAGAAAATGAAGAACTTAAACAAGAAGAAGAAAAACAAGAATAAGAAGAAATGAAAGAACTTAAAGAAAAAGTAGAAAAATAAGAATAAGAGGAATGAGATGAAAAGAAAAAATGAAAAGAAGAAGTAGACAAAGAAGGAGATGAAAAAGAAAAACAAAGAAAAAAAATGAACAAGAGAATAAGAATTAGAGGAGGAAAAAAATTATAGAAAAAGAAGAGGAAGAAAAATAAGACGAAGAAAAAAAAATGAGAATGAATAATGAAAAGAGCTAAAGAGAATGCACATGAAGAAAAAGATGATAAAGAGGAAGAAGAAGAAAAATATGAATAGGAAGGAGAGAAAGAAGAAGAATAATAAAAAGAAAAAAAAAGAGAAAGAATATAAATACTAAAAAAGTCAAGAAAAGGAAAAGGAAGAATAATAAAAAGAAGTAGTAGTAGACGAAAAAGAAGAAGAAGAAGAAAAATAATAATAATAATAATAATAAAAGGAAGAAGATTATAAAAAATAAATTAGAAAGAATAGAAAGTTGAAGATAAAGATGAAGAATTAAACGAAGAATATGAAACAAGAAGAAAAAGAAGGGGAGAAAGATGAAGACAAACAAGAAGATGATTAAAAATAACAAAAAAAAACAATATAAAGATGAATTACTAAAAGAAGATGAAGATGTAGAAGAAAAAGATGGTGAATAAGAAGAAAAGAAAAAGGAAGAGGGAGAAGAATTATAGGATGAAGAGGAAGAAGAAAAAGAAAAGGATAAGAAGAAATACAAGAAAAATAAAAGGAAGAAAAAGAAGAAGAATAGTAAAAAAAAAGAAAAGAAAGAAGCAAGTAAAGAAGCAAGTAAAAAGATGAATAAGAAGAGAAAGAAAAAGAATAAGAAGAAGAAGAAGGAGAAGAAAAAGAAGAAGAGAAAGAAGAAGAAGAAGAAGAAGAAGAAGAGAAAGAATAAGAGAAAGAAGAAGAGAAAGAAGAAGAAGAATAAGAATAAGAAGAGAAAGAAGAAGAAGAAGAAGAACAAGAACAAGGAAAAAAATAATAACATGCAAAAGAAGAAAAAGAATTTGATGAGAAGTAAAATTATGGAGTTCAAGAAGAAGAGGAAAAATAAAGATGAATAATAAGAAGAAAACATGAAGTAAAACAAGATGAAAATTAATAGAATGGAAGAGTTAGAAGAAAAAAAAAATATGCATTAGAGAAAGAATATGAGGAAGATGATAATGAAGATGAGCAAGAAAAACAAAAAATTATAGGAAGAAGTAACTGGAAAAGAAAAGGAAGTAAAAAAGAAGAGTAAGAAGAATAAAAAAGAAAAAGATAAGGAATAAGAAGTATAAGAAATAAGGTAGAAGAGGAAGAAGATGACGAAGAGGAAGAAGAGGAAGAAGATGAAGAAGATGAAGAAGAGACAAAAGATGAAGAAAAAGTAGAAGTAGAAGAAGGAGAAAAGGAAGAAAAGGAAGAATTAATAATAATATGTGGAAGAGGCATAAGAAGATGAAGAAGAATAAGAAGAAAAATATGTGGAAGAAGATGAAAAAAAAGAAGGAAATGGAATAAAAAAGCAAAGAAAAAGAAATATAAGAAGAAGAAGAAGAAGAAAAAGACGAAGAAGAAAAAGACGAAGAAGAAGAGTGAAAATATGAAGACAATAAAGATTAATTAGAAGAAAATCAAAACAAAGATGAAGAGTATGAATAAATATTAGAAGAAAAAAAGTGAAAAAAAATTAAAATAAGAAGATGAAAAATAAGACAATAATTAAGTAGAAGAGAAGTAAGAGGTAGAAGAAGATGGTAATAAGAGTACAAAAAAAACATAAAAAATGAAAAGAATAAAAAGAAAAAGAAAAGATGAAGAAGATGATGAAAAAAAAAACAAGAAGAAGAAGATGAAAAAAAAATAGGAAAAAGAAAAAGAAGAAATAGTAGAAGAAGTGGAAGAAGTGCGAGAAGAAGAAAATTAAGTATTTGTTGAAGAATAAGTAAAATAAGAAAAATTAGAAGTAGAAGAAGAAGAGTAATAAAAAGTTGAAAAAAGAAAATAAAAAGCATAAAAATAAGAATAAGTGAAAGATAAATAGGAATAAGTAGAATAAATAGAAGAAGAATATTAAAATGAAGATGAAGAATAAAAAAAAGAATGAAAAGAAAGAAATAGACAATGAAGAATAAAAAAGAAGAAGAAAAAGAAAGAAATAGACAATGAAGAAGAAATACAAAAAGTAGAAGAATAAGAATAAAATTAAGTAAGAGAAGAATAAAAAAATGTGGTAAAAGATGAAAAACAAGAAAAAAAAAGAATAAGATGATAAAGAAAAAGTTGAAGATTAATTAGAATAGAAGAGAAGGAATAGGAAGATAAAGACATGATTAAGAAGATGAATAAGAACATAAAGAAGATGAAAAAGAAAAAGAAAAGTAAAGACGAAGAAAAAGTTGAAGAAAAATAAGATGATTAAGATAATGATAAAGAAGATTAAGTATTAGATGAAGAAGAATAAGTAGAATCAGAAAAAGTTTAAGAAGAAGAATAAACCAAAAAAGTGGAAAAAGAAAAATAAAAATAAAATTGGAAAAGAATATGAAGAAAAAGAATAAGAAACATAAAAGTGAAAGAAAAAAAAGAATGAGAATAAACAGAAAAACTAGAAAATGAAGAAGAAGAAGTAGAAGAACAATAGGATGAAGAAGAATAGGAAGAATTAGCAAAAGATGAAGAAGAAAAAAATTAGAAGACAAAGAAGAGAAAGAACATGATAAATAAGAGAAAGAAGAGAAACAAGATAAAATGAAGAAGAAAATAAAGAAGATAATGATAAAGAAGCAAAAAGAAAAAGAACAAAAGAGAAAAAATAAGTCCAAGAAGAAGAGAATAAAAAGAAGAATAAGAAGAAAAAAAGAAGAATAACAAAATGAGGAAGAAAATAATGAAAAAATTTAGAATAAAAAGAAGAACATAAAGAAGAAGAATAATAATAATAATAATAATAATAAAATGGATTTGAAGAGGAAGAAGAAGCAAAAGAAGAAGAGGCAGAAAAATAAAAAAAAGAATAAGATATATTGAAATAAAAAGAAAACAAAGATAATGTTGAACAAAATAAAAAATAGTAGTAAAAAAGAAAAAGAAATATAATATGAAGAAAAAAATGAAGATAAATAGGAAGAATTCAAAGAAGAAGTAGAAGAGGAGAAAGAAGAATAAAAAAATGTTATAGAATGAGATTAAGATTTAATGATGGAGAGGAAGAAGATGAAAAGGAATTATAAAAAGATGAAGATGAAGAAGGAATAGATAAACTAGAAAAAGAAGAAAAGTTGAGGAAGATAAAGATAAATAGTAAGAAAAAAAAAGAAATGACTATAGATAAAAAGGAAAAAAAGAATAGGAAGAAGATAAATATTAAAAAGATGAAAAAGAGGAAGAACATGAAGAAGAAGAAGAAGTAGTAGTAGAAGAGGACGAAGATGAAAAAAAAAATTTTAAGAATGAGATGAAGAAGTAAAAAAAAAGAGGAGGAAGATTAAAAATATGAAAATATAGATGAAGATGAAAAATAAATAGTGGAACAAGAAAAAGAAGAATAAAAATAAAATGTTTTGGAAGAAGATGTAAAATTAGAAGCACATAAGGAACAAGATGAATAATATGGTAATCATGAAGAAGTGGACGAAGAAGAAAAAGAAGAACAATAGAAAAGGTGGTTGAGGATGTTGAAGATTATGTTAAAAAAAGAAATAGGAAAAGAATGGGAATAATAAGTAGGAGAAGAAAAAAAACTAGAAGAGGAAGAAATGGAAGGAGTACAAGAAGAAGGAGAGTAGGAGGTAGTAGAAAATAGAGAATAATAATATTATTAATATAAAGTAGAAAAAAATAAGAAGGATTTTTGGAAATAGAAAGAGAAGAAGAAGAAGTATAAAAATAAACAAAAAATGAATAAAATACTAAGAAAAAGAGGAAGAATAAGAATAAAAAAAATATGGGAATGTTGAACAAAAAAATGAAAAGAATGAAGAATAAAAAAAATGAAAGAAGAATTAGCAAAGGAAAAAGATAAAGATGGATATAAGAACAAGATGAGGAGGTGGAAGAAGAATAAAATAAAGAAGAAGAAGAGA
>JAREIK010002829.1:30536-75981 GCA_029783825.1 Sapria himalayana
CCCTCTCTTTTCCCCCCTTCTTTCGTTCCCTCTTCCTCTTTCCCCTCTTTTCCCTCTTTTCCCTCCGCTCTTTCCTCCTTCTCCCCCCCCCCCCTCCCCCCTCCTCTCCCCTTCTCTTTCTTATCCCCCCCCCTCCTTCTCCCCTCTTTTCTCCATCCCCTTTACTTTCTCCTTCCCCCCCCCCCCCCTCCTCTTCCCTCCCCTCCTGCCTTCCTCCCCACTTCCCCCTCTCCTTTCTCTTCATCTCCCCCCTCTTTCTCTTTATTTTCTCCTTCTCTCTCCGCTTCTTACTCTCTCCCGTACTTTTGCAGTGAGTCAAACTGGAAAGAAACTGCTCTGAAGTGAGGGACTCATTGCTCTCCTTGATCCTATTCTCCAGTAAAACATAAGAAATTTTACATTGCTTTGTTTCTTGCTTTAGTATAGACCGTCAGATCTAGAATTTCCAGATTTGTAGAATGCAAGTGTGGAACGTGTTTGGTTTGCTGTAGTCAAACCAACGACCTCTTCTTGTAAGTTGCTTGGTTTGTTCTTCTGAAATACACACCCTTGATGAATTTTCACCCCCCGCCCCCTCCCTCCCTTCCTCCCTCCCTCCCTCCCTCCCTCCCTCCCTCCCTCCCTCCTCCCTCCTTCCCTCTCTCTCCCCCCCTCCTCTCCCCCCCCTCTCCCCCCCCCTCTCCCCCCCCTCTTTCTTCCTCTCCCCTCCTCTCCCCCCCCCCCCTCCTCTTCCTCTCTCCCCCTATGCTTCCTCCTCTCCCCCCTATCTTTCCTCTCTCCCCCCTCTCTTTTCCGCTCCCCCCTCTCTCTTCCTCCCCCCCTCTCTCTTCCTCCCCCCTCGTCTCTTCCTTCTCCCCCCTCCTTTCCTCTCCCCTCTCTCTTCGTTCCTCGTTTCTCTCCCCTCTACTCTTTCTTCTTTCCTCGTCCCCTCTCTTACTCTTCCTCTTTTCTCTACCCCTCTCGTCTTTCTCTTTCTCCTCTTCTCTCCCCCCTCTTCCATCTCCTCCTCCCCTCTCTCTCCTCCTCTTTTCTCTCCCCTTCTCTCTCCCTCTCTCTTTCTCCTTTCTCTTTCTCTCCCCTCTCTCTTTCTCTTTCTCTCCCCTCTCTCTTTCTCTTTCTCTCTCTTTTCCCCTCTTCTCACTCTCTCCCATATCTTTTGTAGTGAGTCAAACTGGAAAGAAACTACTATGAATTTAGGGACTCATTGCTCTTTTTTATCCTATTTTCAAGAAAACACAAGAAATTTTACAAGGCTTTGTTTCTTGCTTTAGTGTAGACCGTCAGATCTAGGATTTCCAGATTTGTAGAATGCAAGTGGGGAACGTGTTTGGTTTGCTGTAGTCAAACCAACGGCCTCTTCTTGGCAAGTTGCTTGGTTTGTTCTTCTGAAATACAAACCCTAGATGAGTTTTCTGAGCCTTCTAGTTGTTTTCTCATATGGGTGCCATTGTAGTTTTTAATTAAGGACGGAAGAAAAATTTTTCTCTTAAAAAGGATTTTGTCATCAAGAAACCGTCTTTATGAATTCTTATGTGCCGCATTGTACAGATAGAGCAGTGTTAAGTATAAAATTGCTAATATAACAGGAAAATTATTGTTGCATGCAGCGCAATACTTACTGAAGTTTCAATTTGTGTACAAGTTTGGACACTCCTGTTTCTGATGTGGGTTGTGTGTAGTGAGGAAAGGGTAAGCGTTCTCATCTATTGTATTTGTTTCTACTTTTCTTGGAATCTGCTGGTATGGCACTTCCACCAATTGGAAAAATCACTCTGGATGCAATGCTGGTTGATAAACTTCCAGAGGAAATCAATGAAATGAAGATCAAAGATGAAAAGGTTAGAATTAATGTTTTCCTTTGGTTATATTTAATTACCTCACTCCTATTCCATTTTTTATTTCTTTTGGCCCTTTTGATAATATATAGGAATTCGAAGCAACATTGGTAGATGGGAATGGCACTGAAAAAGGCCACTTCATTGTAACAACTATTGGTGGTAGAAGAAATGGTCAACCGAAGCAGGTAGTATATCTTTGTTGAAATTTTAATAAATGACTATTCAAATATTTATTAGTGGAACAAATATAGTTTTTCTTCATTTAGAAATAATGTGATGTAAGAGTCTCAAAAGTTGTTAATGAATACTTAGAATCTTCTTGATCATTATACCTTGAAAATTGAAATATTAAAGAAAGGTACACTTAAAAAATATAATATTAAAACTAAATATTATTCTATTTATTGTAGGTAAGTAATATGTTTTCTCTTTCAATATTAGTGTATACGATGTGTAATAGATTAGGAAATAAAAAATAAAGAAAGGGGTTCTGTAGAGTCGTGGTTGAACTTTTCGGATGACTTTTACGCCTCCCACTCGAGCTTCCACTTCTCCTGAATTGACGCAGATGGCGATTTAAGGCTCCGCTAATTGTTGCTGTAATTGACGGACCTGGTTCTATCTTGCAAGCTGCGCCCTTCTTCTCCTACTATATTTGCACCATCTCTAAGTGACGATAATGTGAGGGTATCAAAATGCATATGAGTTCAGGTAAGAAATACTATTTTTGTACATGGTATCAGAGGGATCTGGACATGTCTTCTTCGTCTCCGCTTACGCACTCGATGGCGTAGGCAGCACCAGCGACAAGTGGGATTGCTCAAATCTTTTGTAGGGAGTGCTGGAAAGAGATTGGATGCTCTACTGATTTCTCTGGGATCAAATGTTGTATTTCACAAGCTGAATTTTCAGACAAGAAAGATTACATTAAGTGGCAATTAAACATCAGCAGCTCATCCTCATCAGTTCACATAGACAGACTTTACAACAAGGATGGCCGGTAAAAGATAGAGGCTTACAGTAAGATGCTTAGAATGTGTAGAGCACATATGGCATGCTTTGCCACTAGTTTGTTGAATGTCATAACTGAGCTACTGGAAAAGTCTAAGCAAGATGCTCTGCTAATGCTTGGGTGACTTGCTTAACGTTCAACCCCTAGGTTCGTCTGATACATACTGTGTGACTTGTTTAACGTTCAAAAAATTATCAATTCTTTTTGTGATACCATAATGTGTGATTCCGAGGAGAAAAAACTAATACCGAAGCTTGATGTGGTTCTAATGATGCCTAAAATTACGGAAGACAAACTGAATGGTCCCAACTATTTGGAATGGAGCAAAACAATTCGAATATATATCAGGAGCATGTGTATGGGTAGTCACCTCACTCAGAATCTACCAGTCGATGATTCGAAAGAGCAATGGATGGAGGAGGATGCTCGTCTGTTCATCCAAATCTGTAATTCTATCGATAGCAAGGTACTAGGCCTTGTTAATCATTGTGAATTTGTTAAGGAACTAATGGATTATTTGGAATTTGTGTTTTCTGGAAAGGGGAATATTTCTTGTATATTTGATGTGTGTGAAGCATTTTATCAATCAGAGAAACAAGACCAGTTACTCACAAAATTTTTTATGGCCTACAAAAAGATAAAAATTTATCAGAGGCAACGAGAATTAAACATATTGAGCTTGACTGACATTTTGTTCGTGAGAAAATATAAATTGATTTGATTTCTACAGGATATGTGAAGACGGAAGAACAGTTGGGTGATATTTTCATAAAGACTTTAAGTGAGGACTGAGTTAGCTATTTATATAACAACTTAGGCATGATTGATATCTATGCTCCAACTTGAGGGAGAGTGTAATAGATTAGGAAATAAAAAAATAAAGAAAGGGGTTCCGTAGAGTCATTGTTGGACTTTTCGGATGACTTTTACGCCTCCCACTCGAGCTTCCTCTTCTCCCGAATCGATGTCGACGACGATTTAAGGCTCCACTAATTGTTGTTGTAATTGATAGATCTAGTCCTATCTCTCAAGCTGTGCCCTTCTTCTCCTACTATATCTACGCTATCTCCAAGTGAATATAATGTGAGGGTATCAAAATATATATGAGTTCAGGTAGGTAAGAAATACTATTTTTGTACACGATGTATTCATATTTAATTATTTTGTGTATTATTTTTTTCAAAAAATTGTGATAAAATTTTATAGGAAAATACATGATCTAAATATTTAAAATACTTTTAGATTAAAGTTACATATTCTCAAAATTAGCTAGATACATCTTTATGCATAGAGTGCATCATAGGTAGTTTAATTGGATATTTTGTTCTCTTTGATTTCCGGTTCCCTTATCAAGGTGATGTACTTGTACAAGAAATTTAATATATTTTTTCATGCAAGAGTATATAAACTAAATAGTTTAGATGTATTATTTAATATATTATAATTTCTAAATATTTGAATATATTGATTAAATTATTTTTGTCATTAAATAAAAATATGAAAATATCAAAAAATAATTGATTTTTTTAAACAAATATACTTTTAGAAATTTAAAAGAATCATCAATAAATATAATAAAATATTAATCTATCATGCCAAACAAACCTATGGGGTTTTCAAATGTCTAATATTAGATTGTCATGTTTGATAGGAAACATTAATATATATATTCCTAACTAACACGTCTCGTGTAAAAAGTGAAATATTTTTTTTAAAGTTGGGTTCATCATTCTTAATTTATCTAACAAATGATGCTCAAATTGAGAGCGTATAAAGGAAGGATCAAAAACAACCAAACATACATGAGGTCTATTCATAATAGAGAAAAACACATATAAGTTATCTTATTCATTTATAATGGTTATTTTGATGGAAGTTGTTTGACCATGACAAACAAAGTTAGTGACAGATTGTAGCATTACTGTTAAAATGAAGTCACTTTGTAATGCTACTTGCTAATAATAAATTCTAAGGAAAGGTAAATATACATAAATCATATAATGATGTAATTTGTTCAATGAGCTTCTAGGGTTTCAGTCCTAGGATGTTTTAGGAAGGGAGAGAAAGTAGAGGAAAAGAGAGGAAAACTATTTGTCATAAAAAATATAAAACATTAAAATAGAATCACAATTATATATATATATGGTTTGGGGCCACTCACTTGTTGGGTATTCCCAAACAATGAAAAGAGAAAAAAAAAACAAAAACTAAAACCAAACCTCAAAATTGCTATTCAAGATGATATGTATATGTCACACATTATATGTGAAAAAGTGAAAAGTAATATTTGATTCTCTGATAGCTTTTAGATATATGTACTATGCTAGTTGATAGGTATATAGTTTGTGACTATTGAATCATCATATATACATTTGTTCACATGAAATGAATCGATTTTAATATATTTTGTCTGCTCATGAAATTCTATATTGATAGTAATGTGCTAAGTTGTCTGGTTATCATAATAAAGAATCATTAGCTTTTAAATTGATACATAAAGATCCTCTAAGATATGATATATCAACTATAATTTACAAGTATTTGATGTTATAACTCTATATTCTACTTTTATATTAAATCTAGAAATAATAATTTATCTCTACATGACTATATTTATGGCCTCTAAATGAAATTTGGTGTCATTGCATCTTCTTCTCGTACTTAAATCCTTAGAACTACATTCAGATGAATATATTATTAATATTTTTGGAAATAATTAATTATATTAATAATGTAGATAATATATGGTGTGATAATTATTAAATAATTAATTTTTTTATTATTCTCTTATATATCAAATAGAATTAACTGAAGAACTAATACATATAGGAAAACCTATTATACTAGGATCAAATGGGGAGTCAACATGTGTGTTTCCATTCACATTGAGATTTGATAAAATATCAAAAAATATCTTATCTGAAAAAAAATATTATATCTCATAATTAGTCTTGTGTAGAATAGAGTCTTGGTTTCTTTCATAGAGTAGTCAGAATGTTTAAGTTACTTCTCATGACTAGATTAACTAATGTGGCTTGATACTCATATGAGAAATATTATGAATGTATTTACCTAATATATATCTTTAGGTTGAGATTATAAAATATCTTAACCCTAATTTTCCCTTGTTGGAAAGACTTATTTCATGTCCAATAGATTTCTCTCACATAACTCCTTTTCTTGGCACATATTGATTGAGTTGAATTATTAGTGATTTGATTTAATTAATGAGTATTTGTAATATTAATATTAGGAATTTAATTAGTATTAACAACAAAAGGCAATATTTTGAATAAGTGAATGAATACAATTATAATTATGTAATAGTATGAATTATAAATAATATAAATTATTATGTAAAATAATTTATATTAGAAGCCTAAGATTTTATTTAAGCTAGGATTTTATTCGTAGTCTTATTTATATGCAATGAAAGAAGTCTTAAAGTTTTTTATTTATTTAGAATATATGTGTATACATAATGAGAATAATTAATTTAATTATAATCAAATAATTAATTTTACTATTTAATCAAATTAATTGATTTATATTAAAAAATTATGATTATATATATATATATATATAAATATAAAATAAATTTAAATCTTAAAAATATTAGAAGTCGAACGAATTAGTTTAAATGAAAATAATTAATTTTTAGTTTTGCTTTTAAAGATATAACATAAGGAAGGCTTCAATTTGTTGATGCTAATCCACTATAGTGTCATCATCTTCCTCGCACTTGTCTAGAATAGTGAGACATGCGGGAGAAGATAATCGATAGAGCTAAGCTTAAGATTTGTCTTTTTTTGTAATATTTATGAATATGTGATTATAACAAAATAACCCTAATCCACAAGTGGTATTCACTCAAATTTTTTTGAGTTCTCGAATCCCCAATGATGGTATCGAATGGAGTATATTGTGATATTTGTATATGGATGAGTTCGTTTTTAAGACTTTTTTTGTGAATACATGAAGATCAACCTAAATAGAGGCCTATGTTGGCCAAGTTAAATAAACAAACTATGTTTATGAACTGTGATGTTAATTTTTGTTTATGAGTTGTATTTTACAATTAATTTTTGTGTGTTTCTACATGGAGTTATACATTTTATCTCATTATTATTTTGTAATGATGGTGGTTGAGATGATTGTTAACATGACTGATGGATGTGGTTGAAATTGCTAACAAAGATACATGTAGAAGCTATCACAACTAGTAGTAGCATCGGTGATGGTTTTAGTTCCGGGTGTTGATTTTAGTTATTGGAAAAGATGACTATGGAAGCAGCCATGACCAGTAGCAATACAAATGATGATTTTAGTTGCCAGTGATGATGTCTATGGAAGCAATCATGGTTAGCAGCATAACCGGTGATAACTTTAGTTGTTGGTGACGGTGACTGTGGAAGCTATTGCGGCCAATAGCAGTGTCTGGAGTGGTTTTAGTTGCCTGCAATAGTGATGTGGAAGCTGTCATGGCCAACAGCAGTGCTGGTGATGGATTCTATTGCTGGTGATGGTGGAGGTGGAAACAATCTTAGCCAATAGAAGCATTGGCAATGGTATAAGTTGCCGGTGATAGTCATTACAAAGGCTGTCACAACCAACCATGGTACTGGAGGTTATATTTGAAGTTGACAATGACATATGCGGTGGTTGATGTGACAAATGGTGGAAGAATATTTGGTGGTTGTAACAAGCAAAAATATATATGATAGATCAAATGATGGTAGAAATTGGTGATGGCATAACTCATGTCAGCAGACATTGACAACAATTGAGTTTACAAATAGAATTTCAAACATTTGCAGAAAAATTGGGGTAGATTTTTTTTTTGTTACCTTGGACACTGACTCAGTCCTTTATAGTAAATCTAGGTATATTTTTTTGGTTTAAGGCATTTCCTATAGGTGAGCTACCCTATAACCTACATAGTTGGGGTGTTTGACATTTAGATTTGCATGATGCTTAGTCATCATGTATTTGTGGCATAGAAATATGTGTGACATGAAAATATACATAACATGAAATTATGTATTGGTATATATATGTTGCATTGGCATGTATGTATAAGCATGACAATTAGTATGATAATTATGGGTCGAAAGAAAATATATATTTTTTAAAACAAAAAATTTAACTTTCAAAATTTAGAATATCTAAGTGGTTAAGAGAGTTCATTAAATGAATCTCATGATCTTTATCACTGGTTGAAATTTATGCAAGTCAGTCAGAGTGTTGGTCTTGATACCATTTCCCTACCAGACTAATTGACTTGCAGATATACCTAGCATAAATTATCACAAGATAATTTTATGAATTGATTAAATGAATTAATTCTATATCTGAATGATTCTTTTAAGAATCAATCAATTTAGAATTAGGTGATAGTTTATACTTTGCTATAAATATTAGTAACTTTTTTATATGAGTCCTTGTTATTATTTATGATATTAAAGATAAGTCGTTAATTAATCTTATTTGGCATAGCCGCTGCTTAGATAGTAAGATTAATAGGAATTGCCTATATGAACAAATAATGAAGAATATATATTTTCTTATCGAAACATATTATTCATGATGTATTAGACTGATGATGAATTCATTTTAGAATTTTTGGATGAAATTAATTCTTTTAATAGAATTCAAACTAATAATCTCATTATAAATTTTTTTAGGAAAATATTTTTCAGCTGACTTGTCATTCTCAAAGAAAATTCGTTGAAATCAATTATATTAATTGGAAAAGAAATATTGATATTATCTTACTTGTTAAGAACTTTAAATTTATATTCAAAATTTTTCTCAGATAAACCTCAAAATGAGGCAATTGATGATGCAATCAAGGCTTATGAGAAATGAGTAATGGTTGATGAAATGTCTAGATATTATATTTTGGCTTCCTTGTCAAATATATTTTAACACCAATATTAATTTATGGCTATTGTCTATGACATGTCAAATCTTAAAGAAATATTTAGGAATCAAACTCATTTTGCTAGACAAAAAGTCATAAAAGATCTGATAAATACTATAATGGCTAAAAATATTCCAATGAGGGATAATATCTTAAAGATGATTAGTCTTATAAATAAACTAAATATCCTTAGAGTAAAGATCAATGTGGATTCTCAGATTGATATTATTTTTCAATTGTTGTTAGACTCTTATATGTAATTCTACCTAAATTTTAACAAGAATAGACCTGATTAGACTTTGATAAAATTGCTCAAAAAAGTGGTATTAGTTGAAAGAATTATCAAGAAATCATGTAGAGTATTTATAGTTGAAAGAACATCTTCTAAAACAAAAGGAAAAAAGAAGGAATCCCATAAGCATACTCATGTTCCACCAAAGGCTTCAAAGTCACAAGTGGAGGTTAAAAAGTCAAAAGGAAAATGTCTCCACTACAAGCAATTAGGTTGCTGAAAGAAGTAGTATCCAATTTAATTTAGCAAAGTAAATAATTAAGGTAAATCTCAATTATTAGTAGTTAAAACATGTTTAGCAGTGATATTTACGAATACTTGGTGTATAGATCTAAGCGTCACTAATCATATATGTAATTCTTTGTAGTAATTTTGGATAACCAGAAAACTAAGTGGCGAAGAGATTGATCTTCACATGAGAAATAATACTAAGGTGGCAGTTGTTGCAGTTGGAGATTGTATGTTTTTATTTGAAAGAAATAATATTTTAATTTATAAGATTATTTTTATGTATCATCTATTAGGATAAACTTGATTTCAATTTTTTAGTTTAGTTAATGATAAATTCTTTTTTTTTTATTTAATAATTTAAAAATAATTTATTTGTGCAAAAGGATTGTTTATCTTAATACATTAAAAGATAGTTTTTATTTTTTTATAATTATTTATACTAAGCTGCAATAATACAAGTGGAATAACATCAACAGCTTATCATATATAAGAAAATATCCTTTTGATATGAACAAAAGGATATTAGTTAAAGATGAACCTTTAGGTTTGTTAAAAATGAAAATACTTTTATCATGCGAGTCCTGCTTAGGATGCAAATTGACTAAATGACCATTTGTGATCAAAGGATATAAAGCTAAAAAGCTACTAAAATTAATTAATTTTGATTTATGTGGGTTCATGACTATTCAAGCAAGATGTAGTTTTGAGTACTTCATCATTTTCACTGATGATTACTCGATATGGATATATTCGTTTAATGCATCGTAAGTCTGATACTTTTGAAAAACTTAAAAAATACTAGATAGAAATAGAGAAATGTTACAATAAATATCTCAAAATACTATCATATAATTATGATGATGAGTACCTCTATGGAGAATTTAGGGATTATTTGTTAGATTAATAGATTACATACAAGTTATTTGCACTTGGAACTCTGTAGCAAAATAGTATGACAGGAAAAAGGAATGACTCTTATGAATATGATAAGGTCAACGATGAGTTATTTTGATATGTTTGATTCCTTTTGGGGATATGCATTAGAATAATAGTTTATGTTTTGAACTTGATTTCTTATAAGTGGTATTTGCAACTCCAAACAAATTATAGATTGGGTATATGTTCAATTTGAAATACATTTATTTGTGGGATTGCCTAGCACATGTGTTAGAGAAATTAAAAATAGTTTGTTTTATATTCTAAATTATAAGAAGGTTATTATTAGTGTCTTAGCCTAATTTCAGAACAAGACTATATAGTAAATCACAAGCCAATAAGTAGAATTATTCTGGAGATATTAAGAAGAGATAAGTCTGTTTACACTCCTTTAATAATAGAAGGAATATCACGAGGTGACATCTCCAATATCTCATTACTTTATCATATTGAGAAAGTTATTCGTGATAGTATTGATATTATATTTTGTGAGCCCATCATTGATGTGCAGGTAGTACAATCAAAGGAAAATGGTCGTAGTGATTCACATGGATTGATATCTATGTAGCATGGCACTGAAAGTATACAACCAAAAGGAATATCTCATCATAGCGAGAGGGTTATTCATGAACCTACATGATATATATTTTTGAGAGTCTTATGATATAATTCTTGATAAGTTAGATATCGATCTTAGAAACTATAACGAAATACTTCGAGATAGAGATACAAAATATTTACAAAGGGCAATGGAATTAAAAACACAATCAATGCAATTCAATCATGTATGTGATCTATAGAATCATCTATAGAGATAAAACCCATAAAGTGCAATGGATCTATAAGAAAAAAAAGGGATGAATAGTAATATCAAGATTGATAAAGTTAGGTTTGTTGCAAAAGATTTTACTCAAATAAAAAATTGATTATGAGGAAATCTTTTTACTGGTGGTTATTTTGAAGTCAATTTAGATTTTCTTATTTATTACAACTCACTATGATAATGAGATCTAGTAGATAGAGATACGAAGAATATATATTTGATTGGATAATTTGAAGAATACTTCTATATGATGTATCCAGAGATAAAGGTAAAGAACACGCATTATATAAGTTTCTTAAGTGTATTTATGGATTGAAATAAATATTTAGGTTTTGAAATACTCATTTTGATCAAATTATTAAGTCTTATGGTTTTGATCAATGTAATAATGAGTATTATGTGTATATAAAAAAGAGATAATAATAATAATAATGTGATATTACTGATTTTGTATGTTGATGATATATTGCTCATTGACAATTATGTGGCTTCATTATATTTTGTTAAGGTCTAATTATCTAGTCAATTCAATATTACATATTTGAAGAAAATTGCTCACTTTCTTGGGAGTAAGTTTTTACAAGAATATAAGTTAAGAATATTGGACTTGTTTCAAGATGTTTATATTGGTCATATATTGACTCAATTTAACATGCAAGATTTCAAGAAAGATTTTATTCATTTCAAATATGAAATTGCTCTATCAAAGAAATAATATTCTAAAATATCCAAAAAATAAGTATCAATCTAACCCAAGATAAGAATATTGGACAACAATGAAATAAATAATTAAGTACCTAAAAAAGATTAGAAATTATATGTAATCAAGTACAAGATATTGTATCAAGCATACAATTTTGTGCTTATAAGGTATAAAGACTTAGATTTTTAATTAGAGGAGGATTTGAGAAAATCCACTTCAGATTATATGTCTACCTTGCGAAGTTGAGCCATAAGTTGGAGTATCAAATAATTTTGTATTGTTAATTTCATCATGGAAGCTGAGTATGTGGCAGTATTAGAAGACATTAAGGAGATTGTATGACTTAGAAACTTTCTAATATATATAAGGGTTATTTGATTTATTTTAATTGCTTATTATATTTTATTGTGATAATAGTGGAGCAGTTTAAATTTAAAAGAACCTAGAACCCACAAGAAGAAAAAACACATTGAGTTTAAGTATCATCTAATAAAAAATATTGTGAGAAGACGAGATATGGTGGTGATGAAAGTAACATCAGTAGATAATCTGACAAATCCTTATATGAAGTATCTTCTAGCTAATGTATTTGACATATGTGTAAAAGGGTTAGGAGTTAGAGATGTGACATCATGATTTTAGTCTAAATGAGAGATTGTTAGAACTGGTTTATACTAAATGATTTTTATGATTATTTTCTTGATTTGTTTCTTTTTATTATTTTAATAAAAGATTTTATAATAGGTTGAATTAATAAAAATTTATTTGTTTTTTATTGTGCTTGTATATGATTTGGTGCGTTGAGATAGACTTATGCATAGAAAATTGAATCATTTGTACTTGTGAAATATAAATTTATCGTTCACGATCTAGATAAAATTAAAGATCATATCGATAAGATCGTAATACTAGATTTCTGTAGGTATATTTTGTCTATGGCGAATAGTAAAGTTTTAACTTCAAATATTAGTACATTTGAGTGTATTAAATTGAATCAATACGATGTAATTTTTTTGTATTGACTTGTAAAATAAAATATATTATAGATATAATAAATATTATTACTCTTATTTTTCAAGTAGTTATTATTTATTTATGTTTGTTAATAGTTATTTTGATTCATAAAGGGTTGAATCTAAAAATAGATTTGAAAATTTAATGAAATTGATAAGTTTATCAAGTAAATGGTGAATTTAATTATTGATGTAATTCATGTCATGTCAAAAGGATTAATAGTATTTTCTTGTGTAATCTTATAGTTTTGATTTTTTCAAATACTATAGATGGATTTTAATCTAGCAATTCAAATAAATTAAATAGAAAGTAATAAGATAATAATTAGGGGTTAATTGAGTTGAATTATCAGTGATTTGATTTAATTAATAAATATCTGTAATCTTAATATTAAAAGTTTAATTAGTGTTAAGTAAAGACAAGATATTTAAATAAGTGAGAAAATATAATTATAACTCTATAGTGATATTAATTATAATTAATATAAATTATTATGCAAAATAATTTACATTGAAAGCCTAGGATGTTATTCAGGCTAGGTCTTTTTCATAGCTTTATCTAGATGCGATGAAAGAAGTCTTAAAGTTGAACGGTGGAACATACGAGAGAAGATAACCAGTTTGATGATACTAATCCACTGTAGTATCATTATTTTCCTCACCTTTCTGGAACAGTGGAACATATGGGAGAAGATAATTGGCAGAGTTAAGCTAAAGGTATGTTTTTTTGTAATATTAATGAACATGTGATTATAACAAAATAACCCTAATCTACTCATGTCATATACTCAATTTTTTTTTGAGTTCTTGAATCCCCAACACATATAACACATCATATGCCTTAAAATTTTATTTTATTACTATTCTTCTAGCTTTCTTTAAGGCATATAATGCATCAAAAGCCTTATATTTTATTACTATTTTTATTTTTTTGTATTTTTTAAAACGAGTATGTTTCTTTTTAATAGTTTGTTGAACCTAAGACTTTCACTATCAAATTTTTTTATGCAAGTAAATATTTTTGCTAGATACGTTCAAAATCTCTTTAGATAGTTTTTATATATTTTATCATTTTGTTTCACATAGTATTTAAATTTATGTCCAATGACTAACTAATTTTATTATTTGACTCAAAACACCCACCATTTCTTCTTTTAGATTTTATTTTTAGATATTTATTTGTAGTCTTTTTATGATTGTATTTTCCAAGATACAAATTAATTATGATTAGTCTATATTATGTTATTAGATTCTCATTTGGTAATATTTTATCTTCTTTACATAATATTTATCCTCTCTTTATAGAAAAAAAATATTTATTCGACTCATATAAAAAATATTTTGAAAGTCATCAAGTATTCTTCTTTCTTCTTAAAATAGGTATTAGCTATAATAAGCATTAGCTAAAATTGTTTTTCTCAATCTATTTTTTCTCCAAACTCTTAGTCTCCATAATGTTTCTCATAATATTTATTATTTATTTATACATGCCTATTTAAATTTCTATTAATTATAATCATTTTTGTTGTTGTCTATTGCTAAATTTTTTAATCTCTACAATTTTATATTTTAAGTTTTCATTCATAATTATTTCAATACTTTTCCTATTTGTCTCATTTCTCACATACTAGAGTTTATAATTATTAATCTTCTTAGTTTATTTACTTTTCTATTTAGTCTATTGTCAATATCTTATATTTATATATTTATATTTTTATATTTTAGGATATCAAATAATATTAAAGAATTATTATTTAATGATCTAATATTTTAAGTAAATATCCTAAATTTATTAAAGTAAGTTAATTTCTTTACCCGTCCCTGTACAAGAAAGTGTGGGCATCGTAATAGTTTTTGTCAAGTCACTATAATTGAACTATATAGCACTTTGCTTAATATGATCAGCTTCCTACCATTAACGTGTATTAATAATATTAGATTTATAATAAATTTGTGATAAATTTATTAATGTTGACTGTCAACCTGATACTATCTTCCCCACACACTGCAAGTGTAGTTCACACATGCAAAAGACTAATAGACACACATGCACATAGAAGCCCACACCCACATCCATTCACTTATACACCCACACATAATCACACTCATACACTCTCCCACACACACATTCTCCTTTTTTATCTGAGTTTGGGAATGACAATGCAAGTGTAGCTTGTGCCCATACAGAGTCGTTTTTAGACATTACCTTGCACAAATAATTTTGGTAGACCTAGAATATCTTCTTGGAATTAATATTTCACATTCTTGTTGATGAATAATTATATCCTAGCTAGAACAGTAATTTGGTCTAGCTCAGACAGTCAGAGATCAAACCCTTACCTCGGGTTGCCTTGGCGTGAGAGTCCATGTGGAGGGAAACAGCATAGGCCAAAAAGGACAACCTGGGCTGTCATTTGTGTCGGACTTACTTGGGTCATAAGTCTGCACCTCCATGGCTGATACATTGTGCCTAATCCAATTTTTATTGATCTATTACTGCTAGCAAAGATATTTATTAATCATTTTAATAGATGTTAAGTTATTGACATATGTACTAACAAAACATGCTTTTGATCTAAAATAAACATATCTTCATCATCAAAATTTTTGTCTCCATAGATATCAGAGTATCACAAAAACTTTAATGATGTAATATTTATAAAATTAGAGATTTTATACAATTTATGCATAGTTAATTGTTTATTTGATTATTCATGATAGGTTCACATTAATATACTTCTTTTATTGCTCTAATATATGAAGAAAATAATGGACCATGAAATATTTTTTAGAGATTATCTCCATTCTTCACTTATTGAATATTCAGTATATAGTTTGGCTGTTTCAAATGCAGAAAGGAGAATCACTTAAAGTTTTTATTTTTTTAGAAGTTAATATTATCTTTTGGAAAAAGTAATAAGTAATTATTCTTAAAATGAATTCAGAAGCTAAGTACATAGTAATGACAACTACAATGTGTGAGTTGATGTTGATTAGGCATCTCATTGAGAAAATTTTGATATTTATTGCTTGTTCGACTACACTTTACCATGGTAGTAAACAAAATATTTTATTTTCAATTTAAATTTTATCTATATTAATATTGCTTATTATTTCATAAAGTAGAAAATCCAGAATGATTTAGTTACCATTGCAATCGCATATGTTTTTATCATAGAATAATTTGCACATATCTGTTAGGTTATTAGGTAGGTTCTCATAGCTGCTTAATTTTTTTTCCAATCTTGGCGTATAAAATATTAGTTCATCAATATGAAAGAGTGTTCTTGATGCATTTTATTGATATATTGGTGTCTTGTACATAGTACTCAAGGTTGAGGAGCTCTCGAAGTGGAGAATGAGTGCTCTAATAATATTTTCTTTCATTGCATGTGTATTTTTAATTAATATGAATAAATGTAATGTGTTAGTTTTATTGTATTACTTTTTTACTGCTTTATTTTTTTTGAAAAATCATTGTGAAGAATGAAAATTTAAGGTGGCGTTTGGTTTGGAAAAAAATTTTTATTTTCTGTTTTTCATTTGCTGAAAGTCATTTTCTGGTTTTCAAACTATTTTTTGAAAAATAGTGAATGTATTTGGTGTATATGTTGGAAAATATTTTGCTGAAAATGAAAACAGAAAAATATGTTTGGTATGTATAATATAAAATATATTTTTTATAAGTTAAATTAAACTTAAAAAAATAATACATAACTGAACAAAATCATTCACAAAAGAGTTTAAACATGATTTTGAACAAAATCATTCACAAAAGAGTTTATGCAGGATTTTAAACAAAATGATTGACAAAAGAGGTCATGCATAATTTTGAACAAAATAAAAATCAAAAGAATTCATGCATGATTCTAATCAAAATCATTTCACATTTGTTCTGCTATGTCATCATGAATTTGTCCTATTTGTGCTGTTTGGCTTGCATCTACTGTAATTGGGTCCGGCTCTGCACCATCTACTTCATCATTGTGCATCAGTATTTGTTCTGTACTGTACTCCATGAATAATGTATCTAATGCGTGATGACATCGAATAAAGTTGTGTAAAGTGTAACAAGTTGTAGAAATTAGACGTTGCCTCCGTAATGGATAGCTAGGCACGTGCTTCATAATTGGAAAAACGTAACACCACTCAAACATAGCAGCAAAAAAAAGTGAGATCATAAAACCATAAAATTCACATTTTCGATCGGTTTTAGTGTTACCTATGACAGAGGAATACGTCGATCAGACCTGCAGAAGCAAGAAAAAGCCGAGCAGACCCAAAGATGCAAGGGAGGAATAGCACACGAGGTGTCGATCGGACAAGCAGAAGCAAGAAGAGAGCCGAGCAGACCCACAGACCCAAGGGAGGAATCGCACGCGAAATCAGATGGAGAACGAGGGCTGGAGCATTCTCTGGCAAAGGGAGAGAATGACTTTTTATCGTCCTCTCATTTTCTTAAAAACAAGCCCGTGTTTTCTCAAAAATAAAAAATGAAAACAAGCACCCAAATGGCTTTTCTGGGAAAACGCGAAAAACAGGAAAATGAAAATGGAAAAACATCAAACCAAACAGCACCTAATTTTTTTTTTTAAAAATGGCCTTAGCTCATTGAAGCTGTCTAAATATATCATGATGCTTAAGCATATTGTGGAAAGTTAAAAATTTTCACTAGCTAATGAAGCAATAAAAGAGTAGCAACAACACTTCCCTTGGTAATTTTATGAAAGATCATCCATGTATTGAGTTATTTGATGCTTTTAGTAAGTATTGCAAACTCGTAAGAATGATCTTATGCAATATGCTTTAGCCACTTGTATAAGACATTCATTAATCATAATTTTTTGTTGGTTTACAGACAATAAGCTACATGGCGGAGCGAGTGGTTGGACAGGGCTCATTTGGAATTGTGTTTCAGGTGATATCCATTTCTTTATTTTGATGGTTATTGGGCTAATGGCATAACCTTTGTATTATGCCTTTTCAGCTTCATTTTCTACATTTTTGCAGGCCAAATGCTTAGAGACAGGAGAAACTGTTGCAATCAAGAAGGTTTTGCAAGATAAACGATATAAGAACCGGGAACTTCAAACAATGCGCCTTCTCGATCATCCGAATGTTGTGACTCTCAAACATTGTTTCTTTTCGACCACTGATAAGAATGAGCTCTATCTCAACTTGGTGCTAGAATATGTGCCTGAAACTGTTTATCGCATATCAAAGCACTACACCCGTGTGAATCAGCGGATGCCAATAATTTATGTTAAACTTTACACTTATCAGGCAAACTCTAGTTCTCCTGATATATGATCTAATTCTTATTATTCAGTTCAGTGCCAAACTTGATTTACAATTGCTATAGTACTGAAACATTCTATCTGATTGTGAAACTCTCTCTGTCATTTTAACGCCCTATTTAGTATGAGGACTGGATCTACTTGTGTTGCAAATTGACACAGTGAGGCCAGTATTCTGTCAAATAATTGTTGCAACATCATTGGCAGATTTGCAGAGCATTAGCTTTTGTCCATGGAGGAATAGGAGTATGCCACCGTGATATTAAACCACAAAATCTTTTGGTATGCTTTGAAATTATTCCTGTAATCCTTTTCGATTATGATTTTAGAATCTATAATCAGATGGTTTCTGTTATTACTTGGTTGTTTGGAGATGGCTATGAAAGACACCAAAAACATCGAGGTAGGCTTAACCATGTGAACAAGAATGGTAAAATATCTACGCTCACACGCACTAACACATACACACGCAATGCCAGTGTCAACTGATAGTTCCTTATTGAATAGGACTAGTGAATTATTTCGTGAATTTAGGCAAAAGATAGATTGTTGCTGAAACAAAATCATATGCAAACGTAATGCATCCTTATCAACTACATGTTGGTCTTATTTGGGGTGTATTTTGATTTCATGTCAGGTTAATCCACATACCCATCAAGTCAAGCTTTGTGATTTTGGCAGCGCAAAAGTTCTGGTATTTCTTATTCCATGCTTTTGTATGTACTTGCTCTATTTAAATTTGATTCTCTCTCCTTAACAGGTCAAAGGAGAGCCAAATATATCTTACATTTGTTCTCGGTATTATCGGGCACCAGAACTAATATTTGGGGCTACAGAGTACTCCACAGCCATCGACATGTGGTCTGTGGGTTGTGTTCTTGCCGAATTGCTTCTCGGACAGGTCAGTTTCATTATTCTTCAGAAATTAAGTTAGACAAAGAAACAACTTAACTTTAATGTTTACCATCTTATCTGTTAGCCTATTTTTCCTGGTGAGAGTGGAGTTGATCAACTGGTTGAGATCATAAAGGTCAACATTTTTTTAGAACATGGTATCATAGTGCCGTTAGTCTCTTGAAATTGTGTTTTGCGAGCTAAAGCCTTGTTTTCTTTTTTTGTGCATAGGTGCTCGGCACGCCAACTCGAGAGGAAATCAAGTGCATGAATCCAAGCTATACTGAATTCAAATTCCCACAAATTAAAGCTCATCCATGGCACAAAGTGCGTGCTTCCACCGTTCCCAGCTGAATTTTTGAATCCATTTATTGAAGAAACAAGAGCTTAGTATCTTTAGTACTTCATCTTGAAATATGTCTTTTTTGTTGGAAGATATTTCACAAACACATGCCTCCAGAGACTGTTGATTTGGTCTCAAGGCTTCTCCAATATTCACCCAATCTACGGTGCACTTCCGTAAGTATTTCATTTTTTCTTGGCAGAGCATGATTTTGGGTTGAGCATCGGATATATTCTCTGAATCATTCTTTTTCTTATTGTGAAGTTGGAAGCTCTTGGGCACCCTTTTTTTGATGAACTCCGTGATCCCAATGCTTGTCTCCCTAACGGACGCCCTTTGCCTCCCCTATTCAACTTCAAGCCCCACGGTTGCTTTATTCTTTCTGATGCACTATTATTAATCTTTCCCAATGCTATCATTTTGTAAAAATGCCTGTTGATTCCTTGCTGCAATGTCATTTGTTTTTTGGTAGAACTAAGAGGCGTGACTTTGGAGCTCTTGCCGAAATTGATACCGGAACATGCTCGAAGGCTATGCCCTTTCCTCAGCTTGTACACCATATAGCACAACCCTATAATGTTCTGTGGCACAACTTACCAGATATTTCATCGAACATGTTGTGTGCATTAAATTGCTAATGCTATTTATTTACCACTCTTCTATGTTAATCTCAACCCCATTGACTAGTTTGTGAAGCCAAGTTAAAAGCCAAGAAAACATGTTTGTTCAATTCCACATGTTATTATGTCTAATTAATATTAAATATTAATTGAGGTTTTGAGGCTAATAATTCATTCAGAATCAGCCCATCAACGTTTTCTTTTATCCTGTTTCAGAATTCTTCCAGTTAAGCTATAATTGACATGCACGACCATTCTGCCTGCTTAGAAAACCCGGCTGAATATCTGGTCAAACCCTACCTGTCCAAGTGGCATGGCATAGCTGCTCTGCGGCTCAGATCAAAAATTCATAGTAATTATTTTTGGATGTAAAAATTACTCTTGCCAGGTTGTATACGGTATGCCTGATATGAAGCACATCAGAAAATTCTAAGAAGTGAAATGTAAAAGAACTAAATGAAAAATAGATACTTGGGAGAGGCTGCTTGATGCACTGATTCAGCCATGAAGTGAAATGTAATCCAAGTGCTAGCCACCTAGAGTAGAGTCACCCATAGTGCAATCGTCCATAGACATTTGGTTTCTCAATGGGTATGTAATTATATGATCCGTATTGAAAAATCCCAAGAAGGTTGGCGGGTATTTAAGTATGAGGGCAAACCTCTATCTTAGATAAATAATAATACTTTGATTTGAATAACCATGGGTGTGTGAGCCTTGTGCTGAGGTTCATAACAAATAGTAATCTCATTGAGAACTGGTACATCATTGGGAAAAAGATCTAAATGAAAAATGGCTACTTGGGAGAAGCTACTTGATGCACTTATTAGCCATGAAGTGAAATGTAATCCAAGTGCTAGCCACCCAGAGAAGAGTCACACATAGTGCAGTCATCCACGACATTTGGTTTCTCAATGGGTATGTAATGATATGATCCATACTGAAAAATCCTAAGGGGGTAGGTGGGTATTTAAGTATGAGGGCAAGCCTTTATCTTAGATTAATAATAATACTTGATTTGAATAATCATGGGTGCGCGGGTTAGTTTTGTCTCTAGTTAAACTTGGGCATAAAGACTCTATCCAGTTTAATGATGAGGCAATACCTAGGAATTTATAAATAGGTACAATAAATAGGATTCTAGTCATAAATTCTAAATTTTAAGGATGATTCAAATCTTTATCTGTGATGAAATTTAAAAATAGTCTTATTGTGATTATGCTCAGTTATTGAATAAATATTGGATAATTATGGAATGACCTATTATTTTATTAACAAACAAGATAATTATTAAATATTGAGTAATTCTCAATATTTCTACAACTTCTAATATGGAAAATGATAATTTCTACAACTTCTAATATTTTTGTTGAAACAAGATAATATGGAAAATGATAGTCTCATTTTGGTTCTCTTAGGTATTTTACTATCAAGATAAAATATAATTTCTACTCGAAAGTTATTCACAAGTTCTCATCTTTTTATATAACTTATTAATTATCTTTAACGGTTGTTTTGAATATGCATTATTATTCTACAACTTCTAATATTTTTTTTCAATAAGAATTACAAGTAATATATTACAAGTAAAATAGTTGTGTCAGCAAGATAATAGAGTCATAAAGTATGAAAATTATTATGACTGTGTGTAGAGTTTTGGGCAATAATAGATACTAAAACAAAACTATAAGTATTTAAAGGTGTAATCAATACATAACATATCAAATGCTATGATTTGCATGACTTTTAGCTTTTCTTCTAATCACTAAATCTACCAAACCATATATTCCATATTAACAACTCTCAATTTCACAATTATCTCACAAGATCATTCAAAACTAAATTTTTATGAAATCATTACAAATAAATTCCTCTTTTATTTGATATTTGAATAAATGTTATGCAAACACAAATACATCTTCAAAACTAAAACTTAATCAAATGTTATGCAGACATATAATAAAAATTATTCTAAATGGTTAGTATTATTCGGCAAATAAATATTGAATAAGCTTATATACTAAAACCATTACTTGTCCTCAAGGGATCCATCCCTTCACTTACAAAAAAATTATTCTAAATGGTTAGTATTAATGAATGATGCACTACATTTTGTGTGCACATGTACATATCATTATTATATCACACAATATAGAAAAAAAATTATTGGATTATCTCCCAAGAAGTACTTATGTTTTACATATGTAGCTAGACCATCGATGAATTCATATCTCCATTTTTTCGAGTCTCATGGTGTTGTGATTAGATTCAGGTCGAACACTTCCTTTCTATAACATAATTATTGTGGCACCATGTGGAGCCATGAGTACTACCTTTAGCTTCTAGATTCCCAAAGTTGTGGTGCTATTGGATGTTGACTTTCATCACTATTTCATCATTTTCTCTACTTATTTAAGAACCTTCAAATCTTTCATTTCCACCATGTCTTCATTTTTTATTTTTATCACTCACCAGTTGAGATTTTGCCTCAACCTTTCATTTCATGTGTAATCTCTAATTTTCTTTCTTCATTTTCTTATTAATTATGCATCGATAAATTAGGCATTCCACTTCTTTTTCTTCATCTTTAGAGTAGTATTTCATGTAATTATCTAAAGTCATAACTTTGAAGAGTACTATGACTTATGACAATCATCTTCACCATTTTCTACTCGTCACTTTTGTACCTTCAAATTTTTTTTTCTACGTCATCTCCTTCTTCTTCGTTAGATCAATAGTTTTCATAAAGTTTTTTCATTGAAACTTGATATATTATTGTATTATAGTGTGGATGAGATTATATATCCTCGAACAACCTTTTTTCATCACTGTCTAGACTATTCACCCCCTTATAAAGGTTGAATTTAGCATACTCTTCTCTTACTTAATATGTAAAGTCTCTCTTCTTCACATCAATCAAGACCTATTCGCTAGTTAAAAATGGTTGGTCCAAGATCTATGAAGCTTATATATTTCTATATTCAACACAAGAAAACATACGAAAAAATTGTACTAATCATAATTAATACATCTTCAATAATATCTATTGGATGCTTAGTTGATTGATCTATCATTTAGAGTGAGAAAGATGTTAGAGGTAATATCTATTGGATCCCAAATACTTCAATCTTCGTGTTGTCGATAAAGATAAAGTATCTTTCAAAACACGTACTTTACAATTATACATGGTATAGTAAAAATTTTTAGATCCTTCAATTTTTTTGGGAGGTTTTGTTAAATGATTACACTATTTTTTTTATCATATTTATGGTTTCATATGTCTCTTTTTCTTACTATTCGTGATCATCTTCATGAATTTTACATAGTTGAGTATTTGGGATATTGCTATGGTAAATAAAATATTAACTTCTAGCTTCTGAAAAATATTAAAAAATTTCTCAAATTAATCATCTATTTTTATCTTCCTAAATTTTTGTGAATAAAGTAAACTAAGAGGAAGAGTACCTTTAGTTTCATTATCCATCACGTGCTTCTTTTCACTACTTTGGGTAGTCTCCATTCGCTCATTTACTTCATATTCTTTATTAATCATAGCTGGGAATATGAGCTAGGCATTCTGTCTAGTGGTTGCCATGACCTTAGGAAATTTCATGGCATTGAGCTCCATGACTTTTAAATCAACTTTAGTGGGAGTCATGACTTTTGAAAAAAGTTATAACACTATCATTAATAGATCCTTCTATTTCATCTTGCTACTCATGTTATCCCTCGAGCTCTTTTATACTTTTAAGTACTATAACCAAGTATTTCTTCGGGTTGGTATTAAATCACTAGGAAGTTCATTCATGTTTTTTGTTTTCAATGATTATGTTAGTTATCCAATCTAATTTTTTATACCCTACACTACTACATTTCTTCAATATCCATGATAATTATCTTTTCACTTCAACTCAATTAGCTGTGGCATCAACTTATCAATTATAGACTTTTTTTTTTACTTTTTGATGTTGATAGTTTGATTATGACCCTCTTTAATTGTTATAACTCATTCAATTGTGCCCAAAAGTTTTGGGACTTTGCCAATATTTTGCTGCTTACTACCATAATTCACATAGAAAAAGTTTGTTATTTTTTACATTTGCACGATAATGCATCAAAATACATACCCTACTTTGCAATCTATTTGCTTCCTCTACTTGATCTATTGGGATGAAAGTTGCAGCTTCTTGTCCTTGCAAAATTATCAGTTCTCTCAAACTTTTTTATTTATCCTTAAGAGTTTCCAACTTATTTATGAATATCTCCATCTTGGCTTCCAACGTATTGAGTCGGTCTAACAAATAAGCTTCCTCAAGAGTTTTCTTTATTATTGAACCTCTTGAGGTCGTATTAATATTAAATCTCATCATATAATTAAGCCAATTGTAGAAAGTTTGAGCTTGGAATCATAATTTAAACCCATATTGAGGTTATCTCCTCAATAACTCATTAAAATAATACTAAGCATTATATTAAAGTTTCAATCTTCTTATGATAGAATTGGATAATCTATTTTCTCAATTATGCAATGATTTTAGATGAGAAAAACATTATGAGAAAAGCATTTACAAGTTTATCCTAACTCTCAATGGAGTCTCAAGATAAGAACTAGAACTAATTTTGTGTTTTGTCTTTTAAAGAGAAAGAAAATAAACATAACTTGATTGTATATGAGATAAATCCATTCCTTTTAATTATGTTGCATAACACCAAAAATAAAGTTACATTGCCCATGTGGATCCATTGAAATTCTATCATTATATAGATGCTACTAGGTCATCACTAATAGACTAGACTTCAATTTAAAATAATTAACTTTCACTAGCTACATATAAATCCATGAATAATTATCGAAAATCATAGGCCTCTAATAATCACCCAATATATGATAATGGTTGGGTTGTTGGATAGCTTGCCCCTCACCAATTTGGGTATTTTTATTGTTATTCATTCTTTCTATAGCCTCTTTATTTTCTATTTGTTTCAAAATGGTTCTCCTTTATCTAGGGCATAAGATGTTAGTAAAGTCTCATAGTTTCACTCATGTAAGGATGGTGACTGAAAGAAAGAAAAAAAAAAGAAAAAGAATGGAAAACAATAAAGATAAAACCACAATGATTATAAGAAAAAAACTAGATAAACAATACAAATCTCCATAAAATAAAATAAGATAATATTATCGAAACTACTTTACATATAATTATTCTTTTTCAAGGGTAGTTATATCAACTAAAGTTGACCAACCAAACTAGAAAAATCAATTCCTGACAATGTTATCAAAAATATTTTGACTTTATATTTATAATATCTTATTTAAGGTTAGGTAGATACATAAAACTAGTTTGGTGAGAGTCTCTCATCTAATATCATTCTACAAGTACATAGGTCATTCAAGTAATAAAGTGGACTTTTAGTTTAAATATCAATCTCATAAGGATTGTACAAGTAATGTTACATCATTCAATGATAATTAATAGCTACTTTTTGGGCACGATATATAGGATTTAAGTCGTAAATCCTAGATTTTAGAGTTAATTCATATTTTTATATGTGATAGATATCATAATTAGTCTTATTGTGATTATGCCTAATTATAAAATGAAAGATAATTTTAGAATGACTTCTTGCCCTACTGACATACAAGGTAATAAATAACTTTTAGACTATTCCCGATGATGATCCTCTCATTACTATCCGCTAGGTATTTTACCATTGAGATAATATATTATCTCTACTTGAAGGTCATTCACAAATCCTCATGTTTTGGTAACTCATTAAATATCCTTTAATGATTAGTTTGAATATGTTTTTTTATTCTTAAACCTCTAGTATCTTTCTCAATGAGAATTTATGTGATTATAAAAGTGTTTATAGTTTAGGCTTCATTAGTATCATACTCACACAATTAACATATAGTTTCCTTCATGTTTCACCAATGATAGTTATATGATTGAAATTAACTAGTAGGACTGTCGCTGCCATATGAATTACATTTTTCCACACCTATCACATGGCATACCTATTATTTTTTCCCACTATGATAGGGGACTCTCATTCTAAATCATAGGACAACATTCTATTTACCACCTAACATCTATTGAGATTCAATTCTTGTAACACATACATAATAGAGTGACTTATAAAAGTATTCATAATTTAGACTTCATAAGCACTATACTCATAATGACTAAACATACCTCAACTTTAGGTTTGACATATGATTTTATCTTGCACATCATAATGGAAAGGTTGTCACTTTCTAACTACTATATGCATGAGTATGTTTCATGAATTATCTATCATTGTCTAGCACTCCAATTATATATGAACTCACTAGTAGTCAAAACTCTAGTCTCAATTCTATTTAATTATCAAATTATTAATAGTTAAATAAAATCATAATAAAATATTATATTAATGTATCAAATAAAGTATCATTCATAATAAATGTATTAGAATATCCTTAGATTTGTTTATTAGTCTAGAATCAGGGAGAATAATATATGACATAAGTGAAAATTCATCTCATATGAATTCAGGTTCTCAATTTTAGTCCTCGAAAAAATTTAGGTTTTAAAACCTAAAATTTTCAAAACTCATTTAATTCTACTTTAATTTTCCCTTGGGAGGATATCAAAAAATATGTTTGCTTCCTAGGATTTATGCTTATTACTTGTATCACCCATGTTGCTCATCGATCATCCCAAAAATGGAGTTGTAAAGCCCCTTGGGTCATCTTTCTCATGCATATCATGATTTTTTTTAAACTTCTTAGGGTTTTTCATATATAGTTAAGTATTTTGTATGGATTTCTTTAATTGGAAGTTATGGTGTTGAATAAAAGTCATGTCATTGGTCTTTCAGTTCTATACTACAAAGTCATGGTGTTGGATATAATTCACGACCCTAGTCCATTTCTTCTACATGATGGTCTTGATGTTAGGAAATGTCATGATACCTCATTTAGCTTATATAACACAATGTTTCGGTGATAGATATGAGCCATGAATTTGATCTCTTTCCTCTACTTGATGGTGATGATATTATGAAAAGTCATGATGACTCATATAGTCTATATAAAAAAAAGTCATAGTACTGAGTGTAGCTATGCCTTATGTATTTTAATTTTATAACATAAAGTCATATTATTAAAGAATGATAATGACTTTGGTTTCTCTCTTGAGCTAATATTGATGGCACTTGTATTGGTCATAGCTCAAGTTTGGCTCTCTGTAGCATTATATAGCATAAAGTCATAATGATAGATCAATGTCACAATATTGGCTTGAGTATTTTGTGGTTTCATAAAGGAAAAATCATGACTTCTGAAAGTTTTCATGACTTTTAGCTAGATGTGTCAAACAGGTAGTGACATGTCAACATGACCAATTTTTTGGTGGTCCAGTCGAACCATCATGCTAAGCCAAGCACGACCTGGTATGGCAGCAATGTCATGCTTGGCACAACATGACTTGAATAGTGCTGGCTGCATGGCTTGGTCGGCCTAGGATTGGGTAGAGTTGGGTCGGGTTGTGTCGGGCTATGCCAGGTTGAGCCAGGTCTTGCTCGGAGGATTTCAGCCTGATCGACCAATCACTAGTTGTGGTTTATGATTTTAATTTTTTTTTGTAATTTCTAAATATTAAGTTATCCATTAATATCTAATCATTATAATTTACTACTTAAGAAATTACATTATTTCACATAAATCACAAAAAAAATAAAATAAAATCATTAACACAAATGACAAATTTTAATAATCAAAAATATCAAAAAAAAATCCATAATCCAATTCAAAAAAAAACATAATGTCACAACTCATAATTAGACAACTCATTAACTATCCTTGATGATTGGTTCAGATATGCTTCTTAGTCTCAAACCTCTAGTATCTTTATCAATAAGAATTTACGTGATTATAAAAATGTTTGTACTTTAGGCTTTATTAGAATCATACTCACATAATTAACATATATTTTCCTTTGTATCTCACTAATGATAGTTATTTGATTGAATGTACTAGTAGGATATCTCCATTATATAAATTACTCTTTTCCACGCCTATCATATGTCATACCTATTATTATCTCCCACTATGATAGGGGAATCTCTAACTAAAAGTAAAACTCTTAGGAAAACATTCTATTTACCGCATAATATTTATTGAGAGTCAATTGCTGTAAGACATACATAATAGAGTGACTTATAAAAGTATTCATGATTTAGACTTCATAAGCATTATACCCATAATGACTAAATATACCTTAATTTTATGTTTTGGTATATGATTTTATCTTGTACATCATAGTTGGAAGGTTGTCACTTTCTAACTACTATATGTATTAGTATGTTTCATGAATTATCTATCATTGTCTAGTACTCCAATTATGAATGAACCCATTAGTAGTCAAAACTATAGTCTCAATTCTATTTAATTATCAAATTTTTAATAGCTAAATAATATCATAATAAAATATCATATTAAGTATCAAAAAAAAATATCTATCATAATAAATGTATTAGAATATCCTTAGATTTGTTTTTTATCCTAAAATTAGGGAGAATAATATACGACTTAAGTGAAAATTCATCTCATATGAATCTGGGTTCTCAATTTTAGTACTAAGGAGAATTAAGGCTTCAAAACCTAAATTTCTCAAAACACCCTTAATTAGTTTAATTTGCCCCTAGGAGGATATCAAAATATACACTTGCCTCCTAGAATTTATGTTTATGACTTGTATCACCCTTGTTGCTCATTGATCACTCTGAAAATTGAGTTGTAAAGCCCCTTGTGTCATCTTCCTCGTGTATATTATGATTTTTTTAAAACTTCGTAGGGTTTTCCTTATGTACTCAAGTATTTTTACGAATTTCTTTAATTTGAAGTTATTGTCCTGGATAAAAGTCATGCCTTTGGTCTTTCAGATATATAATAGAAAGTCTTGGTGTTAGATATGAGTCACGGCCTTGGTCTCTTTCTTCTACTTGAAGATCTTGATGTTAGGAAAAGTCATGATATCTCATTTAGCCTATATAACACAAATTTTTGGTGCTAGATGTGAGCCATGGCCTTGGTCTATTTTTTGTACTTGATGGTGGCGATACTAAGAAAAGTCATGACAACCCATATAGTCTCTATAAAAAAAATCATAGTACTGAGTGTAGCTATGACTTATGTATTTTACTTTTATAACCCAAAGTCATGATATTAAAGAATGATCATGACTTTGGTTTCTCTTGAGTTAATATTGGTGGCACTTGTATTGGTCATAGCTCAAGTTTGGCTCTCTGTAACATTATATAGCCAAAAATCATTATGATAGATCAATGTCATAATATTAGCTTGAGTATTTTGCGGTTTCATAAAGGAAAAATAATGACATATGGAAGTTGTCATGACTTTTAGCTAGAGATGTCAAATAGGTAGTACCAAGCGGCATGACCCATTTTTGATGGCATAGTCGGGCCATCATGTAGTGTCGAGCATGACTTGATATGATAGTCATGTCGTGCCTAGCACGACATGACTTGAATAGTGTTGGCCCTACATGACTTGGCCAACCCAAGTCTAGGTAGAGTCAGGCTGGGTTTTGCTTGGCCATGCTGGGCCATGTCAGGTTGTGCTGGGCCATGCCAGGTCAAGCTGGTAATGTTTGGAGGCTACCAGTCTGGTCGATTGGTCACTAGTTGTGGTTTATAATTTAATTTTTTTTTGTAATTTTAAAATATTAAGTTATCCGTTAATATTTAATCATTATGAGTTTTACCTACGAAATTACATTATTTCACATAAATCACAAAAAAAAAATCATTAACACAAATGACAAATTTTAATAATTAAAATGTTCAAAAAAACATATCCATAATCCAATCCAAAAAAAATGTCACAACTCACAACATAAAAAATCATTATCATAATCAGGCAAGCTCAATCTCAATTTCAATTGGTATAAGTATCAAACTGATCATCTTCACGTAATCATCTGATGGTATCACTAAAGGTGTGCTCAACATCCTCAAAGTCTCATAAGTCATTATTTGCCAGTAACTCCTCCACTCCTATTTAGCATGATCCTGGATGCCCAATCTCGAATCCTTCCAATCCATCATGCATGCTAGTACCTTAATGATATATGATCATAGTCTCGATCTCCTATCTAAAATGATATTGACTTCAATAGAAAAAATAGACTCTGATGTTGTGCTCGATACTAGAGGAGTCAGTAGATCTCATGTCATGTTAGACACCATGGGATAGGTGGACTCATGATTTTCACCATTGTAAAATATCAAGATTATTATTATAATTATGTGATAGGATTGATTGTAATCGATATCTAAGTATTGAGATAGTTCACTCATATTCGATGGTCTATACCATCATTTCCTCCTTGCTAACTAAATTGAGAAGTCATCATCTCTGAATATGGTTTCCATGTCCGTACTTGGAGCCTGACCACGACTACTTTCATATCTAGTGTCATAGTATGTAAATAATTCATTCAAATATTCATGAATGAACCATTTAGGTTGATATTTCTAGTTCATACTATGTCAAAATGTTCTCTAGGATCTTTGCAGGCAGCTAGATAATAAAGAAATGAAATGGTGTACTAGTAATTTAAGTACTTGGTTTCCATCTCAATAGCAATGTCATTAAATATAGGATCATCTCTAAACTTCCTAAACAAGCCACTAATATTGAATATGCACCTAAGTGCAATGCAAGTGGTGGGAGTGTTAACAGACGAACACATGTTCGTCATGTCATAAAAAATCTTCAAAAATTTTATAAATGAAATTTCTGCATCCCAATCTCTTTAATCAATAATAAGTTTGTCACTCTTACTATTGACATAGTTAGATATCACGTATTTATATCTAACATCAGATAAGTATAATTTCTTTTGACCCACAAATAAATAGAGACTATCAAACTCTTATTATCTGCTAAGCATCCGAAGTTATTTTAGTGAGTTATACATTTTTTCTAAAATAGGAGAAATAACCTTCATCCTTGACTTGTATATCAGATTAATGATGTGACACATATATCTAACATGAAAAATATTTCTTAATGGCTTATCTCTTATAGTCCTAATAAACATGTTAATGGCTTTTATATTGTTAAATATGTTATCAAATATGATACTAAATATTTTATTTTGAATATGATAATCTCTAAAGATTCTCATCATTCATTTATATATGCTTGGGTCATCATGAGGATGAAAAATCTCTAAAAATCTTAAAATCTTTTTATTAAGTGTCAATTTAGAATCTACATAGTGGGCGGTAAGATATGCAAAAGATACATCGCTGTGACTAGTCCTGGTATTGAACTTCATGGATATCACGCCACTATATTGCTTAAATTCATTTAGTTATTATTTATTTTTTAACTTATAAAATTTTAGTATGTCGTTCCTACATGTGGACCTTGGAATCCTATGATATGCATGCTAAACATAGGTCTGCATGATACTAACTACCCTATGATCCTCCAAAATCTAATCAGAAGACCCATCATGGTAATTAGTTTGGTCACACATTCCCTCCCTAAGTCGTTGTGGTATATGAAGGAGGTCAACAAAGAAGCTGAACTAGATCAAGCCTCAAAGAACCTACTGCTTAGTTGAGTATGCCTAAAATCTAATGCACCATATTTTTTAGTACAATGGATCGACATACCTCTTTAGGTGCCCAATTTCACATAGACTCCTACTTGTATATATATTTTTACAATATTTACATTGTACTGATTCTTCATCGACACCCCAAATATTTATATTTTTAAAGTGAGTCTAAGCTATAGATGTTTTTCTAGTTTTTTATTTTTTATATGTTTGAGTCTGGGTCGAAGCCATGGGAAAAAAATATGGTTTTGACCTCATACATTTTCATAGGGTTATCATTATTAATATTATATATGTATATGTTAATATTAATTTCATTATCATTAAATTTACTATTAGTCATTTTTAATTTTTTTTAGTTATTAAATTATGAATTATGTTCTAACTTATACTTAACAATTAAATGATATTAAAAAAACTAAATAAAAAATAATACTCAGTTTATGGAGAGGAGAGAGATAAAAAGTCAGCCCACGCCTAAATTTTCTACCCTCCATGTCCATGTTCTTTAAGCTTTAAAAATATATTCTAAATATAAAATTTTAAATTTTAGCTTTAGAGAGAGAGAGAGCGAACTATGACCAAGAGGAGATAGAGAGAGAGAGAGGAGAGAGAGAGAGAAGAGATAGAGAGAGAGAGGAGAGGAGAGAAGAGAGATAGAGAGAGAGAGGAGAGAGAGAGAGAGAGGAGAGAGAGAGAGAGAGAGAGAAAAGAGTGAGAGAGGAGTTGAGAAATCTGAATAAAAAATTCAAATCTTGTATTTCATTTATATAGATTTTTTTATTATAAATATATATATTTCTATTGTTTAAATGTTTTTGTTTTAAATTTTGTTTTTGTTTTTGTTTAAATGTTTTCTGCCCTAGCCATTGTAATTGTATCTAATAGCCTGGATATTCTAAAATTTTCAATTTTTTATGGGTTAGCCATTAGAAGAGAAGTCAAAGCTTTTGGATGGTCCAGAAACTTTAGCTTCGGGGGCTTCACCATGGGCTCAAGCTGGGGGGGGGGGGGGGGGGCATCCACGTGTGCCGAGGTCATGCCATACGGACGTGCTCAGCCAACCATATAGTGGGTTGATTAAAAAAAATCCACCACTTGCACCAGGAGGGTTGGGGTGGGGTTTTTAAAATATTTTAATAATTTTTTTAAAAGACCGAATTGGGCAAACTTGGTCTAAGGAATGATTCTGAATCATACTTTAGATCGGGTATAGGGCCAGCATGACTGGGGTCCAGATATGGTTTCGGACAATGCCATGCTAAGCCAGACACAACTAAGTTGGGTCATTCCTCGGGCCATGCCTAGGCTGCCCAACCCACTTGCCACCTCTATTTTTAACAATAATGAGTTACTTAATTGCTATGTTATAAAATTAATGTCAAAGTTGTGAAGTTATTTTGAGTAAGTTTGATTATGACTCCAAGAAATTTTCGTAGCTAAATAAATAAATTACATAGTGAAAAAAATTATTTCAATAAGGTGGTAGAATCATGACTATGTGTATAGAGATTCAATTACGAATAGATCCTGATAACAATCTATAAGTACAAAAATATATAATCAAGTCGTAACATGTTAAATACTATGATTTGCATGATATTTTATTCTCATTCTAATTACTAACTCCAATTAGTCACACATTTAATACTAAACTTTGGATCACATAACTATTCATCAAAAATCATTCTAAACTAAGTTTTTGTGAAATAATTTCAAACAAACTCCTCTTTTATGTTAACACATCATAAAAATCATACCAAAAGTGTTAGTATTATTCTATATTTATCATATCACATAATTGTTTGATGAATTAGTCTGCCCTGGATAAAATTTTTCTTTTTCCCTCTAAAAACAACACAGAATGATGAAATCGATCTCACTATAGGCCAATCTTGAAAGATAATACAAATCATATGATTTCATTTATCTACACAATTAGCTAATTATAAAAAGTAAAAAAAAACATTTATATATCAAAATTATTGTTAGGTGTAAGTTTTCATTAAATTCTTTATTGATAAAAGTCAAATTATTAACAAAAGTCTTTGTTAATTATTGATTTTTGTTAGTTATGTGTTTGAAAATTGAAAGCATTGACTTCTTTCTTGATATGCCCCCACAAGAACTGACTACCATAGTGGGACCAATCTTGGTCCTTGTGTTATTTGTGCATTGTCTTGAAAGTGGTTTGGTGAGTAAGTCAGCACGAGGATCATAGCTTCAAAACAAAATAAAGACAAGTCTAAATGTAAATAAATGTGAATGTGCATCAGCCTTGAGACTTGGCCTTTGTACATGATGAATATTGAGTGCATTTTTTTTGAACCAAGTCTCAAACAAAGTGTAAATAAATTTGAATGTGTTTCATTCTTGAATGTTGAAAAAGATTGAAGCTGAAAATGAATGTTGCCAAGATTGTCGCACAAAAATAGTTTTGGTTTGGGAAGTGATAATTTCATTTTAATAAAAAGTGAGAGGATCCAAATGAATTCACATGCTGTGCAAGGGTTCAAAACTTAGCTTAAGTGATAGGATTTGAACCAAATATACCTAAATATGTTGATATAGAGCTTCTATTACCCAAGTTACACACCTAGTTAGCATCGGAAAAACATGTATGAGATGGACTGTCAGTTTTATTGATTTGATGCCATAAAAAATTATTTTTTTTTGAGATAACACATCAACATTTTTGTGGAAATCCAGTGATTTGAAGTTGGATAGTGCATGAATTATGAGAGATTATTTACTCCAAAATTAATGTTAAACAGGGTAAGTGAGAGATATTGTAAGGCTCCAATACATGGTGGTATTCAGTAGAGTCAATAGTTGCTCATCCTTCTTCCAACTTCAATGAAACCAAGGTTGATAGTAGAGTGATGATATTCTTGGCACTATCTATGCCTATTTTGGCTAGGAGATCTCTGATGTATTTATCCTAAGTAAAAAATAGACCATCATTTGTATGAATTATCTCAATGCCAAGGAAAAAAATACAAGAGCCCAAATATTTTGAGAGATATTTCTTTTCCAAGTTTTTTGATGATGCTTGCAATAAAAAGGGAGTCATTGTCAGTAATGATTAAGTCATCAATATACACAAGAAAATAAGTAATTATTGACCTAATAGTACACACACACAATGATGAATCTAATTTATTGTTAATAAAATCAAATTCTAGCAGAATGTGTTTGAAAGCAAGGTACCAAGTGTGTGGTGCCTATTTAAGACCATACATGGATTTTCAAAGATAGAAAACATGATCACATTTTGTTGGATCCTAAAAACCTAGAGGTTGACTCAATTATACTTCCTCTATAAGATGACCATGTAGAATAATATTATTGACATCTAGTTGTGTTAGTGGTCAAACTTGCATTATGTCAATTGTTAACACTGTATGGACTGTCATTGGTTTGACTACAAGACTAAAAGTTGAGTATAAATCAACTTAGTTCTTTGATTAAATCTTTTTTTTCACCAGTCTAGCTTTAAATTTATCAATATAGTCTTTAGCAAATCATTTGAACCAAAAAAAAAAACTCATTTACATCTAATAATATTATATTGCCATGGATAAGAGACCAACTTCCAAATATAATGGTGCATTAGAGCCGTGAGCTCATATGACATAGCATCATGCTAATTAGGGTCAGAAATGGCTTGATTCATAGTGTTTGATTCCAATAATGGGGGGTATGTGATGTTTGGTGACGAGAAATAATTTTTTGGTTTATAAATATTATTCATAGATATTGTTACCATCTTGTGTGTGTGAGATTCAATATTGGTAGGTATTTGAAAGACATATTTTACACTTATGTGTTGGGAATGAGTTTTAGTAGGATCTAAAGAAAGAGAAAAAAATTAAGTTATCTATGAAGGAACCAATATTGGAGGCAAGTCAACCAAAGATGCCGAAGAATCAATGATACCCATAGCTGAAATATGTGGGGCTGGTGGTGATTCATGAGATTGTGTCAATAAATAGAAGATCACATATGGAGTCTTATTCAGAGTGAGTGTGTTAGTTTTAGGAAATTTTGAGGAAGTAGATTTCTATTGAGTCAGGGAAAATTTTTTTTATCAAAAATTATTTTGGGAATGATAAAGCCAATGAGTAGTGAGCTCAAGGAATAATAAAGACATCCAAACTACTTCAATTTCATGTACTTGGTAGTTTGATGAAAGAGCATCTCAGATGGGGAGTTGTTGTTCAACATTGATGTTGGCATTCAATTAATTAAGCGACAACTTGAAAAGAATATGGACAATATGAAAATGTCATCTGGACATCATAGACAATAAGATGACAATGTCCTCTTTTAGACTTGTAAGTTTGTTATGTCGTGTGAGGAGCGATGGTGTAGTAACCTTTAAATTGAATAGATAAATAATTTTTGAGAGCAATATATTCACCTCAATTATTAAAATATAGGCTTTTTATTTTGGCATTGAATTTATTTTCTACATGATTTCGAAATTGTGGAAATATAAATTGAACACTAGATTTAAGAGACAAGATAAAATCATATATATTAATTTTTTTGATCCACTCCAAATATGACAATATTGATGAAGTAATGATTGGTAATAGATCATGTTTGCTTGTATCTTTTATTGGGTCATTATCTTTTGTTTCTCTCCATCATATTTTTCACTTGCGAGGTACTCTTTGTTCCCACCATTAAAAAAAGCTCATTTTTGTTTCACTTTACAAAGCAAAATAATATTTATTTGGAGTTTTACCCTTCTTTTTTTTTAAATAAAAGATCAGTTCATGGGGAATGACACTACTCATAGACAAATGTGAGAAAGGTGTGTACACTTTCCTGAAAATAGTGACTATGGTATCCAAACCTACAATTGATTATGTTCTTGAATGTATCACGACCAATGGTTGGCACAAGCATCTTGGCCATCCTTTTTCAAAAATTGTCCAATATCTTATTTGTACATTTTCTTTGCCTACTAAAAAAAAAGTCATTCATCTCTTTCTTTCCTATTCTCAAAACAAAGCACATCACTGAATGTTCCAACTTCATGGTTTAAAAAGCATGGCACCACCACAATTAATTTGTATAGATGTTTTGGGTCCCTCTCATGATATTGGCATTAATGAATATAAATACTATATTAATTTTGTTGACCACTGATACCTTAAAAAATAACATACAACATATGATTTCATTTACAAAATTCATTTTATACACATTGTATTAAGTGTGAAAATTAAATAAAATTTTTTGATATATCAAGACTATTATTCATAGGGAATTTTAAAGTCAAATCATTAACAAAAGTTTTTTATTAATACTTAACTTTTGTTAGTTCTGAATTGAAAAATGTATAGCTTTGACTTCTTCCTTATTAAGTCTCATAATTAGATTGGCTCAATTTAAAAAGTTTCGTTGAATCGGGATTGCCCGGGGTGATCATACAAGTGGTTTATCCAATGAATTGGTCTAATCAAGCAATGTTTTAATATTTTATTTTTTTTTTCCGTCAAAATGATATTATTTTGATAGCATATTTAAGAAGAATTTGTGTTGTATTTAGAAGTCCATGACACATAGCATTATTAGGTAAACAATATGATTCATCTATTTTTAACTACTTTTTATAAAAAAAATATTTTATCGGTCTCAATCCATTCTAAATCCAAGTTAAATTGAAATAGGTGTTTTTAGTCTTGATTAATTTTGGTGTGGTAGTTGTTTACCCAACACAACTAAGTCAAAAAATATGTGGAAAACAAAAACTAGACAAATTAGTCATACCATTTTATTATTCTTATTCTTTCTTTTTTTTCTTTTTCTACTTCTTTTTCTTTCTCTATTTCTTTTTCTCTTTGTTATGAAACTTATTTTTCTTTTACTTCTTTTACTTCTTATATTTTTTCTTCTACGACTATTGTTTCTGCTTCTTCTTCTTTTACTTTTTATTTTTTTTTGTTTTTCTTCTTCTTCATCATGTCCCCCTTATTTTTCATTGGTTATTTCTTTTTATTTTTTTTCTTCTCTACTTCATCCTCTTCCTCCACTTTCTTCTAATTTTTTTTCTTTTTTCTTCTTATAATAATTATTATACTTACTATAATTATTATAATTATTATAATTACTATAATTACTATAATTATTATAATTATTATACTTACTATAATTATTATAATAATTATTATTCTTCTAACTCTACTTCTCTTTATTATACTTTATCTTCATTTTCTTACACAATTTCTTCTTCTTATATATATATTTTTTCTTTTTCTTTTCCACCTCCTCAACCTTGTTCTTCTTTTTTTTGTTCGATATGTTCTTCTTATTTTTCTCATTCTTTTTTTTTGCTTCTTCTTCTTCTTCTTCTTCTAGTTCTTGGATGACTTATTCTTCTTCTTCTTTTAGTTGTTCATCATTTATTTTATTTTATTTTACATCTTCTTCAAGTTTATCTTCTTATTTTTCTTATTCTTCAGTATCTTCATATCCTTATTTTCCTAATTCGATTTCTTCTTCTCATTATTCTACAACAACAATAATAACTACTACTACTACATCTTTTTCTTCTCAATCTTATTCTATTATTATTATTATTATTATTCTTATTCTACTTCTCTTTCTTATTATCATTCCTTCTTTTTATATTTATTCTTCATGATCATGATCATGATCATGATCATCTTCATCTCCTTCCCCATCATGATCATCTTCTTCTCCTTTTTTCTTCTTTATTTTCTACTTTATTTTCTTCTTTGTTTTCTTCTTTCGCTTTCTTTTTTCTTCTTCTACTATTTATTCTTTTCTTTCCTTTTATTCACTCTCTTCTTCTTTTCCTTATTATGATATTTTTTCTTCTTCTACTCCTTATTCTTCATTTGTTTCTATTTCTTTTTCTACTTATTTTTTTTTCATCTTTTTCAATCTTTTATATTACTCTTTCGTCTACTTGTTCCTCAAGTTTATTTTCTACTTATTTTCTTTTTCTTCTTTTAATTCTTATTCTTTTTATTTTTCTTCTTATTCTTATTTTTCATCATCTTCACTTTTCTCTTCTTTGGCTTCACCCACTACTTTTTTCCTTCCTACTTCTCCTCTTCCTCCGCCTCCTCTTTCTTCTCATTTTTCTTCTCTTTCTTATTCTTATTCTTCTTATTCTTATTTTTCTTCTCTTTCTTCTTCATCTTCCTCATTATTTTCATATACAACTTATTCTTTTCCTTGATCTTTATTTGTTTCTTCTTCAATTATTTCTTTCTATTGTTTTTCGTCTTATTTTTTTTCTTTTTCTCCTCCTAAAAATTTTTCTATTTTTTCTCCACCACCATCATCATCTTCTTGTACTTCTTATCCATCATATTTTTATTTTTCTTCTTTTTTAGTTATTTCTTATTCTTTTTTTTTCTTTCTATTCTTCTTACTTTTTTTAGCTTCTTTTTCATCTTCTTCTTGTCCATATTTTTTATATTCTTCCTTTTTATCTTTCTCTCCTCCTCCTTCGTCTACATAAGTTTCTTCTACTTTTTTTTTCTTTGCCTTATTTTTTTTTCTTCTTCTTTTCATGTTTCTTCTTCTTCTCCCGCTAGTCATCTTCCTGCTCTTCCTTATTATTATTATTATTATTATTATTATTATTATTATTACTCTATCTATTCTTGTTCTTCATCTTGTTTTTTTACATTTTCTTCTTATTCATCTTCATCGTATACCTATTCTTCTTATTCTTTTTCTTCTCCTTCTTCTTATTCTCCTCATCATCTCCTCTCTTCTTCTTGTCCTTATCCTCTTTCTTCTTTTTCATCTTTTTCTCCTCCTCCTCCTCCTTCTTCTCCTTCTCCTTCTCATACTTTTTCTTCTTCTCATTCTCCTTCTCCTACTTCTTCTTCTAATCATTCATCATCATCATCATTATTTTCTTCTGCACATTATTCTTATGTTGCCTCTTCTTCTTTTTATTTTCTATCTTGTTCTTGGTCTTCTTCTTTTTAGTATTATTCTTATTATTTTTCTTATTTTCAACCATATTTTTTTTCTCTTTCTTCTTCTAATTATTCTCATCCATCATTTTTTAATTTTTATTCTTCTATTTCTTTTTTTTATTAATTAAATAATTATTTCATGTTTATCAACTTCATCTTCATCATCTATTTATTCTACTATTTCATATTAATCTTGTTCTTGTTTTTCTACTTTTTCATCTATTATTACTTCTTTTTTTACTACAACTTCTTTTTATTCCTCCTCTTCCTCCTTCTCCTTATTTTTATTTTTTTTTCTAATGCTTCTTCTTATTCTTCACTTTTTTTTTGCTTCATCATCTTATTTTTATTCATCATCTTTTTATTCATCATCTTTTTATTTCATCATTTTTTTTATTTCATCATCTTTTTTATTCATCATCTTTTTATCATCATCTTTTTATTCATTTTCTTACTTTCCTTGATTTTCATATTTTTTTCTTCTTTTTCTTTTTCTTTTTCTTTTTCTTTTTTTTCTTCTTCTCATTCTTCTTCGAATTCTTTATTTTTCTACTATTCCTCCTCCTCCACCTCCTCCCTCTTCTTAGTCTTCTTCTAATTCTTTATTATTCTTCTATTCCTCCTCCTCCATGTCATTTTTCTTTTTATAATTCATCATCATCATCATCATCATCTTTTTTGTCTTCTTCTTCTCCTATATCTTTTTCATTGTCATCTTCATCTTCATTTATTTATTTTTTCTTCTTTTTCTTCTTTTTGTTTCTACTTTTTCTGAATCTCCACCTACTCATTCTTGTTCTTCTTTATTTTTATTATTCTTCTATTTTTATTCCTTTTCTTCTTCTTTTATTTCTACTTCTCTTTCTTCTTTATGTTATTCTTTTTCTTCTACTACTACTACTACTACTACTACTACTACTACTACTTCTTCTTCTTTTTCTTCTTTTTCTTTTTCTTCTTTTTCTTTGCATTCTTATTTCTTCTTCTTACCCTCCTCCTCCTGCTCCTCCCTATGATTATACTCCTCCTTATTCTTCAAGGACTTCATCGTCATATTCTTCTAAAGGTGTCAAATGGGTTAGGTGGCCTAGGCCTGACCTGGTTAAGGTGTGCACGGTCTGGCATGACATGATCCATGACTGTGGTTGAGCCAGTGCCAGGCAAACCCTCGACACAATTTGTGTAATGGCGTGATTAGGAACTTTGGCCCATGTGCTGTTCCAGGCACAACCCGGGTGACTGCCAATTGGGCACGACACGGGCAATAGTGTGATGAGCAATGCATGATTGCAGATACAACAATGCCCGATGAGGGATGATGTGGCGATGTGGAATTGGCAGTAGCTCGGCATGCCCGATGGGTGACGGTGGCACAAGCACGCCATCCCTAATTTTTTATTTTTTTATTCTAGGTTTAAAATTAGCTTAACCTAGAACATGCACAAACCAGCCTGAACCCAACCTGATTTCGGGCGATGGGCTATGGCTGGCATGCTGCCGAGTGAACTATGCCATGCTAGGCATGATATGGTCACTATAGTGTGCCATGCATGGCATGGCATGTGAGCCCGTATGGGCCTAAAAAATGGGTCGTGTTGACCAGGCAAGGCCCATTTTACATCCGTATATTTTTCTTTTTCTTTTTTTACTTCTTATTCTTTTATTACTTCTTCTTATTTTCCTTCTACTACTACTTCTTCTCCTTCTTATTCATTATTCTTATTGTTCTTCTTCTCCTTTTTATTATTCTCTTTCTTCATCTTCTACCTTTTTTCATTATAATTTTCATTTTATTTTTCTATTGATTCTTCTTCGTATTCATCAACATTCTTTTCTTCATCATTATCAACAACTTTCTTATCTTCATCATCATTCATCTACAAGTAGAATAAGAAGAAGTAGTAGTAGTAGAAAAAGAAGTAGTAGAAAAGGAGAAGGAGAATTAAAGAAGAAATGAAAAGATTAGAAGGATAAGAAGTAGATGAAAGAGAAGAAGAAGAAAAATAAAAAGAAAGATAAAAAAAATAAGGATAATAATTTGATGAAGAAGAAAAACAATAATAGGAAAAAAATACGTGTGGAAGAATAACAACGTGATGAAGAAGTATTTTTTCTTCAACTAATCAAACTTCATATTGTTCTATTTCTTCTTTTTTATCCCCTCCTACTCATTCTTCTTCTTCTTATATTTAATCTCATCCTCCTCCTCCTCCTCCTTTGTCTTCTTTTTTTTTCTTTTTCTCTTTTTTATTCATCAGCTTCTTCTTTTTCTTATTCTAGTTATTCAATAATTTTTTATCATTTTTATTCTTTTTATTCTTTTTTTTTCTTCTTCTAGTTATTCAACATTTTCAATTTATTTTCTTCATATTTTCTTCTACTTATTCTTCTTATTATTCTTTTATTTCTTCTTCTTCTTCTTCTTCTTCTTATTATTCTTCTTCTTTCCATTCTTTTTTTTTCTATTACTATTTATTATTATTCTTTTGTTTATACTTCTTCTCAAACACTTTCTCCTTATACTTGTTCTTCTTCAACTTATGCTTCTTCTCTTTTTTATTTTTCTTCTTCTTTTCTTTCTTCTCTTTTTTCTACTATTTATTATTATTATTATTAATATTAATATTATTATTATTATTATTCTTTTTCTTCTTCTTAATGTTCTTCTTCTTCTTCTTCTTCTTCTTCATTTTCTTCTTCTTCTCCTTCTCTTTCTTATTTTTCTTCTTCCCCCTGTCTCCTCCTCCTCCCTATAATTCTTCTTTATTCTTCTTCTTCAAGTTATTCATCATCACATTATTATTATTATTATTCTTTTTCAAGTTATTTATTATCACATTCTTCTTCTTATTCTTATATTACTTTTTCTTCTCCTTCTAATACAACTTCTTTTTCTTCTTTTTCTTATTCTTTTACTTCTTCTCCTTCTCTTTTTTTTCTCTTTATTAATCATCTTTTTATTTTCTTCATATTTCATAATTCTTCTATTTATTCTTCTTCCATTTCATGAACATTCTTTACTTCATCATCATTCATCTAGAAGAAGAAGATGATGATGAAGAAGTAGTAATAGTAGAAATAGAAGAAGTAGAAAGAGGAGAAGGGGAGTATAAGAAGAAGTGCAAAAATTGGACGGAGAAGAAGTAGTTGTAGAAGATAAAAGAGAAGAAAAAAATAAAGAAAAAGAAATAGAAATAGAATAAAGATACTATGAAGAAGAAGAAGATGATGATTATGATGAAGTAGTAGTAATAGAAAAAGAAGAAGTGGAAGAATAAAAACATGATTGAGAACTATTTTTTCATCTGCTTCTCTTACTTCATCTTTTTCTTTTTATTCTTCTTTTCATCTTCTTGCTCATTATTTTTATTTTAATATTTATTCTCCTCCTCCTTTTTCTTTTACTCATTCTACTTCTTCAGATTCTTCTTTTTATTATTCTAGTTATTAAACACATATTTCTTTTCTTCTTCTTTTTCTTCTTCTAGTTATTCAACATATTCTATTTTATTTTCTTCCACTTTTTCTTCTACTTATTTTTCATATTCTTTTTCTTATTATACTTATATTTATTTTTCTTCTTCTAATTTTAGTTCTTATTTTTCTTATTCTACAACTATTTCTTCTTGTTCTTCTTGTTCTTCTTCTTCTTCTTCTTTTTTCTTTTTTGGCTCATTATCATTCCTCAAGTTCTATTTCTATTTCTTCGATTTCTTCTTCTTCATTTCTCTGTCTTCTTCTTCTTCTTCTCTATCTTTTTCTTTTTATCATATTAATCTTCATATTCTACTACTTCTTCTTGTTGCTATTCTTCTTCTACTATTTCTTCTTATTTTCTTTCTTCTTCTTCTTCATGATTTTCATTATTATCTTTTTTTCTTATTCATCATCATCATCATTATCATTATCATCATTATCATCATCATCATCATCATCATCATCTTCTTCTTCTTCTTATTTCATTTTTTTTACATTTTTTCTTTTTACTTTTTCTTTATTCTTACTCTACAACTTATTCTTCATATTCATCTTCTACATAATCTTCCATTTATTATTCTTATTCACCTAATTTCTTTCTCATATGCTCCTTCTTCATATTCTACTTATTATTCAACTTCTTATTCTTATTCTAATTCTCATTCTACATCTTATTTTATATTTTTCTCATCGTCTTCATCTTTTATTTCTTTTTCTTTTTTTTTTCTTCTGATTCTTTCTCTTCATTTCATTCTTTTTTTTCTTATTCTTCTTGTTTATCATATTCTTTCTTGTGTTGTTGTTGTTGTTGTTGTTCTTCTTCTTCTTCTTCTTCTTCTTCTTCTTCTTCTTTTTCTCCTTTTTCTTCTTCTTCTTCATCTTTTTCTTCTTCTACTTCTTCTTCTATTTCTTCTTATTTTCTTCATTTCTTCTACTTCTTCCTCTTAATTTTGTTCTTCTTCACCTACTTTTTATTCTTCTTCTACCTCATTATCACGTTCTTATTCTTCTCCTTTTTCTAGTTCATATTCTTATTCTTCTCCTTTTTCTAGTTCATAATTTTATTCTTCCATCTATTATTCATCATCATCATCTTCTACTTTTTGTTCTTCTTCTTCTTTTCCCCATCTTTTTCTTCGTCATCCTCCTCTTCTTTTTCTTATGATTATTCCTCTACTTCCATTTCTTTTTCATATTCTTTTTTTTCCTTTCTTTTTATTTTTCAGCTTCTTCTGCTTCTTCCTTCTCTTCTTTAATTTCTTTTTCATCTTTGATCTTTCTCTTCTTTTATTTATATTTAAAATTATTCTTCTTCATCATCTTTATCTTCTTCTTCTAAGTCTTTTTTTCTTCTTCACGTCCTTATTCATTTTGTACGTCTTCTTCTTCTATTTCTTCCACTTCTTCTTCCTCTTATTCTTTCTCTTCTTTTTCTCTTTTTTTCTTACTCTCATCCTCATTCTTACTTCTTATTAACGAGTTTCATATTTATCATCATCATTTTCTTCTTCATCTTTTATTTTTTTTTTAAAATTCTTCTTCTTCCTGCTCCTCCTCTTCTTCTATTTTTTCTTCTTTTGTCCTTCTTCTTCTTCATCCTCATCTTCGATTGTTTCTTTCTTCTATTCTTTTATATCATCATCATCTTCTTTTTTTTACATTATATTTGTTCTTGTTGTCATCCTTTTTCTACTTCTTCATATTCTTTTCTTTCATTTTCTTTTTGTTCTTCTTTTCTTTCTTCTCGATCTTCTTCATCTACTTCTTATTGTTTTTATTTTCATCCTCTTTTGCATCTTTTTTTAACATTCAACTTCTTTTTTCCCTTCTTATTCTTTTATTTTTCCTCTTTTTACTTCTTATTTTTGTTATTTTTCCACATCTCTTCCTCCTCCTATTTCTTCTTATTCTTATTCTTATTCTTTTTATTATTTTATTTGATTTTTTTCTTCCATTCTTCTTGTAATCTTTTTCTTTTTCTTCCCCTTCTTCATCTTCTACTTTGTCTTTGTTAGAATTTTTATCTATGTATATAAGTGATTATGCTGAAATATAACATTAATGTATTATGTAGGATATAACAAAACCACAACATACACTAGTTTTAATGTGGTTTTGTAGCCATTCAATATGACTAACTATAACAACCAGAAAAAACTTTTAGCACTTATATATTTATTAACCTAAAATGTTTGAGTACATAATTGATAGAAAGAAAAAAAATAGAGCACACAATTTATCATTACAAATACAACATATATATATTAAAGAACAATTATAGTTCTACATAAATTAGAATGTGCCAGATCTTCATAGTTGATTGTGTCATGCTACTCAAATTTTTTTGGCCTACTAACCGAGCAGTGAGACCCTCATTATTGTGACAATGCCATTTACCTAATCTCTAAAATATAACAGATTAGTACTT
>JAREIK010002829.1:78981-149210 GCA_029783825.1 Sapria himalayana
TCCTTTTCTTCCTTTCCTTCCTTTTCTTCCTTTCCTTCCTTTCATTACTTTCTTTCCTTTCTTTTCGTATTCTTATTTTTATTCTTCTTTTTTTTGTTCTTCTTCTTCTTCTTCTTTATCTTCCTCTTCTTCTTTTTATATATTTTTTCTGCTTCTTCTTCTTCTTTTTCAACTTATTCTTCCTTTTATTCTTCTTCTTGTATTTTTTCTTTTTCTTCTTTCTATTATTCCTACCCTTTATGTTCATCATCTTATTCCTCCATTTTTCTTTATCTTATTTCTCTTCTTGTTCTTCTTTCTATTTTTCTTTTTCCTCTTTATCTTTTTCTACTTCCTTTTCTTCCTCATCTTATTTTTTTTGTTCTTCATCTTTATTCTTTATCTTATTTTAGGCTGTCTGTTTTTTATTCTTATTCTTCTTCATTATCTTCTTCTTCTTCTTCCTCTATTAGTTCTTTTTGTTCCTCTTCTTCTGCTTCTTCTTATTCTACTACTTCTTTTTAATCTTATTTTTATCTACTTTAACTTCTACTTCTTCTTCTCTTCTTTATACTACTACTACTACTACTACTACTACTACTACTACTACTACTACTACTTCCTCTTCTTCTTCTACTCCTTCTTTACCTTTTTCATCTTCTTCTTCTCCAACTCCTCCTTATATTTCTTAATCTTTTCCTTTCTCTCCTACTACTACTTCTTCTTTTCCTTATTTTTCTCCTTATTTTTCTCCTTATTCTTCTTCCTTTTCATCTGCTTATTTTACTTTGTCTCATTCTTCACCTTCTTCCTCTTCTATTACTACTACTACTACTACTACTACTACTACTACTACTACTACTACTACGTCTTCTTCTTCTTATTCATCTTCTACTACTTCTACTAATCTTTCTTCTTCTTTTTTTCTTCTGTTTCTTCTTCTTCTTCTTCTTCTTCTTCTTCTTCTATTTCTTCTTATTATCTAAATTCTTCCACTTCTTCGTATTCACTTTCTCATTCTACTTCTTTTTCTTTATTTTTTTTTCTTTTTCTTGTTCTCATTTTTATTTTTATTCTTCTTCTTTTTTCTTATTTTATTCATCTTTTTCTTCTTTTATCCTTCTATTTCTCCATCTTCTTCTACTTCTTTTACATTTATTCATCTTTGTATTTGTCTTACTTTGTTTTCTTCTATTTCTTCTTCTTTTTCTTCTACTTCTACTCCTCTTCCTCTTCTTCTTTTTCTAATTTTTTTTATTTTCCTTCTTCTCCCTATTCCTCTTTCCTAACTTCTTCTTCTTCTTTTCTTTTTCTACTTATTCTTATTCTTATTCTTCTCTCTCACCATCATCTCTTTCTTTATCTTCTTCTTCTTCTTCTTCTTCTTTTTTCTTCAACTTCTTTTCTTCTTCTTCTTCTTCTTCTTCTTCTTCTTTCTTCTTCTCCTATTCCTTCTTTTTCTTCATCTTCATCATCTTCTTATTTTACTTCTATTTATTCTTTTTCTTCTATTTCTCTTTCATATTTTGTTTATTATTATTATTATTATTATTCTCTATTTTATTCTTCCTATTCTTTTATCTTAAAGTCATTCCTCTTCTTTTTTATTTCTTTCTCTTCTTCTCCATGTTCTTTCACTTCTCTCTTTTCTTCATTTTTTCCCTTTTCTTGTTTTCTTTCTTCTTCTTTTTTTTTTCTGAATTTTCTTCATCTTTTTCTAGATCTTCTTCTTCTTTTTTGTCTTATTCTTTGCCTTTTTTTTCTTATTTTTCTTCTTCTTCTTTTGACTTTTTTTTCTTGTGCTTCATATTCATTATCTTCTTCATCATCTTATTTCTCTATTCCCTATAATCTTCTTTCTTTTCTCCATTTTCTTCAAATTTTTATTCTTTTTTATCTTTTTTTTGCTTATTCTTTTTAATTTTTTTCTTCTTTTTATTTTTCTTGTTCGTGTTTTTCTTCTTCTATTCTTTATTCTATTTTAGTTTTTTTTTCTTCTTCTTGTTTTTATTTATTATCTTCTTTTTCTTTTTTCTATTCTTCTTTTTCTTCATCTTCTTCTTTTATTTTTTTTTCTCTATTTGTTCTTCAATTTCTTCCTTTTCCTATTTTATCATCTTCTTGTAATTCAACAAATTAAAAATCTTCTTGTTCTTGTACTTCTCATTCTTTTTCTTCTACTTCTTCTTCATGTTTTTCTTCTACTTCTTATTCTCTTTCTCCTTTTTTTTCTTATCCTTGTTCTGTTTATTCTTCCTTTTCTTATAATGTTTCTTATTCTTCTTCTACTACTACTACTTCTTCTACTTATTTTTCTTCATTTATTTCATCTTTTTATGTTTCTTCATCTTCTTTTTATTCTTTTATTTCTTCTTCTTTTTCTTCTTATTCTTCTTATTCTTCTTTGTGATCTTCTTCTTCTATTTCTTTTTTTTATTCTTCTTATTTTTCTTTCTTTTTCTCTTTCTTTTTTTTATTCTTATTTAACTTCTTATGATACTTTTTCTTCATTTTTATCTTCTTCCTTTTCTTTTATTTTTTTCTTCTTCTTATTCTACTCTTGTTTGATGTTTAAACTTTTGAACATTCTTCTATATTTTACTAGTTTATAATGATGCATACACTTGGAAATCAAGGCAATTTGTGTTGAAATGACATCATGACTTTGGTGTTTTAAAGAGTTTGATGAATAATCTTGAAATAAATAAGTTTTTGCATATGTTTAGTAGACTAGGTAAATCATTAAGTCTTAGTTTCTTAATTTGTTCTTGGCCACAATTATACCTAATTGGTCGGATAAATTCTTGTATGCATTGAATCTTTCAACTCATTAGAATAATCTTTCTACCATATTACTTATTCTTAGTAGTTGAGATATATTCATGGAGTCGAAGCCATACCTATCTTGGAAAATTTAAATGGTTTCGAGATTAATTTTCCACTGTTGCAACTATGTATCCCACTACTACTCAAGGTTATGACCTAGTCTAAGAAAAACTACTTTCTCTTTAATGTCTTAAGTGAGAGCCACAACTTTTGAGCTATAGAAAAATATAGAGCAACATCTACTTAATACAAAGCTACAATGATTATTCAAAGCTAAGATATTTATGAAACTAAATGATGCAAAGGACATTGCTAAAGTATGATCATTTCTAAGGCCATGATATTTGAGCTATAAAAAATTATAGTAATGACTTGTATGCTCAAAATAATTGTCAATGTAGTGACATCATGTTGGTGCTATGGTCACTCATAGCACCATGGACACTTGAAGATATGAAAAAAAATTGAGTGTCACGGCCATTTCCCACTTCCATGGCCATGGCCAACACATTAGAGACATTCTTAGTGCCATGGTTATAGATTAGCATCATGACCATATAAATCTTAATAAAGACCACTGCTAATGTCATCGTCTCTACACAACTACTTGTTAGTGCCACAATCATTTATGGATGGCAAAATGTCAAAGGCATGAATTTTTGGCTATTTCAGAGTACTGTGACTTTATGTTACATAGACAGTAGGTCCAAGTCATGGTTGTTGCCAGCACAGTGACTTTGTGATAAAGAAAAATCAAGGTGCTGACTAGAGTCCTAACTAATTTCTAAAGTCATAAACTCAAGCTGAGTAATAATGAAAAATGTTATGACATTCTTCTAAAATTTATTATATTTTACTTAGAGTAATGCAAGGTCACCCAAGTATAAATATGAAAGGAAAATTTCAAGAAATCTTTTTTTTTTCTTCTTATCCCTATGCATTAAGCACAACCACTATAACTACCAAACCATATAGATGCATTTTCACTCACTAATAGTTCCACAAGGAAGTAAGGGATATAATATTAATGGTAATCCCTAGAGTTCATGGACATTGCTCTCAAACCCCTCTCCGTCAGGGTTGGATTGTTAAATTTGTACCAAATTAGCATGAGTCTAGGACTTGTGTAAATTGAGATATGTAATGTGAAATCGTTTTAAATTTATGAATAAATATGTTTGATTTATTTTCTATTAAGAATATTGATAGATGATGATTAAATAGAAGTATAGAACTTGAACTAGGGCTTCAACTATTAGTGGGTTTGTGAAAGATTATTTTGGTAGACGGTGATAAGTAAACCATGAGGCTCACTCATACATATGGTAGGAAGGAAAACACATTCTTCTGATTATGATGCATAAGACAAATCTATATGTTGAAACCTGAAATTTTGATATGTTAATCATCATGAATATGGTAAGCCAAAAGTGAGAATGCTGTCACAAGTCAATCCATTGTAAATAAATTAAAAGAACTAGTTCTCAATAGGGATGAATATTGTATAAAATATTCTTCCAAGTGATTCACCTTTAGTGTGGGAGTCACATTGTAACTAAGAAGGATATTGATAGGAAATCATTGTGACATGAGTAATTATATTATGACTCACAAGGTAGGTATAATCCTTGTGAGTTCTTTTACTTGTGTAGTTCCTACAAGTGAAACTTAAAGAAAATATATGTTAATTATGCAAAATACATATGAATCTTTAGTATTTATTATCTTTTAGATTTGAATATAAGAGTGTGTATATGAAGCAATAATCAAGGGTATTTAACAAAGTTGCTTAAAACATATAGGATTATTTATGACTTTCAAGTAGAGATGAATTGTTATTTTAAGGGTGGCATACTAAGGAAAAAACTATGATAAATTAACTTTTGGGACATGCAAAATGATGACAAAAACTTTGTATGCTATGAGGATAAAGTGTCAATACACAACACTCCAACCTTCTTTCATTGATAAACATAATATAAGTCTAGCAACTTAAAATTCATCACTTTGACTAAAGAATAAATCATGGACCTAAGATTATCTAATGATCTGAGTATTCATATAATTAAAGATAGGTTGAATCATTATTGAATGACTAAACTACCTATACAAACCCAATGAGAATATATCAATTAGGAAATATCTATACATATGACTATTTTATGACTTGTAAGATTCATGCACTAGTTGATCTTAATTGATGAGACACTCTTATAAAAGAGGTCTTGTAGCAATGCCTAACCAATAAAATTAGGCAATGTAACAAACTCACAATAGCTACTCCATTTTTTTCATTCTTCTTTGTCCTTTTCTCCTCCTCCTCCTCCATGTTTATATTATTCATCTTTTTCTACTTCTTCATATTTTTCTTCTTCTTCTACTTCTTCTTCTTTGTCTCCTACTTCTTCTTCTTCTTCACCTATATTTCATGATTCTTGTTATTATTATTCTTCTTCTACTATATCTTCTTCTTCTTCTTCTTCTTCTTCTTCTTCTCTTTCTTCATCATCTTCATATTTTTTTTCTTATTCTTTTTCATCAATGACTTCTTCTTTCTTGATGTTTTTTAATTTTTTTTCTTCCTCTTATTCTCCTTGTCCATTTCCTTCTTTCTCATCATCTATTTCTTTTGTTTTTATGCTCATCTATTTATTCAACTTTGGATCATTTTTTTCTTCTTCTTTTTTTTATTATCTTCTCATTCTTCTTTTTTAATTTAATTCTTTCAATTAATCTTATTACACTTATACTTATTATTTTTCTTGTGCTTCATATTCATCATCATTTCAGTCTTCTTATTTCTCTTATTCTTCTTCATCTTCTTTTTCTACTTCTCATTTTTAATCCTTTTCTTCTTAGTATACTTTCACTTCTTCAGCTTAATCTTCTTCCTCTTTTTTTTATTCTCCAGGTTCTTTTTTTATCTTCTTCTCTTCTTCTTCCATTCTTTATCATATTCTATTTCTTCTTCTTCATCTTCATTTTCACCATGTTCTTCTTTTTCAAATTCTTATGCTTCTTCTTCTTTGTCTTCATATAGATTATGTACTTCTTATTCCTCTTATTATGTTTCTTCTTCTTCTTCTTCTTCTTCTTCTTCCTCTTCTTCCTCCTCTAGTTCTTCTTCTTCTTCTTTTTTTCTTCTCTCTTCTTCTTCTTCTTCTTCTCCTTTTTCCTCTTCCAATTATTCTTGTTCTTCCACTTATACTACTTCTTGATTTTATTCTTCATTTTTTTCTTATTCTTCTACTTCCAATTATTTCTTATTCTTCTATTTCTATTATTTTTCTTTATCTTCTTCCTCTTCTACTTTACCACATCCTTTTCTACATTACCACTTCCTCTTCTTGTTTATTCCCTCTTCATATTCTTCTACTTCTATTTCTTTTTCTTGTTATATTTTTCCTTTTATTCATTTACTTGATGTTCTTCTGCTTTTTATATCTTTTCTTCTACATCATCATCATCATCTTTTTTTTTTATTCTTCATATTCTGCTTCATATTATTCTACCTATTCGTTTGTTTCTTCTTATTAGCTATTTTCTTCTTCTTCTTATTTTTTCTTTCCTTTTCTCTTCTTCTTCCTATTCTACTTCTTATTCATCTTCTCTTCCACTTTTTGTATTTCTTCTTATTCCTCTTCTTGTTGTTGTACTTTTTTTTATTCATTTTTTATTAATCTTCTTCCTCTTCAACTTTCTTTATCTTCATCTTCTCATTTTTATTCCTCATTTTCTGCTTCTTCTTCTTCTTCTTCTTCTTTATTTCTACTTACTCTTCTGCTTTTTTTACTACTACTACTTCATCATCATCATCATCTTCTTCTTCTTCTTTTCTTCTTATATTATTTTTCATTTTTATTCTTCTCTTTCTTCTTATCTTTTTTATTTTTATATTCTTCTTCTTGTTATTCTCTCTTGTTGTTCTTCTTATTCATCATTCTCTTCTACTTTTTCTTCCTTTTCCTTCTCCTCTCATTCTTCTTCCATATCTTCCGTTAATCCTTTTCTTATACTTCTTATTTTACTTCTTTTTATACATTTTGGTTTTCTACTTATTCTTCGTCTGCATCCGCTTCTTCTCATTCTTAGTCTTTTTAATCATATTCTTCCTCTTAATCATCATATTTTTTATTGCAATTTTTAATCTTGTTCTTGTTCTTCTTCTTGTGCTTCATATTCAGTATCTTTTTTGTGTTCTTATCATTATATTTTTATCATCTAATTTATCTTCTTTTTTTTTTCTTATATTTTTATATTTCTTACTCTTCTTACTTTTTTTAGTTTTCTCTGCCTTTTTCATTTTCTTCATATTCATTTTATTTTTATTATTATTCTTCTTCTAAAACTATTCTTTAATGTTTTTGAGTTCTTTTTCTTGTTCTTCATATTTTTCTTAATCATCATCTCCTTCTTCTCCTTCCGCTTTGACATCTTTTTTTCTACTTATTTTTTTCTTTTCTCCTTTTTAAACTTCTTATTTTTTTTCTTCTTCTTCTTCATATTTTTCTTTTTCTTTTTTTTATTTTTCCTTTTTATGTACTTTTTTTCCTCTTCTTATTCTTTTTGAAATTTTCCTTCTTATTCTTATTATTTCACTTATAATTATTCTTCTATTTCTATATCTTCTTCTTTCTTTTTTTCTTATTATTTCTTTTCTTCTTTTTCTTCTTCTTCTTGTACTTCTTCTTCATGTCTTTTTTTTCTTTTGGTTCATCTTCTTCATCTTCATCAGCATCTTTTTCTTATGCTATTTTTTTCTCATCACTTTATTCCTCATCATTATCTTTTTTTTTCTCTCTCCTTTTTATACATCTCCTTCCTCAAATGGATATTTTCTTACTCTTAATTGTTTTCACTTTCTTTTTTTCTTCTTCTTTATCTTTATATTTAGTACTACTTCTTCTTTATCTTATTTCTCATATTCTTCTTCTTATTCGTTTTCATCTTTTTTATTTTTTTTATTTTCTTCTTATTCTTATTCAACATTTTTTATCATCCTCTTCTTTTTTTCTTATTTTTTATCCTCCTCTCCTTTTACTTTTTTTTTCGATTTTTCTTATTATTTTTCCTTTTTTTTATTCTTCATCTTCCACTTCTTCCCTTTGTTCATTAACTTCTTCCTCCTCTTCTTTTTTTTATTTTTTTTTCTTATTCTTTTACTACTTCTTATTCTACTTCTTCTTGTTTCTATTCTTATTCTTATTCTTATTCTTTTATTTCTTCTTCTTCTTCCTCTTCCTCATCTTCCTCCTCTTCTTCTTCTACTTCTTCTTCCTTTTCCCTATCATCATCAACATCATCATCATCATCATCATCTTCTTCTCCTACTTTTTTCTTATTTGTTCTTCCAATTATTCTTATTTTCTGCTTCTTATACTTTTTTCTTCTTATCTTTCTCTCTTTTTTCTTAGTCTACATCTAGTTCTTATTCTCAATCTTCATCATTATAGTCATCTACTTCTTCCTCTTTTTATACTTCTTTACTCTTTTTTTTTCTTCTTCATCCTTTTATTCATCTTTTTTTTATTTTCCTTCATATTCTTTAATTTCTTTGTCATCCTGATCTAATATATCTTCTTCCTACTATTTTTCTATTACTACTTATTTTTATGTTTCTTTTTCATCTATATCTTCTTTCTCTTCTTATTCTTCTATTTCTTCTGAATTTTATTCTCTTCAATATCATATTCTTTTTCTTCTTCGTCTTCTTCTTTCTTTTTGTTCTTATTCTACTTCTTCTTCCCCTTATTCTTTTTTTATGCTTCTTTTATTCTTCTTCTTTCTCTTTTTCTATTTATTCTTCTTCTCCTAGTTCTTTTACTACTTCCTTTACATTTTCTTCCTCCAACTATTCTTCTTCTTCTTATTATTCTTCTTTTCTTCTTCATACACTTCTTCATTTTATACTTCTTCTATCTCATCATCATCATCATCATCACCTTCTTCTTTTTTTAGTTCATCTTCTTCTTATTCATTTTATTCTTCTTCCTTATTATGTTTTTATTGTTCTTACTTTTAATCTTTTCTATTATTATTATTCTTCAACTTTTTCTTCTTCCCCTTATACTTTTACTTCTTCTTTTTCTTTCTCCTCCTTTTATTCTTCTTCTACCCCTTAGGCTTCTTCTTTCTTTTTCTTTGTTCCTTGTCTTTTTAATTTTTTTTCTTCTTCTTTTTGTTGTTGCTATTCTTCTACTACTTATACCTCTTCTTCTTGTTCTTCCTCTTCTTTATTCCTCTTATATTCTTATTCTTATTTCTCTTTTGTTTCATCTTTTTCTTATTCTTATTCTTAAAATTATTCTTCCTCTACTTTTTCTTCTTCTGTCTCTTCTTCTTTTTGTTCTTCTTATTTTTCCTCTTCTTCTTGTCTCTCCCCTTCATCTTCTTTTTTTTTCTTTTTTCTTCTCATTCTCCTTCTTCTCCTTCTTCTTCTTCTCCTTCTTCTTCTTCTTTTGTTTCTTCTTCTTCAAACTTTATATCTCTTTCTTATTCATATTGGTTTACTTCTTCTTATTCTTATATCATTTCAATTTCTTTAATTTCTTCTTCTTCTTCTTCTTCTTCAATTTTTCTCTCTTTTTATTTTTCTTATTATTATTATTATTATTCTTCTTCTTCTACTACTACTACTTCTTCTCCTCATACTTCTTGTTCTTCCTCTTCTTCATCTTCTTCCAATTATATTTCTTCTTCCTCCAATTTATTTTCTTCTTTTTTTCTTCTCCTTTTTCTTCTCATTTTTCTTCCTCCTCTTTTTCTTCTCTTCTTTTTTTTCTACTTCTTATTATTTTCCTTCTTCATCCTATTTTACTTCTGCTTATTCTTTCCTTTTTATTTTTATCTTATTCTTTGTTTTTACTTATTGTTGTTTTTGTTATTCTTTTGCCTATTCTTCTTGTTTTTTTCTTGTACTTCATAATCAGCATCTTTTTCATCTTCATATTCCTCTTATTCTTTTATTTTTCTTTTTTTTGTTATTCATCTCTCTCTTCTTCTGCTTTTTATTCATATTCATATTTTTATATTTCTTCTTCTTCTTCTTTATCTTCATCTTCTTCTTTTTTTCGATTTCTCCTACCACCCTCTTCTTCTTCCTTTGTCTTTTACTGTTTTACATCCTTTTGTTATTATTTGTCTTTAGTTTTTTTTCTCATTCACTTCTTCTTATTCTTCTTCTCTTTCACCTTGATCTTCCTCTTCTTCTTGTTTTTATATTTCTTCTTCCTATTCTTATTCTTTTTCCTTTTTTTTTTCATTTCCTCTTCTTTTTTCTTCATCATATTTTTCTACTTCTTTCTCTTCTCATTTTTCATCATCTTCTTTTACTTCTTCTTTGCCTTTTTCTCTTTATTGTTTTCACCCTACTCTTTTTTTTCTTCTTATTGTTGTTTTTTTTCTTCCTATTACTCTTCTTATTGCTTTCTTCTTGCACTTCATATTCATGGTCTTTTTCATTTTCTTATTTTTCTTATTATTATTCATCTTCTTATTTCTTTTATTATTATTCATCTTCTTTAACATTTTCTTTTTCTTCTTCTTTTTTCTTATTTAACTTTCTCTAATTGTTCTTTTTATTTCTATTTATTTTTGTATTCTTCTTATTCTTATTCTTATTCTTTTTCTTCCACTATTCTTTATTCTCTTCCACTTATTCATCTATTTCATCATTTTGTTTTTCATCTACATCTTTTTTATATTCCTCTTTTTTTTATACAACTTCTTATTATTCTTCTTATATTTTTTCTCTTTTTCTACTACTTTCTATTCTTTTTTTATTTGTCTTCTTTATCTTTTTATTCTTATTCTTCTTATTATTATTATTCTTTCTCATCTTCTTTTCTTCTTTTTCTTATTCATCATTTTCTTTATCATCTTTTTCTTCTTATTTTCTTCATTCTTTTATATTTCATTATTTTATTTATCATCTTCTTCTTCTTATCTTTTCATTCTTCATCTATTTCTTCCACTTTTTCTTCTTCTTATTTTTTTTCCTCTTTTTCTTTTTCTACTTCTTTATGTTCTTCATCTTCTTTTTTCTTCTTCTTAATCCTCATCCTCTTCTACTACTTCTTAATTTTTTTTTTCTTCTTCTTCTTCCTCCTCCTCCTCCTCCTCCTCCTCCTCCTCCTCCTCCTCCTCTTCTTCTACTTCTTCTTCTCCTTCTCATTCTCCTTCTCCTTCTTCTTCTTCTTCTTCTTCTTCTTCTTCTTCTTCTTCTTCTTCTTCTTCTTCTCCTTCTCCTTCTCCTCCTCCTCCTCCTCCTCCTCCTCCTCCTCCTTCTCCTCCTCCTCCTTCTTCTTCTTATCCTTCTTAATCTTCGTCTTTTATTATTTCTTCTTTCTCTTTTTTCTATTCTTTTTCTTCAACTTTCTATTTTTTTTCTTTTTCTTTATTTTTTTTCTTCTTTTTTCTTCTTCTTTTTCTTCTTCTTTTTGCACTTATTTTTCTTGCACTTATTTTTTTTGCTTTCTTTTTCATACTATTCTTCTTCTTCTACTTGTACTTCAACTTCTATTTCTTCTTCTTCTTCTTCTTCTTTAACTTCTTTTCTTTTCTTCTTATCATTATATTTTCCTTTTTTTTGTCTTCCTTTTCTTCTTCATTTTTTTTTCTTCTTCTTCATTTTCTTCTGCTTCTTCTTATTTTTCTTCTACTTGATATTATTATTATTATTGTTATTATTATTCTTCTTCTTTTTCTTATTCTACTTCCTCTCTTTTTTTGCTTCTTCTTCTTCCTATTGACCTTTGGCTAAGTGGGTCACACTAGTTCTAGTGTCACTATGGCAGCTTGTAGGGCATAGGGTACATGGGCCATAATGAATTGCTAGGGCCTGATCTAATGTCATATTTTTGCTGCTAATCAATAGACACTATGGTTGTGGCCAATTCCTACCATTAATGGGCATGCACTATGGCTGGTGGCTTTAAAATTCAAAATCTTAAAAATTATATTTTTAAATATTAAAAAATGCACTACAATGAAAATTAAAATAATCTAAATCAATCATATTATTACTCAAACAAATATATGTGTTTAGTTTTTTAATATCATGACATATTTGTGTATGATAAATAAAAACAAATTTTAAAAGTTTAAAAAATATAATATGTCTACATCTAATTTAATAAAAATAACAACACAAATACATTACATTTTAGTCCTCTAAGTGATCGAGCCTAATATTTTTGAACCACAATCAGTATGTGTTAGTAGTATGGATTAGATCTTGATTATCATGTCTGAATCTCAATTTAGTACTAGCCTCAATATCTTTGATGTCATTGCATTAGTCTTCATCTACTAGAAGTTATTTTATTTTATCCTAAATACTCATCTTTAAATCTTCCTAGTCCATTAAGTATAAAAGTATTTCTATGATATCTCATCATAGTTTGGATCTACTATCTTAAATAATATTTACATTATTAGAAAAAGTCGACTTTAATACTATGCTAGATATTAAAAGAGTTAGTGGATTACATGTAATCTTAGATAGTATACGAAATATGGATTTGTATAATTTTCATTAACATAACATATCTAATTTATTAATATCATTATGTGATAAGATTGACTAGTAATTAGCATTTAAGTATTGAGATAGCCCACTCCTATTTGATAGACTACCCAATCATTTACTTTTTTTTAACTAAATAGAAAAGACATCATCTTTGATTATGGTGTCCATCCATACTTAGATTCTTGCTACAACTATCATACCTAGTCTCATTATATATAAACATGTTCGATATTTTCTTGAATTCAACCATCAGATTCTTCTGCTTGGTTAATGCATGTAGATATATGTCTTAAAATTTTTTCTACCGCTTCCACCTCAACTCTATTTTCAGATAGGTAGCCAAGCAATAAAGAAATAAAATGAATGACCAATATTTAAAATAATTATTTTCCATCTCAATATCTATGATACTAAAATTAGGGTATCCTTTATGTATGCTAAATTATTATATATGTACATGAATACAATATAAGTGGTAGAAGTGTACATAGATGAACATATGTTCATATCATACAAAATCATTTATAAATTTCATAATTAAAATTCTTTTTTCTAGTCTAACTCGGCAATAATAAGTTTTCAACTCTTACTATTAATGTAGTCAAATATCATGTATCAATGGTCAACACATGAATTCAGCATCAAGTAGGTATAATTCTAATGGTGTCTCACATTTATCTATAATTTTTTTCTTTTTTAAGCCCATTGACAAATATAAAGTATGGAACTCATGTTGTATGCTAGGTATCATAAGGTATTTTAGTGAATTTATTATGTTTTCTAATACATGGGAAACAATTTTCTTTTTTATCTATACTATTAGGTTAATTATATAACACATATTCAATGTGAAAAATATCAACTAAGGGCTCATATCTAGTGATTCTAATAAATATGTAAATAGTAATACCATTATTTGAAGTATTATTGAATATAATTCTAAAAATTTTATTATAAATGTCATATTCCCTAAAGAATCTCATCAGATGCTCATATATGATATGATTATCAAGAGGAGTGAGGATCTCAGAAAATTATAAATTCTTTCTATTTAGTTTTCTTTTAGAATCATGACTAGTCGGGATGCCAGATATTGCTAAAACCACTCCACAATGTTTCCTAAATTCATTAATTACTAATTATTTTTTTAATTTGAAATATTTGATTATGTCATCCCCTAGAAATTCTATGATAAGTAAGATATAAGTAAGTTTGTATAATATTGACTTCTTTATAATTCTCCAAAACTTTTATCAAAAAACTCATGTTAGTAATTAATTTCATAATATTCTCTCTCCTAAACTCATTGAGATAAATAAAAGGGGTCAATGAACATAAAGTTATTTCAACATCAAAGACCTCACTACAAAGTTGGACTTGCTTGGGATCTAATGCATCATATTTTTATAATACATTGATTGGCATCCCTTTAAAGGTGGCTTGTATCACTATTATTCCTACATGTATATATATTTTCTAATATACACTATGCCAAATCTTCTTAGATAGTTTGTTCAATTTTCAAATTATTGAACTTTTTTGAGTATTCTAGCATTTTTAGATGCTGTATAAGTTTGAAAATGTGACATAAATGAATCGATTTTATGAATTTGGAATATTGGTAGATTTTGATAAATAGTCATAAAATCAATTAGTTTATAGAGATTTTTAGCTAAAAAGTAGGTTATGGCGAATAACATAGTTTTAAAGAGAAAAATATTATTTGTAAACACTCCCTCAAAGAGAAAATTGTATTCTATACTCTTAATTTATTCTAATTGGGTACAATCATTTCTTGATAGAGTGAAGGAGTTGTAATATGTACTTTTTCCCACTTACACTGAGAAATTATAAGTTGACTTATCAAAAGGAAAGACCATATAGATTAGTGAAAGTGATTGGATACAATAAAGAAAAAATGATACGGTCTCCTACAATCATAGATCAAACATTGAAGACCAATACTTGTTGCAAAAAAATTAACAAGTTTTCAATTGTTCGAAAACTATTATGAGGGTGGTGATGTTGGAAGAATAGAAGGTGCAAAACTATCATTTAATAGTGTTTTGAATTTGTAGCATTTAATAAAATTACTATTTAATAAACAAAAAAATTAGATGGTGATGCCACATGATTCACTATCCTCAAATACATGCATAAAAAGTGTAACTTCTAATTGTCTCACCTTGATCACACAAGATTGTGTGAATCACACAAGTTTGTGAGGAATGTAAATGTGTCTTTTCATGAAACCAAATTGCTAAGTGATGTGGACTTTTTTGGTGTGTCAATACTTGGATGAAAGGGAGTTAAAAGCTTCTCTTTGAGTATCAATATCATGTCTATTCTATTACAAGTCACATGTTAGTTGTCAAGGAGCTTCCAATTGATCAATTGTTAACTATTGATTTTGAACTCATTCATCAAAAGATGATTCAATCTTGGGAGAAATAATTGATGATGATCATTGATGCTCATTTATTAATTATGTTTAAGCATGGAATTAATTAATTAGTTTGATTGGATTATAATTTATTATTTACAAGTATTTAATTCAATTTAACTTGCTTTTATCTATTTTTCAAAATGATTATACTAACATTTAATCTTGTGTATTATGTTCAATGTAGAGGTGTCAAATGCCTGACATGGCCCATTTTTTGGTGGTCCACTCGGCCCATCGTGCCATTCTAGGCATATCATGGTACAAGAGTTATGCCTTGCCTAGCATTGCACTACTAAAAAAGGGTAGACTCGACATGACTCAACTAGCCCGAGTCTCCCAGATTTAGGCCAGTTCGTGCCGGCCTTGGGATTTCATTATGGGGCATGCCGAGGCATGCCGGAACATGTTGTTTCAGATCTGTTTGGAATCAAGGCATATTTAATTTTAATATTATTAATTTCAATATAAAATTAATTAATTAAATAAACAGATTCAACAGAAAAATAAATTTACAATTACAAGTCAAAACCCTCAACTCATAAAAATAAGATAAAATAAATATTATAAATTTAAATCATTTCATAATATAACATAAATAAAAAATAATAATGCAAGCTCAAAAAATAATACATCAATGATCAATCCTATAAGTGTCTGATGGTATCATTTATCACTAGCGATAGGCTCAATCTCAATCCTCAATAAAGTCTCACGAATCATCATCTACCACCAACTTCTCAACTCTTGCTGTAGTTATAGTATGATCTTAGATGCCCAAGCTCGAATCCTACTAATATTTCATACATACTAATGTCTCAATAATATATGGCCACAATCTTGATCTCCTATCTAAAATCACATTTACTACAATAAAAAAAATGCAGGCCCCGGTGCTATGTTTGACATCGGAGGCGTCAGTAGATTTTGTGCTATCTTAGATAACATGAGATAAGTGGATATTTCTACCATTGTAAAATATCAAAGTTCTTATTATCACAATGTAATAGTATTAAGAAGTACTTGGTATCTCAGTATTGAGACAGTCACCCCCACAACAAGAAAATCACAGTTTTGCAATAGAATTTTTGGTTCCAAGTCCGTTGCAAACCCATAAAACCCATTGAAAATATCTATTAGCAATGGACTTGCAACAAAAGTATTCTATTGCAAAAAACCTTGTTGCAACTTTTCACACTTTGGCATTCAGTTGCAAAAGACTAATGGATTTGCAACACAATTATTCCATTGTTATATTGCAATGCATTTTATATTCGTTGCTAATTCAGTTGCTAAAACCCAAAAATCAAAAGATAATAGATAAGTTAAATTTGTTGCCATTCCTTTGCTAATTTGCAAAAGATCAGCAACTGTTTCATTAATAACTATTAAAATTGTTGTTAGTCATTCCGTTGCAAATTTGCAACAGAGTTGCAACTACTATGAGTCATTGCAAATTATGTTGTTGTAATTCTATTGCAAATTTGTGATAGATCAGCAATCATTTCATTACTAACCATTATAATGTCAATTGTAATTTCGTTGCAACTTTGCAACATATTTGCAGCCATTATGAGTCCTTGCAAAATTTTTTTTTGTAATTTTATTGCAATTCCATTGTAATTTCGCAACAGCTTTGTAACTAATATATTCTCTCTAAAACTAACTTAGTTGCAATAAAATATCTGTTGCAAAATCCATTGCAATTATTTCTATCAATTTTTATTTATTTTTGTTAAATTTGTTAATTTCTAATATTTTCTATATTATTCAAAATTTACTGTACCAGATTCAAAATTTTTTATCCTATAATATAAATTACAACACACATTTTTTATCCTATAATATTTTCTAATATTTAACCATAATTTTAGTTTATAGTTCCTCTGTGCAATAGTTTAATAATAAAATGTCTAGCAATTAGTTGGATCTTTCAGTAATAGGTACTTCTATCTCTGGAGCAATGGCTGGTGGAATAGGCAGACCCCTAATAAGCTCTAAAATCTATGCATGAAAAGTTGTAGTGAGACTCTGCACGGTCTGTAAATGCTCTCTCTACTGCTGCATCATTTGCTCACGCACCACACTCATCTTATTTTCCAAAGCCTAGATTCAACTATCTTCTTTTGCCTGTGTCTGAGATTTGTGAACCAATTGACTAGTTGAAAGCATATTGATAGAACTAGATGATGCATGAGATTGTAGATATACATATCCCATTGATCCAAGGCCATATACTCGTTTCTTCTTAAATCCCCCAACCTCATCTAGATAGATTTGAGTTTCATCAACTGATTGAGATGAAGATTCATCCTCTCTTACAGTCGGGGTCTCAGCCTCATACCTTGAAACTACACGATCCTGAAATATATAAACATTAGTAATAAATTTTTCTATAAACAAAAATTACAAACAAATTGACTAAAAAGAGTGCACTTACATAGATCTCCTGAGACTTCGATTTAAAAATTGATTATCTACCTTCCTCATATGAGTTTGTTCTAGGAGCTCATGTGGAAAAGGCGGACACTTTAACTTGGCCACCTAAAATTTAAAAGTATAATATAATAAAAAAAGTTTTTAAAAAGCATTAAATAAAATCCAAATAATTATCAATATACGTACCAAACGTTTAGCATGTTCTCCATGAGATAAGGAACCACTAGTATGTCGTGAAGGTCCTGCGCCCTCACCTCAAGTCTCACTCATCCTATTCATAAATCCTCGGGCAGACTTTTTCTGAAATTCTATTGACTACCAATAACGTTGCCAAGTTTCCCAAATACTCTCTTAGATGAAACTCGGTCATTCGCTATTATATTTCCATCAACTAACATCATTGCTATAATGTCGTGAAGCCATTTTATGCCATGCAACCTTAACTAGAGCATCTAGTGAAGGATCCCACTAATAATGTTTCTGCAATTGATATAATGCCAAAAATGAAAATCTGTGAAAGAAAAAAAAAGTCTTATTGTATATGATATGTGAAACTTTTTAATGTTGTCAGTTTTCTTGATTTTATTTTCATTCCAATTCCACCTTATCCACATTATAAAAAAACATTTAAAAAAATTCAAGACCAAAGTGAAACAACATTTGTTATTGATCAATATATAAAAAAATAAAATAAAATAAAATATATCTTTGACCCAATTTATACTTGAAACTCTTGCAAGTAGAAATCTTTGATATCATGAGACACCATCTTCCAATTATAACCCATCACATGCAAATGTTCCTTGAAGATATTACCTCTTTTTCTTTATAGCGTCAACCATGAATTACCAGTTTCATGTTCATATATTTCCAACAATTTTTCTTGTTTATGCATCATCCTCATATAGTCATGTTAATAGAATATGCGAAGTTCATAAAAAGATACATTTGATGGATCTTAACTATTTTGAAAATTAAATTCTTTTAAATATATCTTATATCAATTCATCTACCATGTATTGAAAAAAGAACACATGTTTCTTAAAAATAGACACATATATTTTATTTTGATTGCCTATTAAAATCAAACAAAAAAAGAAAGATAGAGAGAGAACAAGGGGAAAACAAAAAATGGACAAACAAAAAACTAGAAAAATTAATTAAAGATTTCTTCATTGCCCAACATAAAGATTTATATAAACCTCCAGGTTCCCAACCTCATATGAAAGCATGTTTGCTGCCACTAAAGATTTGAGACATTTTCTAAGATTTATTACACAAGGTTGAAAAATGATTGAGAGTACCCATTTTATAAACATTTGAAAAGTCATATTAAGTTGAAAAACCATGTTTCCAACATCAAGAGTAGTGTTAGTCAGAAAAGAATCTAATAAATTTCTTACATCTTGAAAATATATTTAAAAACATCTAACTGATAAAAAATAAATGTCAAAAGTAGTGAACCAAAAATATTTTCCCCACTACTACAACTTATCAACAATTGGTAGGACATGCACACATTTTTGTCTTCATATCCCACTAGTACTTGATATTGTATCACGTGATCTGAAGGCTCCATAAATTGGTGCCTTAGGTAACATGCTCTTTTAGCTACATACTGAACAACTTATTCATCATCGAGAGATCACATAAACTAGCTTGGTGAATTTGACAATATTTCAAATAATGTCATTGATGCATACATTTGCCTTAGCATATCCACAAATTTTCTATATCTCCTAAAACATTTTATAATTCACTACATAGGGTTCATGAAAAAGGAATCTCTAAAATGATAAAAGTTAATGCTCCCAAGTATGATAACAAGATGGATCCTAGTATTCTTCTTGATACTTTAATGATTACCCTATTCTCGAGCATACCCATATTAAATATGCCAAGAAAGTTCATAATGTCATTATTGATATTGCAAAGAGAATCTAGTTGTGTATTCTATTGCCCTTTAAATTTCCAAAAATGAGTTCTTTTTTTGGACTTGGTGGTGCAAAACATGATGCTAATACTTCAATTAAGCTAAAAGGTGAAAATAATTTGATTATTTGTTTTAGTATTTATTATACATATGATTAAGAGATTATACTAGTATTTAATTTTTTTTATTACTTCTATTTATCTAGTATAGGATATTGTATAAGTATATAATTTCCTTGATTTTAGTTCGTGTATTTAATCATATAACTAGCTTATAAATTTGTACCAATAGTATGCTAGTCCAATTGGCAAAGGGGCAAGGCCACTCAACCCTATGGATATGAGTTTGGTCCTTAGGATGACAGTTATACTTCATAGGATGCATTTGTCAATTGATTTACTCATAATACTAGGATGTGAGCCTTACATGCTCAGCCATTGGACCCCAATGCTCATATATGGAAGCCGAGCGATGATATCAGATGGATTAGGGGGTGGGGGGAGGAAAAAAAAGGATTGTTTTAATACAAGTTAGAATTTAAGATAAATGTTGAATTCTAATTATTTCAAAAATATCTTTTCCTTTTTTATTCTCTTATTTGTTTAAATTTTCTCTCGAATTTCCTCCAATTTCTCAAATTATTCTTGGTAATTTTTTTTTATTTTTTATGTACCTTCTTATTTAATATTCTATATCGCTTACTAATATCATTTCTACATTACTTCAAGTTAGAGCTTCTTATCTAGGTTGCAACACAACTAGCTTGAGATAAAGGTTGGCAGGCTTGGTTGAGCAAAATCTCTGGAAAGCATTCTTTCAATCTCTTAGATATGCAAATGTCTTAGTTATCTAACTCATCTACTATACTCTTCCCTCTTATAAGATTGTCTTTTGAATGTTGAACACATATATTATGAAATGAGAATACAAGGATACTTATCACATATTTTGGAAGTTTCTTCTCAATATTCATGATACATTTTTTTTTGATTATCTCATTCATTTATGGTAAAGAGTATAGATGTGTTCTTTTTCAAAAAATAAATGTTTTTCTTAAGAAATGATACAACAATAATAACTACCACGTAAAGTGCTTACTATGAAACTATGGAAAATCACTAGAATAAGTTCTTAAGTTCCACTAGAATAAGATATTGACTACTTTGTTAAATTATTCCACTAGAAAAGATAAATTTTCTTCAATCACAACTTAATGTTTGAAAAAAAAAACTGGATTTCAATTACTTCTTAAGTTTGACATATGGACTCTAAATAATTAACTCAAAGTTAATATTAAAATTTGAACTCATAGCATATCTCAACATCAGATATATAATGTCTCTTTTCTTTGATAATTGTTTAGTTTGAGTACTTTATGAAATATTATTAATCTTTTCTATCTTTTTCTCTATATATCAAACAAAGAAAATAATATGCATTTCACTCTAAATAAATAATTGAATTTAGTATATCACTCTAAATAATATATACACAAATAATATATAGTATATACCTGCTAACAATCCAAGTGCAATAAGAGTACTCAAAAGTTCTAATCTTATTCTAAGATCTAAAATAACTTCAATATACAAATAATTGAATAAAGCTAATGAACTTTATTAAGCCAAACTTTATTTAATGAGTTAAAATTTAAGGATATAAATAGTATAAAGCTAATGAACTAGAGCCTAATATATAGTATGTCATACAATAGTACTTCTTCATAAATCATCCAAGAACATGACGCTTGCAAACACATCTTTGTTTTAAAAAGTACACACCAACATGCCATGTATGAAAAAATGAAAAAAATAATAACGTTTTTTTAACATAAACATATTATGATATATAATTAAGTATATCATGATATATCAAGATAAAACTATATATATCATAATATATAGATATCCCTATAACATACACACACACACACACACACACACACACACACACACACACACACACAAAATAAGAAAATAAGCAATTAGAAAAGGAAAATAGAAAAGCTTAATTCTATTTCTAAATTTAGGAACAGATGTGAAATAGATTAGAAATTGAAATGGAAAAACCATAAAAAATTAGAGGTGGAAAAAATTTTCATCACTATATAATTTAAATGACGGAAATAATTTCCTATTTATTTCTATATTTAGTGACGAAAATAATTTTCATCACTAAATGAGAAACAACATGCCTATTCATCACTATATCATTTAAAAATTAGGAACGGACATTCCTTTGCTAAATTTTATTATTAATCTATGATAATTAATTTATTGAAGAATACTTCAATACTTAAAACATTCTTCAAGCTTCAGGGATTTTTCAATTAGATTCTGATTTTGGCTAAATTGTTTTTAGATGTTCTATCCTCCATATATTGATCGATGCACATTTAATCCATAATTAAGGAATGAAATTATGATTTTTATTTTAGCCCATATGTATTATATTCGGGAATAGGTATATTCGTGTATTTTGATATCATGTTTAATTTCTTTTCAATTTTAACATTCATATTGGACTCTATTTTATTGTTTTATTGAATGATTATAATTGTAATTGATAAATTATATATTTTACATTTTTTTCACATACTTAGATTTTTAAAAGTTTTGTATAACCTAATTGAGGTATGAATTTTTTGTGCATTTTGTTATTGACTTTTTGTTGTGATCATTATAATTAATTTGCATTTGTTACCTTACTAGGATTACATTAAATTTAATAATTTTTAAAAGAATAACTCAGTAATGGTTCAACTTTAACAATAAATAATTAATAATCATTATCACAAATACTAAAAGTTTATTTGTAATAATAATAAAAATAGAAAAAGATTATGAGGGTATGTAATTGGAATGGTGAAACATTACAAACAATTGTAAAACTAAAAAAAAATTATAAGCTCATTTAAAACTTTATATAGTTGCTAGATCTATATTTCACTAAAGATGCAATAAAATAAATAACACCTACTCTTTTGATAAATATCTAAGACATTGGAACAACTCGCCTTATTTGGTTTTTAATCCAAAATTATCTAATAATAGTTTTATTTTAACTTATTTCTTAGATTTATGTAATCTCATAAAAATGCTACTGCGTCTTTATTACAAATGGATCTATATCAATGTTATTATAATTCAAAAAATTTTTGTATCATGTGTTACAGGAATAAAAAACATTATATAACTTGATTTTGTCAATAGATGAATGTAAGAGTGAAAGATAGGTTTTTAAGTGATTAATTTGTAGATGAGATTGAGAAGTTTATTGCCTTTTCTAAAAAGCCTGAATTTTTGGATGAAACAAAAAAATACTTGTGTAATGGTCATAAATGTCAAAATCAGAGTTTCCATGATGTGGAGACAGTCTAATATTATTTTGCAAAAAATGAATTTGTTAGAGACTATTATGTTTGGTATAAACATATAGAATTAGTTATGTCACAAATAACTAAGAATTATGTATATAGAAATATTGATTCAAATGTTATAATATAATTTACTAATTCCAAAGGTGTATGTGAAACAATTTTGAAGAATGTTATTGGTCCTTCATTAAATTTGGAGGTCACTGATGATACACCAATATCATCAACAAAATAATTTTATGAAATGATGGAGGTTTCAGAAGAAGAGGCTTGGGAAAGTAATTTGTATGATCACTCAAAGTTATTTGTAGTGGCCAGACTAATGAATTTAAAGGCAAAACATCAATTTTCAGAAAGGTATTATGATGAAATATACCCATTGTTATTTGAATTGTTACCAAAAAATAACGTCACAACATATAGTTTTTATGTCACAAAGAATTTAATAGGGTTGGGTTTGTTGGTGGAAAAAATACATTGTTGTATTAAATGGTGCATGATATATTGGGGCATAGATAGTGAAATAATTGAATGTAATTTTTGTAACTATTCTTGGTACAAAAGAAATACATCAAGTAAAGGTAAAAAATAAAGTTTTCATAAGAAGATGTATTATTTTTCACTGACTCCTCATTTGCAAAGATTATTTGTATCTGATGCTACTGCTAATGACATGAGTTGGTACAAAGAGCATGTTATTGAATATGACATGATGCGACATTGCTCAAATTCTCCTTAAAAAATTTTGATGATTGTCATTCATCTTTTGCAGATGAAAGTTGAAATATTTGATTAGGAATGTGCACATATGGATTTCTATTATTTGGATAAACATGACAACAATACTCTTCATGGCTAGTTATTATTATACCTTATAATTTACTATCACGAATATGCATGAAAGATGAGTACATATTTTGTGTATTATCATGCTCAGTTTAAGAATTCCAAAAGACAAATTATATGTTTTTTTTGTAGCACCTTATTACAAAGCTCAAAAATTTGTGTGAGAATGGTGTTGACACATATGATATATCTAGAAAGTAGAACTTTAAAATGTGAGCAACACTTATGTGGACTATAAGTGACTTTCATGTATATTCAATGTTGTTAATTAGGATGAAGTACTATAGAAAAATTAGCTTGTCCTTTTTACACGGAAGACTCAGATGTATTTTATCTAGAGCAAATGAGGAAAGGCTTCTTGGTTTGATAATCACCATAAATTCTTACATGTGGAACATCCATTTTGGATAAATATAGATGCATTAAAGAAAGACCATAAAGTCATTAAAAGTGCATCATCTTTGAGGTTGCGTGATGAAATATTCGAAGTAATTAAAAAATATGGATTCAAAAATATTATGGATGTTGATGTAGATTGTATTAATGCACAAATTTCTAAGAATTATCATTATAGTTGGAAGAAAAAAATATTTGTTGGAATTTTTCTTATTGGAAAACCAATCTTATTAGGCACGACTTATATGTGATACATATTGAAAAGAATTTTTTGATAATATTTTTAATACTATAATGAATGTGGAAGGAAAAATAAAAGATAATGGCAAATTAATAGAGGATTTGAAAGAGTTATGTTCACATCCAAAGATACACATGGATGAATCAACAAATAAATTTTATTAAGCTTGTTATAGTCTTGAAAATGATGCAAAGGAAGCTTTCTTAAAATTATTAATGGAGCTCAGGTTCCATGATGGATATCCATCTAACATGAAAATATATAGTGATATGAAGAAGTATAAGTTATTTGAGATGAAAAGTCATGACTGTATATGTTCATGCAAAGGCTAATACCCATAGCATTCCATGAGTTACTTCCACAAAATATTTGAGAAGTATTGACTGAAATAAGTATTTTTTAAGTAACTTAGTTGTGATATCATAATAAAAAAAGAAATGGAGCAATTACAAAATGATATCCTCATTATTTTATGCAGACTTGAGTGTATTTTTCCTCCTAGCTTCTTCAGCTCCATGGAACATCTTTTGATCTACTTGTCTTATAAATCCATGATAGCAAACCCTATGCAATACAAATAGATGTATCCATTTGAGAGGTAATATATTTTTATTTGATAATTTAAAAATTTTAATGAGTCTGTCGAATAATATTTTTTCTAATATATATATATTTCATATATCTAAAAAAATTAAAAATTAATATTTATATAATGTCAAAGTCAAAGGATAGATTTGCAATGTCTACTTGGTTGAAGAGGCTTCAATATTTTGTGCACAATATTTTCTGCCACAATTGTATAATCAGCATACCAAATCGTCACCAAATAATGTATAAGTATGAAAGATGGATCAAAAGAAAATAATATACTTTCTATTTTCAGACATGCAGGTAGATTGTATGGTAGAGCGACATCAAGATATTTTTTGGATGACCTAAAGTATAATATTGTGCACACATATATTTTGTTGAATTACGAAAAAGTTATACCTTATATTGAGTAAGATTTATAATAATTTTATATTTTCATTTATTTATCATTGTATGTGATATACCATTTTAATAATTTAAAATACCTTCAATGTTACTTTTTAAAGAATATTTTCTTAGGAATTAAGGCAAAGAGATTATTATATTGATGATGATTCAATTGATACAAAGCTTGAAAATGATTTTGTAAATTGGTTTGAAAAATTTGTTTGTATATAACTTATCATTCTTGGTTCTAAATAGTTATGTGCAACATTATATACGTATGAATTTATATTTTATCATTTTTTAGGTATAGTTTCTTTCATCAATTATAAGTAACATACAAATAAAAGATCTTGTAAAAGGACCATTATGAAGTTTACAGACGTATCCCATAAATTATGTAAATGGATACAAATTTCACACTTTAAAATATGGTTCAAATAGAGCTACAATGAAAAGTGATGTTTGCATCAAAGAGTCTAACTATACCCCATTTACTACTAATTTTTATGGTTGATTAATTAAAATTCTACACGTGGAGTATCCTTCTTTACTAATTAAGAGGAAAATTTTGTTTAAGTATGAATGCTTTGATCATATTCCAAATATAAGTACTAGAATTCATCATTAATACAACCTTGTTGATGTGCACCATAATAAATATTATTGAAAGAACAAGCAATTTATTCTTACAGCACAAGCTGAACAAATATGTTACACCACTTATCCAACCATAAGAAGAAATCCATGTCACTAGTGGGAAATATAAAAAAAAACTAGATTAGCTATTGAAGTTGTTGAAAAGGATGTTATGGTCACTTCATCATTTGTATCAGCATTTCATAAGAATAATGTGGAACTTTATTCAATCATCCGTGGGGCTCAAAACTTTACTTGATGAATGTGAAAATTATTTGGACATTGATGATGACAATGTTGAAGAAGATAATAAGGAGGAATTAAATATAGAATTAGATGATGATGAATATGTATATAGATTTTATTTATTAGAAAATTTTAATGATGACTAGAAATTCATTGACTATCTTGTTATTTTTATAACATATGTTTATTACCTCTATATATTTTGATATTTATGTAACTTTATTTTGGTATGAGAGCTAATCATTCAAGTGGACAATGATCTCAATGTGTGAGGAGGGGTAGAGGAAGTCAACTAACAATTCATGTTGGAAGAAATTTGCATGTATTCAGTGATGAAAACACTATAAATATCTTTCTAAATTCTTCTACACATACAGATGAAACTTTGGATCATTTTATCATGACATATATAGATTTATCACCACAGATATCCATCTTCATCTCTTTTTTCACCAAAAGATACTGATAGTTTCGTACCACCTATCTTAGGAGGCTCATGCATTGGTATTACAATAGAGACAATGATATAATATTCACAATCAATAATGTGCATGCCAAGTTATGAGAAAATTTTTATACGGCTCACAATTGATAATAAATAGTACATAGTTTTCTTAAATTTACTATCCGAATTCATTATTATTTTTTATATTTTTCATTTCAATTAAATATAAAATAATATGAGAATGAAATCATATGTATATTACAATTTCTAAATTTTGGTATTTTATAATAATAACAACGTATGATATTGCTACTTATCTAACATTATCATTTAAAATTAAAATAAATTTGTTGTTACAAAGTTTTTGATAATAAATATAAATAAAATAAATTTTAACTAAGTAGCAGCAAAAATGTGTATTTTGTTTATATGTATATGTATGTGATGATTTTAAATTATTTACAGATTTATTCCTTCTGCTTCTTATACAATCAAAAAGATATTTAAGAAGAAACTATTTATGGAGGGTTAAAAGTGGAGCAGAGTGCTCCAAAAAATAAAAGAATTTTATTAGGAAGAATTTCAGGTAATTTTCCATGCATTTACTTGTTTTTCAATTTTGTATAATATAATTTAATTTTAAAATAAATGCATTACAATGTATTGTTATTTTATTTGGTTTTTTGAGAAAACATACAAATGGAATACTAGTTTGGTGGTCTCGGTGAAGGATACCTGAAAATATGTGGTGAGTGTGAGATACAATGATAAGCTTGACAAATAGAGAAAAAAATATGATAAAGATGAAAAGTCTAATAGTGTTTCCCTTAGTGTTTGAATAAAGTGATGAGAATCCTGGAATAATGAAGAGTTCAAGGCCTACTATCAGGTGGCCTCACACAATCATTTATCAGAGAAAATATGCAAAGGATCAGGACATTCAAAACATATTGGAGTTCAAATGAAACCTACCAACATTTAGTAGATTTGGTATAATTGTCTTTTATTTTTTATTATTATTAACATTTTTAGAATCCAAAGGATAATATCTATATGATAATGAATGATGTACGTTAGTAGTAACTAATATTTATTTTTAGGAGGTTAAATTAGGATAACCACTAATATCATTTGAGGTATTCAAGTAAATACACAAGAAGAAGGATAGATCATTTGTGAACAACCACTCAAATGATATAAATATTAGTTTCTCATTTTGTACTTATAGTTTCATTTGACAATTACAAATAATAAAAGAAAAAAATTCTAAAAAAATTGATTATTTGGAATTAACTATAAATAAAATGCACTCACATATATATATTTTTACTATAAATAATGATTTATTATTTATGGGCTCATTGAATATAATGACTAACTTCATTTATATATTATTTTTTAGTAGCGAGAGAATAGTTTCTTATGCTGGTAAAAATTTTCTTTTAATATATTAATTGATGAATTATGTTGTATTTTAACAATAGTAGAAGGTTGTGAAAAATATGATAGCAATTATTTTACAATTGACAGATCCTTATACAAAGGCACAAAAGATTAATGTTGCACATATTTACCTTTAGGCTGTTGGAGTGGAGCCAAAAAAATGGCGAGTGTATGGTTTTGGTACCCATGCAGTTCTGTTTGGAGTTCATCATCATCATCTTCTAATTATAAAAATATGTTTGATGAGAGGTTGCATGAGGAGAAACAAAAAATTCAAGATATATCACAAAGAAAAAATCATGAGATACAATAAAAGAATGGAGAAATGCAAAATGAAATTGAAGAAATAAAAAAAAGAGGGGCTTAAAGATTAAAAAGAGAGGATGAAATGCAGAAGATTTTGAAGATGAAGAAAATAATGTGTAAGTTGATAAATGTATCATCTATCTTTCATTATTTTGAAGAGGATCCATCAAAATCTTTAGATGATAATACTCATTAGGAGAATGACTTATAGTTGTTTGTGATGTGTTATTAATTTTTTGAAATGTATGTTTTTGATCCAAATTTATATTTCTTGTGTTAATATTTTTTTAATAAGGTTATAAATTATGTATTGAAATTTATGGACATTTATAGTTATCTGATATTTTATTCTATGGTGGATGTTACGTGAATATCATTTGATGAATAATATGTGGATGTGCTTATTTGATTGTAGGTCATATAGTTTGTGTATGTAATTTCATATTGTATACAACATATAGAAACTACAGAAATGGAACTTGTTCATGTTGTAGACCATAGAAACAACACTTTATTTTTTCTAAATCCATTTCTAAATAGAAATGAATCATGCTTATCTTTGATAATTTATCGCTCATTTAGAACTGGATAATATATTCCTATTTTTTCCGTTGCAAAATTAGCGATGGAATCCAATATCCCTTTGCCGTCGCAATATTTAGCGATAAATTTTTTCTCACTATATATAGAAATGTCATTGCGTAATATATTTCTAAAATTTAGAGAGGAGTATTATAGAAATGGATTCCTTCTACTTATAAATCCATCGCTATGATTAAATAACAACGAAATTAGAAATGGAATAGGGATTTTTGATTCCATCTTTTCGTGTAGTGATATATGCATACTATATAACTATATATATATATATATATATATATATATATATATATTCATGTATACATAATTATAGTTATATATAAATAAATATAGTTATATAGATATATGATATAAAGATATCTATATAGTTATGTATGTATGTAAGTATATATATAAAATAGTACATATGTATAACTATAACTACATATTTTTGAATCTATGTAAGTATATATAATTATAATATATGTATAAATAAATAAATAAATAAATAAATAAATATAAATATAAATATATATATATATTTATATATATATTATAATTATATATATATATATATATATATATATATATATATATATATATATATATATATATATATATATATGTAGTTATAGTTATACATATGTATATATAATTATAATATATGTATAAATATATATATATATATATATATATATATATATATATATATATGCTTATATAATTATATCTATGTGTTTATGTATCAATATATAACAATATTAATCTATATCAATATCTATATATTTATGTATTTATACATTTATCTATATATTTATATATCTATATATAATCACGAATACATCTATATAATTATGTTGACAACTTTATTTTGGCTAATTATTAATATGTCATCATCATTTAGTAAAAATATAAGTTGATCATTATTTGACTAATAATTGACAAGTATGTAATGATCACAAAAGATTTGTCAAAAGTTATGAGACTACATAAACAAAAAAAATAATTATACTATGCATATGGGCTTAAGTCCATATAAGGCTTTTTAGTTTGCATATAAGATATTCTTTCCCCTTCTACTTTGAATCATTTAGTATTATCCATCTAAAGGGTCTCGTGAAGCTCACCATGAAGAAAAGCTATCTTGACATCAAGTTGAAGGATTTATAAATATAGAATAGCAACTAGACTAAGAATGACTTGGATAGAAGGCATCTTCACAACTGAAGGAAATATCTCATCAAGGTTAATTCTTCTATTTACTAAACTTATTTAATACTAACCAAGTCTAGTATCTCAGTTGAGAGTCATCATAGTTGGTTATTATTTTGAAGACTTATTTATTTCTTAGAGCTTGCTTCCCTTCAGGTAAGGGTACCAAATCATAAGTTTGATCAATATGATAAGACTTTATCGCTTCTTGCATCATTTGATACAATTTCTTTTTAATCGTAAGAAAGATAACTTTCTGAAATGTCATTGGCTCATTGATATTAGTGAGTAATACAAAATCATGAAATATATAGAATACTTGGCAAGGTCTTGAAGTTCTTAACTCATGCTAAGTTGTATGATCATAACTTAGCATGAAATTAACTCATGCTAAGTTAGTGAGTAATACATAATCAGCTAGTAATCTTGTGACTTGTGGCTTAGAATCAAATTTTAACTGTGCAATTCCTTCCCTTTGATTAGTTTGATCTATGGAAGGAAGAGACATTAATTGTATACGAATAGAAATTTTTAAATGTTCACTCTCATCAAAACTCAAATGATAACTAATGATTAATTAGTCTTCTACAAAGGTTACATCTCTACTTTGAACAAACAACCTAATGATCATGTCCCATAGTATCTACCCATACTTCTCATGTCCATATCAAAGAAAGATTCATGAATATGCAACATCATGTAATTTTGATTTTTCACCTTTAGAAATGTGCATGATAGCTTTGTAGCCAAATATTCTCAAATGATCATATGTGTTCTCATTCTCAATCTAAATTTTATTTGGAACATTACTATCTATGGTGATATTAGGATATATGTTGATTACATCAACAATCATATGTTAAATCTCTCTCCAAATTTATTTTAGTAGATTGGCATGAGAAAGCATGTACCAGACTATCTCATCAATAGTCTCATTAATTATAAGTCATGTTATTTAGTTGAGATGCCTTGACTAACATCTTTTCAAGTCTAATACCCTGTGATATATAATAGCTTTCAAATTGATTCATGCATTCATCCATATTATCGGGGCATATAAATATTAGCTTAGTACCAATCTCTCTCTTGGCTATAATGAAAAAATTCATAAAAGATATGAAAAAATTTTCTGATATGAGTTTTTTACATATATATTTACACCTTCCTAGAGTTATCATCGTTAAATTTAACAAGTGAAAGAGCCCCACCATTAATTCTATTTTAGATAGAATAGATATCAATATGAATAAAATCAAGAATATTTGATCTCCTCAATGAAGAAAAAAGTGAAATGGTACTCTATGATGTCTTGAAGCTAGTAGTTGAAGGTTTTACTCATTCATATAACTAAGTCACTTATGGCATAGACCACTACCTCTCTTTTTCTTTAAATAATATTTATTTGATATCTAGATGCTATCCCATGAGTAACATAAAGTGTATTTTTTTATTACTTATAATGACCAATTAATCATTGACTAATTTTCACTAGCCATTAACAAAATGACTCATATCTCAAGTCATCCAATATTCTTATTGACACCAAGTTTACATGAAATTTCAATACATAATAGACATCTTTCAAAATCACATGATGTCCAGTTTGCATCTATTTTGATATGTCCAAACATGTTACATTAAAATTTTTTTTCTGGAGTCATGATGTTTTTTTCCAAATGTTATATGACTTTTCTTTCAAGATATTGCGACCTTTCCTTCTAGATATTATTTCGTTTCATAAAGTAGTGACTTTTCTTTCAAGGTGTAAAATTTTTTTTCTAAAATTGCAACTTTTGTTTCCAGATGCTGTGACTTTCCCAAAGACATGACTTTGATTTTAAGATGTTATGACTTTGATTTCAAGATGTTATGACTTTTCTAGATGTTGCAACTTTTCCTAATGTCGCAACATCAAATTTAATAGAAATTTGGATAAGTATAAATAGTGAATAATTAAAGAAAAGAAAGAAGAGAAAAAGTGACAACATATCACTTTTTAGAAGAGCAAAAACTCTCATGAGGGAGAGAAAAAAAGAAGAGAGAAAATATGTTTCCAAAACTTCTCTCTTAGATCTATAGAGTTCTCTTGAATAAATTTATTTGATCCAAGAATTAATGTTCATCTACTCAATGATATCTATGCATGGATATAGAAATCAAGTGAATTCATGCAAGTTATTTAAAAGGATACTTAGAGAAATCAAGATTTTCGAGATCAGAAAGGTTCACTTGATCTTCTTCAGTTCTATTGTACTCTAAGAAGTAAATTTTCTTCTTGCCTGGGTTTAATTCTATCCTAAAAAATGTATTGGGAGTAATTTTATATTTCTCCCCATCTTTGTGTATCTTCTCTTTGTGATTTGGATTGTTTGGAAGAATTTCAAAATTTGAGAATGAAATTTTGGGTAAAAAGAATCCGTATGTTTTTTTAGGGGATTGCTATCAATATTTCCCTAATAACCTAAATGTTGTTTTGGCTATAACATAGCCTACGGATCTTCTATTTGGATTATTATAGTTGGAGTTGAAAGTTAAAAAATATATTTATACATTTCTAAAGGATACTAGGAACCAAATCTAATTTAAAGTGCATGGATTCTAAGGTTTAATTCATGAGAACAATTCTATCCCCCATGCAAATATAGTTTATATAGTTTGGATCGTATGTTGAGTTATAGGGATCTAAATAAGGTGAATCAAATTCCTACTTAAAATAAACATATAGGGGAATAATTTCTTTGAAGAAAATCATCTAAAAATATCTATTACCAGGTTAATATTATAGCTGAAACTGAACATAAGTGTTGTCTATTACCTTCAGGCAGAATTAGTCATGTTGCAGACTTATACTCAACCTTCTAACATGATAATTATAATACATGAATCTTAATATATGTATTAAAATTATATATTATTTATAAATTATATGTATGTAATATAGTTATCTAGGATGCAAGGTTAGATGTATGATGCAAAGAGGGTTTATGGTTTTCAATCATGTGTGACATGATATTGATATAAAATGATGCATTATATTGCATATGCATAAGGACATCACATTAAATAGATATAAGTGCATGATTATGATTAATCATCATACTTAGTGATTAATAGGTGGGCTTGGTACTATTAGATAGTATCCAACAAAGTTGTATGACATTCTATAAATTTGAAAATATATGTGTGATTAATATCAAGAATGGCTAGATTCACCCTTGGGTAAAAGATACATACTAGTTTAGACATGTCACTAATAAAAGTCCAAAAAGTATTAAAAGGTATCTGGAATCCTATAATGAGAACCTAAAAATCTGCTACTTGAACAAAACACAAAGGATTAGGATTTTAAAAAGATTTTTGAAATGGTGGTACCTATAAAATATTTTGGTTACAAATAAATATCTTAAATTTTCTAAGTAACCATTAGATATGATTATCAATAATAATTTACTATACATTTGCATAAACATTATGTGGTTGGAGTCGGTAAGAGCGTGAAGTATGATACATATTTGATTCTCATCTCATTACAAACAAATAACACTTTTAAAAGTTGAAATTGCATTTTTAGAAATGTGAACATAATTTGCAAGCATGACTATTACTTAGGAAGGGAGCAGCCCTTATCTGCTGGGCATGACTCATCCTTTATAAAAATTATTTTATGTGTAGGATAGATACCAATGGGTAGTACTCATTTGAGGTTGTAATTGTGAAGAAAGTTGAATCGTGGCTTATATAGATGCTTATATAAATCAAATTGAAATGATTCCATTTTCTTATAAATATTTTGTATAAGAGTGTTGTGATTAAAACTTTTAAGAATTTTTTGATATATTATAGTACCTATTGAGTGTGAATAAATGAGCTAGTGAGATTATGTGTACTCATAAATTGAATAATATGGTCATTGTGTTATCTTAGGTGATAGATGAGTCATGTGATATTGTTTATATAGATTGGATTTTGGATAAAGTATCATTGCAAGGGATGTCATAACCTAGTGTTAGAGCATATGTTTATAAATACCTAGGGCTCGATATCTGATATCTGCATCACAATTATGGGTCTATCTGATTTTTATTAAATTATAAGTCCCAATATAAGGGGGCATGATGTTGTGACTTTGTGAGGGTGACAAAACTTATAGTTAATTGAGTGAGATCTCTCTAATAATATAGCTTTGCAAGTATATAAGTTATACAGGTAATAAAGTCAACATAAGTCTAGATATCAATCTCATAAAAATTATATTTAGTCAATCAAAAATAAATTGATGACTATACAAGTTGAATAGATGTATTTGATCTTAGAGAAAATACTCTTACTCTTGGATTTGCACACATACTTGTGCATGATAATATTTCTCATTATTTAATTCATATTGTGTTTAATTATAGGATGAATGATAGATTAGTGAGAAAATTATCATGTATATTTTTAGCATATAAGGTTGTCATCATTTATTGGACTATTACTAGACTATTACTTCAAGGATGATGATAGTATAATCTCTAATTGTCTCCATGACTTGAGATAAAATGGTACAAAATTTATTTGTATTTTTGACTTTGTAAGCACCATACTCACAACAAGTAGAAATGATTTATAGGGCTATCACTAGCTTATGAGTCTCTCTTACTTGTATGTGCCCTATGACATATATGTCACCCTCTACCATAACTGATACAAGTCACACACTAAAGTGAAACTCCTAGTTAAGATATTCTATATAACCTCCATATTACCTTGAGGTTAGTTCATCTAGATAGTACATAATGGATTGGTCTTTAATATGTTTATGTTTTTTGTATCATGAATATCATACTCATAATAATTAACATACCTTGGCTTAAATTTTTCACATGGTGATTTATCTCACACATTAAGATTAGAAGAGTTGTCATTTTCTTCTATTCGAAACACATGAGCATCTCTCATGATATACATATCACCATCAGCTATAACCAACATATATAAATTGATATATTCATAAAAATCAAAATTTTTGGTTCTCAAGTGCATCCACATCCACCAACATCCAAACACATTACAAACAAAATACAAACTCATTAATTTAGTTATTTATCACAACATAATTACATAACAAACCCTAGAATTCAATTTAGCTAATCATTGGGGATAGGTTCATGCAAAATGTATGAGAAGTCATCTCATGGATTCTAGGGTTCCAAATGAATGCCCAAACTAATTTCCAAGAAGAAAACCCTAATTACAATCAATTTTGCTTGTTGTTTGCTTTGTATTTACTCCTAATTGATGTTAGAGGTTACGATACCCAGTTTTGGAATGTATCATGATCTTCTTTTGCTTATCTTCTCTCACACTCTTTTTTAAGTGTAGCTTTTATATTTTGATATTTTGGGGACAAATTTTAGATGGAAGTCTTAGCATAATGTTAGGTCATGACTTTGTCTTCTCTTTAGATCATCTTTGAAGGATAAATATTACAATGCTACGAATTGATGCAATTGATACTTAACTCTCCATAAAGCAATAATCATGATGCTAGTAAGTAACCATGACTTTGGTCTTAGCTTTGTAAGACAAATGTTGTGGCACTATAATTTCCACAACTAAGAAAATTCTTTCTAAAATACAAAGTCATGGTACTTAGGATTTTTAGCTATTGCTTTGATGTTAGCTTTATGAGCAAAGTGTCATGGAAATGTGAATGTCATGATTGAATCATTAAAGCTTAGAATGAAAAGTCATAACATAAAATGATATTGTGACCTACATCTATTATTATTTTTGTTTTATTTGATCAAGTCATGATTCTAGAATGCATTGGGACTATCTATACCAATGAGATACTCAACTGCCATAACATAAAAAAAATATCATAACCATTAAGTGGTATATAATTAGTGTAGCTATGACTCCAAAATTATCGTGACCATGATAATTCTATTGCATGATGAAATGATTATGTCACCTCGATAATAGAGTAATTTCTTACAAATAATTTCGTGACTATTTTGATAGACTTATAGTTAAGAAAGGACATCACAATTACTTAAGATTCTTATAGAGGGTCTATATAAGTAGAAATAAGAGAATTATTTTGACTTAGAGGTGTCAAACGGGAAGTGCCGAGCCGACCCGGCCTTTTTTTTGAGCATGCCCATGCTTTCGTGCCGGGCCAAGCACGGTTTATCAAAGCCAGGCCTGGCACGGCCCGCTGGCACGGAGGACCTTGCCGAGCCTTGTCAGGCCCGTACGGGCCTGGTTAAATTTTTTTTTTATTTTAAAATTTTTCTATTTTACTTTATATGAAATATATATTATATAATATATAGATAATGTATAATATATTAAATTTATAAAATGAAAATTGTTAAAAAATTAATAAATTACAAAGTTTAAATTTTTTTATTAAAAATATAATATAAATAAATTGTAAAGATTAATATTTAAAATGGTAAATTGACAATAATTATAAATTTGTAACTTGAAAATATTAATAAAGTTAAAATTTTTTTATAATTTAAACTAAATTTAGATTATAATTTATTAGAATTAAATTATATAATTTTAATATTTAAATTAAAATTTTAAACAAAAAAATAAACTAAACAAAAAATTTCGTTAAAAAAATTACAAAGTCAAAAAAACAAAAGCAAACCAAATGAGAAATGACCAATCAGCCAATAAATACGGAACCAAAAAAATACAAGTTTCAACGTAACGTAAAAAAAATTATATAATCAATAAAAAACAAAGCATCGAAATCAAAAAGCAGAATCAAAAATAAATCACAAAAATCATCAACTGTGTTCGTGATCGGGAGGCATCAAAAATCAAAATCAAGTAGCAATGACAAATGAAATGTGGTGTGGCGTAGTGGCATGGCGATGGTGTGGCACTGGCAACTGGTGTTTGGAAATGAGTAGTGAAAATCAGTAACCACGTCAATCATCAATCGGCATATCATGAGCATCTTCAACCGCAACATCAAGATCACTATCATATGGATCATCATCATCAACAATCAACTCCTCCGCTTTCGTAGCAGATGCAATTCCTATCCCAGCTCAGCATGATCCTAGATGTTAAACCTTGAATCCTCCCAATCCTTCAAACAGGCCAATGCCTCAACAATATCTAGACGTAATCTCGATCTCCTATCCGAAATCACGTTCACTGTAATAGAAAAAACAGACTCTAATGCTACGCTCAACACCGGAGGAGTCAGTAAATCCCGTGCCATCCTAGATAGCACGGGAAAGGTGGACTCATATGATTTCTACGACTATAATAAATCAAGATTTTTAGTATCAGAATGCGATATGATTGAGCAGTAATCGGTATCTAAGTACCGAGAAAGCTCGCTCCTATGTGATGGTCCACCCTGACGTTTCCCCCTTGCAAACTGAATGGAAAAATCATCATCTTCGAACAAGGTATCTATGTCCATAATCACAGTCTCACTACTACCACTACCACCACCATACCTAGTATCGTAGTATCTGTACAGGTCAATCAACTTCTCGTAAATGAACCCTTCAGGTGGGTCTTACAGGTTCATGCATGAGGAAATGTAAGTCAAGGTGTTTTCTACCCCTTCCACCTTAACCCTAGGGTCCATGCATGCCGCGAGGCAATAAAGAGATGGAACGGTGGATCAGTACTTTAAGTACTTGGTTTCCATCTCGATAACCATATGGCTAAGTGTGGGTCAGCTCGATACTTCCTAAATATGCTACTAATGTCGCATATGCACCTGAGTGCAATGCAAGTCATGAGAGTATAAATAGATGAAGACATGTTCGTCGTGTCATAAAAAATCTTCAGGAATTTCATAAATGAAATTTCTAAAACCCAGTCAGTGTTGTCAATAATAAGTTCGTCACTCTTACTAATGACGTAGTTGGATATCAAATATTCGTATCCTACACATGACTCCAACATCAGGTACGTGTAATTCCAATGGTGTCTCACATCCGATTGGAATTTATTCTACTTAAGATTCGTAGACAAACAGAGACTACTAAACTCTTATTGTCTGCTAGGAGTGCGATTATATTTTAATGCATTACTTATATTATCCAATACAGGTGAAACACACGTTCATACACGATTGAACAATCAGGTTAATCACGAAACACATGCATCTGACATGAAAAATCTCTCCTAATGGTGCGTCTCTAATATTCCTAACAAACATGTTAATCGCTACTCCATTATTAGATGTGTTATCGAATGTGATACTAAAAATTTTATTTTGAATTTTATATTCCCTAAAGATTTTCATCATACACTCAAAAATGGCCTGACCATCATGAGGATGGAGAATCTCAGAGAATCTTAAAATTTTTTTATTCATTGTCTAGTTAGAATCGACATAGTGGCTGGTGAGACATGCATAAGATGATTCATCGTGACTTGTCCAGATATCGGACATCACGGACACCATTCCACATTATGCCATAAATTCATTAATTATTTTTTATTTTTCTAACTTATACAATTTTAGTATGTCATTCATAGATGTGGACCTAGGAATCCTAAGATAAGCATGCTAAAAATATGTTTGCATGATGCATACTACCCTTGGATCTTCCGAAAATTTGATCGGAAGACCCATCAATGTGATAAGTTTGGTCATGTCATCCCTACCCAACTCGTTGGTGTATATGAAGGGAGTAAACTTTGATACTGAACTCGATCCAGTCTCAAAAAATGCAGTGCTAAGTTGGGTTTGCCTAGGATCTAATGGACCATGTTTTTTGGTGCATAATTCGATATGCCTCTTAAGGTGCCCAGTCCCAAACAAACTCTTACAAGTTAAAATTCTAATACAATATTTGCACTGTGTCATTTCTTCTTCCTCACCCCTAATATTTTTTTTGTTTTATTATTTTAAAATGAGTCCAAACTACAGAAGTCCTCCTAGTTTTTTGTTTTTTAGATGTTTGAGTTGAGACGATTGGAGAAACCAAAATTTCAGCAGCCTCAGACCTATGTATAAGATTTTCATTTTCTAAATTTAAATATGTTTCATTAGTATTTATTATTTTTTAGGATTTTTGTTAAACAGGACATATGAGGTAGAGACTAGATGATAGATTTTAGATTTTACTATTTTAGGACTAGAGAGAGAGAGACTAGATAGAGACAGAGAGAGAGAGAGTAAAAAAAACTTAAAATAAATTACCCGATAAAGTAGTGAGGTCGACCACGTGCATGGTGCACCACAGTCTAGTTCAAAATTGCAAACCCGAGTTGAGAGTCCCAAAAAGCCCAACCGAATGATGAAATCCCGAATCCCGAAAGAGAGAAAGAGCAAGAATTTTGAGAGAGTGAGAGGTGGGGAGAATTTTATAGATTAAAGGAAATATTTTTTTTTTAAAAGTATTTTTTTTTGTTTTTTTTAATTTGTTATAGTATTTTAGGGGGCAGAATCATGAGGGCCGTCTGATTCTGCCCCCTAGCCATTGGAGGCGAGATCCAACGGTAGGATTTAAATGTTTTTTTTTACATTTGCCCATTGGGGGGTGAGAATTGGGTCGGGTCGGGCGGGACCACGGGTCGGGTTTGATTGGACCCGACCTGTGCCGACGCTGGCGTGGAGATGGGGTGAGGTATGTGGTGCGGGTAGGGACTGACCAAGTGTCGAGTTGGGGTTGGGGGTCGTGGCTCGTGGGGTGGGGGTGGGGTGCCGGGTGCGAGACCGCGGGTGCGTGTCTGCCTGTGACCCCGACCCATGCCGATGGGCCATTCCACGGGCCACCGAACCATGCCAGGTCAGGCATGGCACGAGGCCCAGTTGGCCTCGACACGACACGACACGAATGGTGCCTTACTCGGGCACGACACGAGCCCGAACACGGGAAATTTCTGTACCGGGCCAACCCAGGCACGACTGATTCGTGCCGTGCCTTGTGTCGAGCCGGGCCGACCCTACCCGGTTGACACCTCTTTTTTGACTCTCCATCATTTCTCTATCCTACTAGTATTTTTCCACAAAAACTACCAATTTCAACCAAATTATTTCTAATTTTTATAATATTTGTCACTTTCTCTTCAAAATAATATTTTAGTGAATCTTTTTTAATAATCACTTGTATTCATTCAAGCATTCCATATTTTACTCTCCAAATGATACACGTTATTTACTATTTTGAATACCGAATAAACTCAGAAAATAAAAGTATTGCTCATTCCCTAGCAATGAATCTCTCTTTAAACACTAAAATAAATTATTCATAATATCAATATCATAAGAAAAGTATATCATAACATCACCATGATAAAAAATGTATAGATCTCAATGTGGTGAGGGAGGAGGGTGGTATGAACGACCTATAAAAATAAAATCCTGAAATGAGAACTTTGCTTTGGAGGGTTCAAAAGGAGGTATAGTTATGGAGGCTTCATTGACTCTTCTTTCTCTTCTATCCATTTTATCATTTGAGTGATCACGTTGCATAACACATCCTGTCTCTATCCAATGGAGCTCATAGTATCTTCACATTAACCAATAATACAAAGCATATTTGTTTTGATTCTCACTAAAATTTCTCACATATATAATCCACAACTTCTATCTATAATGTACATTTCCACCTTTTTTTTAATATTCTATTTAGTGATTATTTTCGACCACTTCTCTACATTATACTCATACAATTGTACAAAATGCATTGGCATTTCTTAGTAATCCATTTTCTATTTGCTTCATTCCCTCCTACAAGATTTTTAGAATGTGCTTTTCAAATTTCTTGTGTGGACATGAATAAATGCTCTTTTTTGTTAGAGATGCATCTCTCATAATGTATCTCTTCTTTTTGCCTTTACTCACTCTTTCTCTTTTATTTTTTGATATATTATTTTAATTTGTTGTCTCTTTTCTCTAATTCTTCTACCAAATAGGTAAGCACATCCTTATTTCTACTTTCAAATGCTCACTTTTGGTGTATTCTTTTAATACCAACTTCACATATTATCTTGTTCAGCATGTTCATGAGTTCTCCAATTTTTTTATTCAAAAAGTAATATGCAATTGGGTCTATATTAGTGAAGACACCTATGAGTATATTTTATCTCTATCTTCAAAAATTATGACTATTTTGGAGGAATCTCTTGGATTAGCATAATATCATTATCAACAAAGGGTAAATTATCAACATTTTCTCCACATTAGTTTTAAACCATTAATCCAAGAAAAAAAACAATATTGCTTTATCTTGACTAATTTTGGAGACACATATAGCTAGCTGCAAAATATAGCATATGAAATACTACTAAACCTTGCATTCCTCTATGAGTTCCCATCACACCAAGTGTCAATACATACTTTTTAATGATATTATTTTTTCTTCGTTTCCACCCTCGAATGTCATGCCTACTACTTGGTAGTTTGATAGTAGGTTTAGAGATTTAAAAGTAGCACCATCTATTGTTCCTTGCAACCCAAATATCTCATTGATGATTTTCCTATCAAAGCATATCAAAATTTCTCATATATAGCATTTCTTCTATTCCATATTCTTATACTTAGAATAAATTTTTTGAACAATTGAAGTATTACATCTTTCCACATGCATGCATAATTTCTCATATTTTTTTGCCTCAAATGATTTCTACAAAGAAGAATACATTCTTTGAAACCATATTCACACATGAACTTTTCTTGCTCATGACTGAAGTCATCCATTTCTATCCAATTTTGATAAAGAATGTTGGCTCTGAAAACATCACTTTGGTTGAAGCCTTAGATGTCTTTATCACTTGCCCTTTGTCTTTTTGCTAGATTCAAACTCATATTTTCTTACTCTTAGCTTCAAAAACAAGGTTTTATCCTTCATGGTAACTAAAATCTTCAAATAAATGCTTTTCAGATGTTTTTTGTCAAAGTAAGCAGAAGAAACATTAAAATAGTGGAAAGAAAAGTTCAAGATTGAAGTTTTTAACAAGGGGTTGAGTTTTAGTCATGGCTCTAACAAAAATTACCATGAATTTTCTCATGGCTAAAACTTTTCATTAAAAAAAAGTCATGATTAGATTTGAATGTCATGACTTCATTCTGTGTACAATAAAATCAAACCAAGGGTTAAGTGCCATAACTCCACTCTAATATCTACTACGTACAAGTGTTAATGGAATTTATATGATTCAAAAAAAATATTATATAAGTATATATTACATCATTCAAATGAAAAGTAAATATTAGGTTGCCTTACAAGTAGTACTACATTTAATGTCTATAGCTAGACTTATTTTTTGAATGTAGATTCTTTATTGTTGATCTCATAAGTCTATAATATTTTTTATAGTTTATTTTACTTTCCTCCTTGTTCATTATGTGTTGATCGATGATATTGAATAAAATATCTCCCAACTTTTTTCCTTTTCTAGGTAGAAATTATAAAAAAAAAATTGATGCTTCCTTGATCTTTGCCATATTTTTGATCTTCAAAAGTTTAGAGATTGTATCTGTAATTTTTTCAAGTATCCCAACTTTCTTCATAGATCTAGTGATTATAGTTGTGACTTTTTCAAGTGGCACACCATTTTGCTACACTTCAACATAAACTTTATCCTCTTGTTGTTCCTCTTCCTTTTTTCCCTTATCTTTCTCCAAATCTTCTTCATTAAAAAGTACAACTTCAAGTGGATTGACTTCTAAAAACATTTTTATTTCTTCAAGTGTATGTTCCATCCATTTCATTCATTCAATTTCCATATTATTTTTTTTTCTTTGTCTATGCTAGTAGTTCCAATACATGCTCTTCAATTGATAAAGTCTCTACCCGGTATAAATAAATACATTCTTCCTTCACATCATTGCTCTTTTATATCTTTATTAATAACTCCAAAAAAAGCCATCAACTAATGGTTGTTATGTCCAAATCAAACATTTGTGGTGTGGTGTTTGTTCTAGATTTTAATAAAATATATGTTTATGATTTTGAAAGTAAGATGGATAGTACAAATTAAATTCATTATTAAGTCTATAGTACCACATCTTACCTTGAAGTAAATTCATCTATATAGTTTCAAAATTTTTAGGTTTAGAGGTTTCAACTCGATCCTACAAATTTGCTCATTTAACTTTTTTGGTGGTTACAAAATAATAAAAAAAGAAACTTCACTCATAATAGAAATACAATATAAATAATAAACAAAATCATATCCACCCAACATAAAATAGAACTATTAGTTTAAAAGGATAGTTATGTCAATGCAAGTAAATAAATCAAACTATTACAATACAATCCCAGGAACCGCTACAAGAAAAATCCCAATTAGCTAGGGAAAAATCTCTAGCTAAATGCAATTTTTTTTTGTCGCTAAAATAAAGTAATGACAGATTAACGACAAAAACTTTCCCAAGCTAAAGTGCTTGTTGAAAAAAATTAACAAGGGAAATATTCCCTAGCAAAAAAAGTTTAATGACAAAAAATTTCCTAGCTAAATTAATTTTTTTCTTTGCTAACTTGGTTTGTAATTTAGAGCTTCAAAAATTTCCCTAGATAAATTAGCGAGGAGAAAATCCCTAGCTATTTCCATTCCAATATTATTTTTAGTATTTTATTTTTTTTACAAAAAAAATTAATTAAATATTTTTATGTTTTATATTAAATTGAATAAAAACATAAACTATAAATGATAATTTATAATTAACAAAAAATAAAAGTAGTTAATAAATTAATCATATACAATATGTTACATTGTTAAAACAAAAACATAACAAGATTTTATTACATCTTCTTCATCAATGTATCTAATGATAGTGCATAAAGTATAACCTATCAATGAAATTGATGTTCCTTTCTCTCCCCCAGCTCCTCCGATCACCATCTTTCTGCTACGACAAAGTTGTCCTAGTTACGACATGTAATATCTAGTGAAAAATCCCCTCACTTCTACCAGCTTCGTATGTGAAACATTGTGGTACGATATCTGTATGAAAATTAAACCAGCCAATCAAATCAAAATAAATAAATAAAAAAGTTCTGTTTTGATAAATATATAATAATTTAGTATATATGTATATATATACTAGCATTTCACTAGTTACATATATACTCAATATATGTACATATACACTATAGTATTATATGTACATATATACTACAATATTATATGTACATATATTCTACAGTATTATATGCACATATATACTACAATATTATATGCACATATATACTATAGTATTATATGTTTATATATACTACAGTATTATATATACATATATGTAATCACATAACCTTAGATTGCACAAATCTACAACAAATTAGTATTATCCCATTTATACTTCACAAAGATGGCACAAAACTTCACTATCAATATAAATAAGAAATGTGAAGATTAATTAAATTTATGAAAATATCTCTGAAAACTCTTAGAGGAAACCTAGAAGACAAGCCATGAGCTAGGCTTGGCACATCATAGTTTGCACCCTACCTCTCTACAACTAAAACTCTTTCCTGGTCCCAAGGCCTATAAGGGGATTGCTTTGCCCCGCCACCCCCCACAGCACCATGATCCCATGTGGCTTTCCTAGAATGTTTATTCTCCTCTCCATGTGCTTGCACCAATAATTTTGACCACTTAACCTCATTGTATTAGACCATCAACCCTATAGGTTCTGCTGTCATATGGTTCCTCTCTTGGTTCGAAGCAAGCACCATCACTTCGGTGTATGCATCAATGTAACTGCAGAACAATTCATTGTCATACTCATCCATGGCTGGAAATAATTCAATATGCACTCTATAAAAATAATATGTATTCCATAAAAACAATACACATTCAAAGAAAAAAAGAAGAATAAAACTTCAAAAATTAGATGTTTTGTCTTCCAGATAGAAAAAAAAAGTAAATGGCGAAAAAATTTGCAAACTTCATATAACAAGGCACCTTGACTCATCTTAGGAAGGACCGTGGCAATGCCTTATGGCTTCGAATTAGAAAATGAGGCTACGTTTATGTGGGACTAGAATTTATTCGTGCGTCTCATAACTTCAGAAGCTAACATGCTGTTCCCATCACCAGAAGGACCAGCCAAGCCTTTTATATACCTATAATAGGCTAAAACTCTACCCAAAATATTCGGGTACACACAAACATATTCATAGATATATAAAAATAATAATTATAGACATGAACAAACATGAATCTGAGTTGATAGTCATACAACTTCAACAAATATCTAAAAGATGGCCAGCAATGGTGTTTAGAGAGAGAGAGAGAGAGAGAGAGAGAATGCAAAAATAAAATGTTTCAAAAATAATGAAGATAATAGAAGCTCAGCCTCCTTTTGATCCAGCAGAGATCGATAAAGATGGAACCCATCCATATGAAGGGCCATGATAATGTCTGAAGGCTTTAAATCAGAATTTATTCGTGCATCTCACATCAGATGTCCTGCAACGATTCTTGGTTAGGTTAATCAGAAAAGCAAAGAACAAAACTAGAATAAAGAAAAATGATACCACCAAAAAAATCTCATCCAATTTAGCTACACATAGACAAAGATCAAAAACAATTCAGAAATAATTCTGATACAAAATCATCCTCATAATTAGTTGGTGCATTTGTGCTAGCCTCTCATGTGTGGTTTCACAACTGAATCTCAGAATGCTACATGTCGCATCAAGGCCACTAATTGTGACTCTATATAGGACATCTGCTATTGTATTACATTCTTAATTTCTTTCTTCTCATCATTCATTTCTTTTATTTTTTGTATTTTTTCTTTCAAATGAGTAATCTACTCATCCTTATCTTCTTTGATTTCTTGCATTTTATTCTTCAAATGAGAAATTTGCTCATCCTTCTCTTTCATTTCGGGATCCATAACTTCAAAATGTTCATTTGTTTCCATTACTTGTTGTTTAGACCATTGAATACAAATATATTTACTAGTCCAATACCAATACAATCCTATCTATTTTTCTTTAATAATTCTACATTGTTGCATTCTTGTTTTTTGGATAATGTATATGTCTTCAGCTTTCTTCCTCTTTTCAACATTGTAATTACTCTTCTCTCCCCCTTTATGAAATCTGGACCTTTATCCTTTCAATGCCTTGAGTCCATCTTTATAGGTTGTGCTTTAACCTTCATAGCATACCCAGCCCCATCTCCCATGTCCATTTATGTCTATTTCTTCCAGGCCTTTAATTCTATCTTCTTCTTCTTCTTCTTCCCCTTTCTTCCTAAAAAAACATTCCTGAAAGGCATCTATATTCTGCCTACCCATTTCTCCTTCTATCCCTTCCCCTTTATATTACAATGAACCAAAAAAATTAAAATTCCAACATTTGTGCTTAGTTGCCTCTTCCTAGCTTGATCTGAGCTGCTAATGTCCCTCTTCTAGCTTTGGCCAACCTTTTTCATTCACTCTTCCTCTCCTTCCTTCATCCTTGAAGTTGCAAAGTTCCCTAGTAGATCTAACCATAGAATTCATATATCTTTCCTATCCATTTCCCCTTATATCCCAACCCCTTTTAACACAATTACAACATTCATTTTATAATAAAATCCCTCCCTAAACTTTGTATGTTTAAGCCTCTTTGTTTTGGATGGCATTAGATTAGATTTGGATTGGAATTTTCAAAATCCATATCCAATCCTAAATAAAAATAATATATCCATTTCCATATCCATATACTACGGATAAAAAAAATATAAATCCATATCCTATCCATCAGATATTGGATATTCTCCATAGATATTTAATTTATTCATGTGTTACTAATACATATTTTGTTAGCCTATGATACCATTTATAACTTCATGATTCATAAATTTTGGAATATAAACCAAAGTCTAAAGTTAATAAAACATCACAAATTAAAATATTTGTATTGAGTGACAAATTCAAAATATTTAATATCTTAAACAAAGTTATAACAAAGTTTGGTAGAGTTCATCTTCATAAAAGTTGATGAAAATGCTATCATCGATCATGCGTAATCTCAGATTCTACAATTATAAAAAAAAATTACTTAATACTTGAATACTTAAATTGCAATATGAATTAAAATTTATTAGTTATAAAAGTTAATACCTTCATCATACACGTGAATATATTCTTCATACATTGATGCATAACTATCTAAAACAAACATTTCATCTTCACCTAGAAAAAATATAAAAAAAAACAAACTAATATTGAAATTTTACAAATATTATGAAATTCTAGAAAAAAATAAATAAATAATCAAAGAAATAAATTTAGCATCATATTTTTTTCCCTTCAATCCACAACCAACTTTGAGCACAGATCAATGCTCCTATCATCTTTGGATGAAGTTGATTATGATGAGTGCTCACTAATCTCTCACTAGAACTAAATGCAGACTTTGAAGCAATAGTAGATACTAGAATTGCTAATATGTCTCTTTCAATAGTTTGAAAGGCATGATACTTTACCCCATTCAACTTTCACCATAATAAAATATCAAACTAAGAATTATCAGGCAAAACATCTTCCTCCAAGTAGTGGTCCAATTCAATTCTAAAACAGTTTTATTAGTCTTCATCCTTTTCACAAACAACTAATAATCACTATCTAGTTATTGAATTCCCCTTTGAAGTTGAAGTGGTCGTTCCATGTATTGTAGATTTTGTTTCAGTCTCTTTATATATCTAGTATAATATTCCTCCACCAACTCATAATAAAGTCGTTGAATATTGCTAATTTATTTACTAAAGTCATTTGGATAAATCAAAGGAAAGTAATAGTGAAGCAAAGTCATTATATACCTAGGGTCCAGTACTACACTAAAGCAACACCCATAAATTTATAAATAACATTTCAATATGCATCAAATTTTGCAATCATTTTTTTTGTAATTGTACTAATTACTACATTGGAGGACATAAACCATTTATTCAATAACATTTTAATCCTGCAAATCACAGAAAAAAACATATTGGCAGTGGGATATCTTGTCCTAGAAAATAGCCCAATACAAAAGCCCATACAACAAACTACCTGCCTACGCAAGCCTACCTACAAATCTATCCCCCCTTCTTTTCATATTCAATTTGGAGGTACTTACCCTCTACCTGCAAGCACATGACGATAAAATCGGCACTTTACATACCTACATATACATGCCTTTTACCTATAAACACATCCATATAACCCACATTTCATACCACATAATACACACATTTGACTTGCAAACACAACCACATAATCCAATACCACATGCCATACCACATAACCCATACCTTCATGTGCAATACCAAAGCCTACCCGTAGCCTTTAATGCATATGTTTATTTCTAGCATAACCTTCTCCCATATTGCATATGCAATGTAACCCCATGCCACGATTTAAAAGCATGTCTGCATATATGGGCATAACCCCATACAATAGCACATGCATATGTTTATTTCACCCAATGCATATGCCAACACCTCATACTACTTACTTGCAAGCCCCTACATGCAGGCTTATATACTACATGTATTACCCCATTTTAAAACATGACCTCATGCCCCAATGCCTGTGCATACATAACCCCTTACCCAGTACCAGAAATATCTTCAATCACATGCTACCTACCTCATAGCCATTCTTATCTTTCTTGTCCTCTAACTTTAATTAATGTTCTTCTGCAAGGAAATTTTGGAAACAAAAAACTCACCAATCTATTTGTTAAATTCCTCATTTTCCAAGTTACTACCCTTTGACCCCGTGCCTCCTCTACTAGTCCATTATGCATCCTATTTACTTTTCCTAATATATGGGAGTCCTATTCTATCTTAAAATACAATCCCTTTGAATCTTCTTGGGATATCATTTCCATTGTATTCCTGTCATCCTTCTTTGAGGCCTTCTCTAGCCATTTTATCTGTCGGGGCATTTTTTCTTTCTTAAGATATGTGATATTGTGTAACTCATTTCATTCATAAATAGATTAATCTCCTCTATCTCTTCCTCATATTTTCATATTTCTATCTTTCCATTTTCTAGTTCTGCTAGAAGCTTAGAATCTACATTAATCATAATGTTTATTATGTTTTTCATTTTACATAACTATAGACATTTCCTTAGTGCTACTATTTCTGCTTGAAGTGCTAAGCCTACTTGGCAGCTCATAGAGAATGCTAGGATCAAATTTATTTACGAGTCTTTAAAAGCTCCTCCTCCCCCTTTTGCCCCTATTTCTCTTTTAAAACTTCCATCAATATTTAATGATATTTTCTCAGTCAGCGTCTCAGTGACCTATTCCATTTTGTATAGATTGCTCTTTTTTCTCTTAGTTTTTTAACCATCAGCTTCCATCTAGCTATCGAATAATTTTGTTTTTCACCTTTATGTATATTTGTTGAGCTGCCAATCGATATATTGTTTATCTCTCTCTCAATATATTTCATAATGCTTTCACTTTGTATTTGTATTCCCTCATATCTACTTTGTTTCTTGCATTCCAAATGCAGCAAATCACCACATGTGGGATGTTGTTTGTAAGCCATTTATATAGTTTATTATTTGTGGGGACTTTGCTCCAAATATGAAGCCTTCTATTTAGCATGGAGCTACTACTTTTAATCTGCAAGACTACTTCTACAATTCTTTCATACCACCTTTGTAATTCTCCCTTGTGAGAATAAATGGTCGATACTCTCAATATTATGTGCACAACATTCGCATCTAGAGGCAATCATAATCTCTTTGGTCTAAATTAGTTCATCTACTGGAATGGCCTTTGATAGTACTTTCCACATAAAAGAAAGTATTTTTTTTTGTGGAGCCTCACTTTCCCAAACCCTTTTTTGAATCAGGTTCATACATTTTTTTTGTTTCTGAAAAGATCTTTTGCTGAATTTATTAAGAAGATCCCATTAAAATTTAGGGTCCATTTCCATCATTTCTTTGTGAATTTCGAGTGCACCTCTATTATCACTCTTTTTGCTCTCATTTGTTTCCATGTTTGTGATGTTTTATTTCTTTTTATATCCTTATTCGTATTATTTTCCACGCAATATTTTGTTCTCATAAATTTCACTCACATACTCTTATTTTCTTTTAGCCTCCACCATCTCATACATGTCCACATTCTAGCCATTGTATTTACGTTAGTAAAACCTAAGCCCTCCTCTTCTTTTGGGAAGCAAAACTCTTTTCATTTCTTCCAATAAATTTTTGATTAATCTGCTTTCCACCCCCAAAGAAAGGTAGCTAGATAACTTTCTAGTTTTTTAATTACTAACTTTGGGGGCTGAACCACAATGAGATTATGTACTAATGTGCTATGAAGCACATGTTTAGCAAGCGTTATCCTTCCCGCAAATTTTAGGAGATCCTCCTTCCAACCTGACACTTTCTTCTTTAATTTGTATATAAGAAAACTCATATACTCTACTGTCAATCTATCTTCATATATTGGGCATCCCAAATACAAAAAGGCCCCTTTTGTTTGGGTGAAAGCTGTGACCTTTTTTATTCTTTGGGATGCTCTTTCTAAGGCTTTTTTTTTGAGAATATGTATTGACATTTCTTTTTATTAAGTATTTGTTTCATTTCCTCCTTCACTATTAGAAATTATTGCATCATATTTTCTATGGATTTCCTGTTGCCATTTGTAAATATAATTATATCATCTGCATATGCTAGACATGCAAAAAGAGGCACATTTCTAGGATGATAATATGTTAATATGTTCCTCTCTTGCATTCTTTTTTTGATATTTACTATTTAAGTTTCTAACTATATGTTAAAGAGAGTTGGAGAGAGTGGGTCTTTTTGTCATAGGCCCCTTGCTGGTCTAAATTCCTCACAAATCTACTCATTTATGAGGATTTTGACCCAAATGCTTGAGACACACCTATATACCAAATCAATCCATGATTCAACAAATCTTATTTTTTGTATTATAAAGCATAGGGTGCTCCATTCTACTCTATCAAATTCCTTAGAAAGATATAATTTAAAGACTACATTATGTTCTCTATTCTTGACTCCTAATTATTTTATCATCTCATCTATTAAGCTTATATTTTTAGTCATAAACCTATCCTTCATAAATTTTGTTTGTTCTTCCAATATGATTTTTGGTAAGATATTGTTTAGCCTTTTTTTAATATTTTAGTCAAGATTTTATAGACCGTATTGCATAAACCTATCGGTCTATAATCTTCACAGCTTTGTGGATCACCTATCTTTGGTATAAGCACAATATAGAGATATTCCATGATTTATTGATATCTACCCCATAGAATACCCATCTAATGGCTGCTATAAGGTCTTCTTTGATAATTTCCCAAGTTGCTTGGTAAAATCCATTGCCCATGTCATATGGTCATGCTGCACTATCCTTATCTATGCTGAAAACCACTTCCTTTATTTCCTCCTCTTTAGGTGGTTCAGCCAAAAAATTATTATCCTCCTCTAAAACCATGTTTCTGATTTCTTGTAGAAGAGTATCCCCTTTGGTTCCTCCCGAAAGACCTAGTTAATTATTGAAGTATCCTTCAAAAATCCTTTTAATTTCCTCCTATTCCTCTACCCATTTTCCATTTTCATATTTAATATATTTTAAGAGATCTTTTTGATTTTAAATTTTTGCTACCGTTGAAAGAATTTTGTATTTCTATCCCCTTCCTTTAACTATTTTATTTTGACTTTTTTACTTCCAAAAATTTTCCTCCATATGGAGTTTAAGTCTCAGCATAGCCTTTGTTTTACTTAATTCTTTCCTTTTTTCCTCATTTTGGTCTTCTTCAAATTCTATTTCTAACTTTTCCACACATTTTTCTACCTCTATTACTTGGCTATTAATCTTCCCAAAATGCTCTCTATTCCATTTTGATAGAAGGCTAGTTAGCCATTTTATTTTTCTAGTAAAAATTTTCATGGGATTACCTGTCTCTGATTTGTTCCAGGCTTCTTTCACCACCTGCTCAAAATTAGCATGCAAGCATCACATATTTTGAAATTTAAACGTGGTATGCCTACTTGTTTGGCTGTTCTGGATTGTCATTAGCAATGGATAGTGACTGAGCATGTTCTATTCAGATGCCTCATGCCTATCATACCATACTTATTAACCTAGGGGCAATTAAATAGAACTTTATCTAATCTTGCCCATATGGCTCCTCTTTTTTTTACAATTGTTACATCACATGTATTTGGCACTTAGGAATTTGGCTTCAATTAAGCCGGTGTTATCTATTATGTCATTGAAGTGCTTCATGACCTTAATGTTCGGCTTTCTAGCCCCCTTTTTTTCCGATATGCTTCAAGTCACATTGAAATCACCCCCCCTGATCCATTGTTTGTGCTTAGCAGTAATTATCTTTATTTTCTTTTATAAGGTCTTTCTTTTTTTTAAAATAATTGCTAGCATATACCACTGAGATAATGCCTTCCTACTCTTTCCTCATACACATGCTCATCATTTGTTCTAACTCATTTAAAAAATTCAAATTAAGCCTCTCCTTCCATAAAATCAACATTTTGTCATTTATGTTCACCAAGACCTTTTCAAAGCCAAGCATAACCTTTATCTTATCCATTTTTTATTTTTCGACTAACGGCTTTCAATCATGATGAGAGAAATTTTATATAGTTTTATTAATTTTTTAAGTCTATTAATGGAGGAAGAATTAGCTACCTCTCTAATGTTCTAATATATATATCTAAACATCATTTGGGTTAAGTTTTGCTTGCGCTCTAGTTAGGCATTTTGAATCATATTTTTTATTTAAATTATATTTCTTCATATTTCTAGGGGTTTAATCGAGCTAGTTACTATTTTCTTTCCCTCTTTCCCTCCTTCAATCACTTTCCACTCTAGCTTAAGAGCCATTTTGCTCTTCCTTTGCCGATTCCAAACTACTCACTTTGTACATATCCTCCTCCATTTCTAGATCATCTTTGCTATAGAATTTCTCTCCATATCTTCTATCTTCCACCTCCTCATTGATGTAAAAAATTATACAACTTTTTGATTCCAAAACCTCCCCACCATACTTCCTTCTTCCTCTTCCATATGGCTCTCCTCAATATTTCTTACCCTTTGACCCCTTTTACTTCTTAGTTACCTAAATATTCTTGTAATTTTTTTAATTTGTCTAACATTTACACCATTTGTTCCGGCTCCTTCCTCTCCTCCTCCATTTGTTATTCCATAGAAACTTCTAGGTTTATTGGAGTTTCCAAAAACTCCAATTCTGCCCCTCTCTCCCCCTTACTTAGTATTCCCATAGAATCATCTGTAGATAGTAGGGCATTTTCTGCCCATCTCTCCACATGTTCTAATGGAGTGTCCACAGATTTCTCTATAAGAAGTGAAGTATCCACAAGCTCCTCTTCCTTACTGCCCTATTCCACCTCCATTCTCACTATTTTTTGATATTTTATTATAATTTTTTAACCTCCTCTTTTTCTTCTCCTATTCTTCCCCTTACCTCTATCTTGCTCTCTTCGAAAAGTAAGCTTCTGCATCATGCCCCAGTTTCTTTCAAGTTGTGCAGTATATTGGCATGCTTTTTAGAACTAATGGCGGCTAGAAACCTTGCGTGTCTTCACCCCATATTCATATCCTATTAGAAATATATTTTTGGAGGTCAGTCTCTACGCATATTTGAGCCACACTTGGCCTTGAAAGTAAGGCTGTAGCTTCATCCATTAATAGTGGTTTGACCACTGTTTGTGCGAAATAGAAGAGGTCAATTTTTTCAAAGAAGTGAATGTGAAGATTAGGTAAAAGAAACCATACTGGTGCGAGTGATGGTTCCTTTATTGGCATGAATCTTTCTATCCATTTGAATACTCGCATAAGGTATCCCAATATATGTCATTTCCCATTGAGCCAAACCATGTGGAAGTCTTCTTCCACAAATAGTTGCAGTAATACAGGCTTAGAGTCGAGGACTCCAACTTTAAACATTCCTTTAAGCTTAAAAGTATAGAAGAAGCACCATATTTCATCTACAAAAGGGTGCCCAAGAAAGAACTTGCCAGTAAGTGTGAGCTTATGGTTGTCGGCCAATTTGGTGAAATTTTCTGATGAGAATGTTATTGCTGGTTCATCATTTTTTAGAGAGAAGCTAAGTTTAGAAGATATGGGTTTTTGTAAAACTGAAGCAAAAGACTTCTACTTTTCTAAGTAGTATTTTATCTTCATTTTTAGCTTGAAATTTGCACTTTCGTCCTCAAAATTTTAACTTTTTCGCGGTAGAAACCTCTATTTTTGTCTCTAGAATTTTGAGAGCGTGTTTTTTTTAAAAATAAAAAGTTTTTTCTTCCTTCCTCTTCTACTGCTTCTTCCTCTTCTTATTATTCTTCTTCCCCCTACTCTTCTTCTTCTTTTTCATCATCATCATCATCATCTTCTTCCTCATCATCATCATCATCATCATCTTCCTCTTCTTCTTCTTTTTCTTCCTATTCTTCTTCTTTTTTTTTCCTATTCTTCTTCTTTTTCCTCCTCCTCCTCCTCCTCCTCCTCCTCATCATCATCATCATCATCATCATCATCATCATCATCATCATCATCATCATCATCATCATCATCATCATCATCATCATCATCTTCTTCTTCTTCTTCTTCTTCTTCTTCTTCTTTTTCATCTTCTTCTTGTTCCTTTTGTTTTTTTTTTATAAAATTTGTTTTATTATTGATAACCCTCTCTTTTGGCGGAGGAATACCATTTTTACAACTTATAGCTACCCGTAGCCCTCTTACACCCATCTTAAGCTTAAATCTACTAGCTAGCATATTAAATTATAAAAAACTTGCTCAAATAAACATTTATTTGCCTATATAATTTAACTAGTATAAGCTAGAGGCTTTGCTCTAGTTTATTTAATTTTCGGCCAATCTTTCTCATTTTGCTATTTTCGGGTCATCTTTTCGGCCCACCTTCTCATTTAAATTTTTGTAATATTCAGAAGTTTCCCGTGCTCAGCCTCTATCTCTCATCTTCCCCGTGTCTTGAGATCTGCTATTCACGTCATTCCCAAAGATTTCCAACCGTCCTCCTTCTTCTTTTATACTCTTCTGAGCCTGCAATATACAAAGAAAAAAAAAACGAACGCGCCTGCAAAATAACTTATCACCCTATTACCCTTGTTTGTAATTTCTTCGTTCCCTCCCATTTTCTTTGGCATTCCTATACGGCTTTGCTGTTCCCTTTAAATTATAACTGATAACTTACCCAAAACCAAACATGAGTAAACCGCACACCAGGTGATCACCCACAGGACCAGGTGATCAGTCGAGAAGAGCAGCAGTCAATACCCAGTGATAAACATCTTATGATATATGAGCTTATCAAGGCAAAGTATATATAAACTACATTATTTAACCTATAAAATCTGCAAGATTATCGAATTAAAAACAAAAGGCTCCTTCTTAACATCTTCATCCTGCAAAGAAAATCCGGATACATATTTATACATGTGCACGATTCTGCCGAAACTGCACTGCTAAAAAGTTATCCAAAAAATAACACATGCATAGATCTAACCTACTTGCTTCTTTTTTAGATTCGTTATTCTAAATTATATTCTAAGTTTTATTTTAAAACTGACTTAGCCTCCACCCTTCCTAATTCATTAAGCTTCTAATAAAATAACACAAACCTTGTATAAAACTTTAACATCTAATAAAACAAAGATAAACCAGAAATTTTATAACACATGGCTCAGTAAGGCTGATGTTTCACTTCAGTAGGGCATGAAATGGTGAACCGATTAGAGCTTGCCTGCAAGAGAAAATTCCAGCACTTACCTTTTGCCTTCTATTTTTCTTTTGGACTTGCTTTGTAAGGACAGAAAATCCCCTGCAATATCATATTCCCGCACAAAAATCCAACAGGAAATTAAGTCTTTATCATACCTTCCCAGGCTGTTTATTTGTTCTAATATAAGGAAATGCCATTTTATCTAAACATGCTATTCCCTTTAATTTATGTTGCATGGATTCCATGTCATATTCTATCTCTCCTCTAGTTGAGCCTATTCTAGATAGGCTATCCGCTAGATTATTAGCTTCTCTATATATATGTGTAATTGAAGCCTTCAATTCATCTAAAAGGCTAAAAATTACTTCTAGATCCTCTTCATACATCCATAAGATTTTCTTGTTAATTACTATTTCGACTAATAATTTCGAGTATACCTAAACTTCTATATTTTTAAAATTTAGCTTCTTACATATCTCTAACCCTGATTTCAAAGCTTTAATTTCTGATTCTAGGGCCGAAGAGGCTCTACTAGATCTGGTGAAAGCTCTCTTTATTGTCCCTATATGATCTCTTATTACTCCGCCTCCTCCTGCTATTCCAGTGTCCCTGTTAAAACTACCATCCGTATTAAGTGAAAATTTTCTAACCGGTGGAGTATTCCAATGTATACATTTAGCCAATTGCTGTTTTATAACTTTATAAGTGAGATCCCATGTTTTCTCAAGCTTCTTTTCTTGTTTCTTTTCCTCTATTTTTATAGGTTTCATTATTGATATATTACTTATCTCCTTTCTAATATCTTTTATTATTTCTGTTAAATTCATCCTTTTATTTTCATATTTACTTTTATTTCGAGATTTCCATATGCACCAAATAATTAGGTGCGGTAATTTCTGATTAAGCCATTTTCTAGTGGGGCTTTTCGTATTTTCACTTTCCCATTTTTTAACTTTATCTATTAATCCATCATCTTTATTACTTATTCGTTTTTCCCCCTCCATCTCTCTCCATATTTCCGCTGCAATTGGCCCATTGGAAAATAAATGATCGGTTGTTTCAACTGCTTGTGAACAGCATTCACATCTTGATGACATTTTTATCCCTTTTTTTGTACATTCTTATCTAGCGGTATAGCATTCACTAGAGCCTTCCATGTGAAGGAACATATTTTTTGCGGGACGTTTTCTTGCCATACCCATTTGAATAAAGTTTGACCCGGTTTTTTCTTTCTGACCAGATCTTTTGCTGACTTTAGAGAGAAGTTTCCTTGTGGCGTTAACGTCCATTTCCAGCCACACTTCCTTAGCGTGGAGTGTGAGTCTACTATCTCCTTTTGTTTTTCCATTGCCTTCCAGCTGTTTGAAGCTTTTTTAGGGCTCTTATTCTTATTATCTAAATATTTAGCCCGCATGTATTTAGCCCAAAGATTATCACTTTCTTTAAGTCTCCACCAGCCTTTGCAATCCCAGGCAGCGACCGAGTCCTGAAGGCTCATTAAACCTAATCCTGCTTCCTCTTTTGGGTAAAAGATGACTTTTCAGTCCTTCCAGTGTAATTTATTTCTCCATTCTTTTTTACCCCATAAGAAGTTTGTCATTTCTGATTCAAGTTTTTTAATAAATTTTTTAGGGGGATGAATAACTGATAAAATATGTGTTAGTGTGCTTTGTAAAACATGTGAGAGCAGCATTATCCTCCCCCCAAATCCCAGGAGCTCTTCTTTCCATCATGTTATTTTCTTTCTTAGCTTATCTTGAAGGTAAGTTAGATATTCTTCCTTCAACCTCCCCTCATATATCGGACAACCTAAGTACATTAATGCCCCTTTAATTTCTGAGAAGCCGGTGATATTTTTGATTTTATTTACTAACTTTAATTTTGCATTTTTAGCGAGCATAAACTGACATTTGCTTTTATTTACGATTTGACCTGTTTCTTTTTCAAATATTTGAAGAAGATCCATAAGATTCATTAATGACTTTGTACTAGCATTTGTAAAAATTATAAGGTCATCCGCATAGGCTAAACATCCTATTATGGGTGTATTCCTTGGTTGTCTGAATGTTATTATTTTTCCTTCGGACATTCTCTTATTCAAGTTTCGAATTAATAATTCTAAGTAGATATCAAAAAGAAGAGGGGATAACGGGTCCCCTTGCCTTATACTTCTATTTGGTTAAAATTCCTCACTTATCTTTCCATTTACGAGCACTCTTACCCAAGTACTTGAAATGCATCTGTATATTAGATCTATGGTTAGCTCAGAGAATCCGAACCTTCTCAGCACAAAACAAAGGGTATCCCATTCTACTCTATTGAAGGCTTTCGATAAATCCAGCTTAACCACTAAATTATTTCCTCTTGATTTACCTCCTATTTCTTTCATCATTTCTGATGCAAGTTTTATATTTTCAATCATTAATCTATTTTTGACAAAACCCATTTGTTCCTGAGATATTATTGATGGTAAAATTAAGCTTAGTCTATTTTGTAATATTTTTGCTAAAGTTTTATAAATAGCATTGCATAAACTTATAGGTCTGTAATCCTCGCATTTCTGTGACGATTCTTTTTTTGGAATTAATACTATACAAGATTTTGCCCATGATTTTGGGATTTCCGCACCTACAAAAAAACTTGCAATTGCGGGGACTAGCTCAGTTTTAACCATGTGCCAGTTTGACTGGAAAAAATAATTATTCCAACCGTCCGGTCCTGCTGCACTCTCTTTATCGAGATTAAAAACTGCCTCTTTTACTTATGGTTCTTCCGGGATCAATTCCATTAAATGGTTTTGAGCTTCCGTAATGGTTGCCCTAATCTCATGCATTAGAGAATTGTCTGTCCTACGTGACTGACTGCATAATTGGTTTTCAAAAAAATTTTAAAAAAGAGTTCCTATTTCCTTTTCTTCTTCTACCCATTTTCCTTCTTCATTTTTTACTCCTTTAATTTTATTCTTTTGAGATTTTATTTTAGTCATATTATAAAAGAATTTAGTATTACGGTCACCATCTTTTAACCATTTAATCTTTGCACGCTGTTTCCAATAAATTTCTTCCATGTTTAATTTCAATCTTAGTTCTCCTTTAGCCTTACTTAGTTCTAACCGAGTTTCATTATTATTAATGGAGTCAAAATCTTGTTCCAACTTGGCTACTTTTTCTTCTACTTTTTTTAGCTCCTGATTTAATTTTCCGAAAACCTCTTTGTTCCATGTTTTTAAGCAAGCTTTTAGCCTCAGAAGCTTAATTGTTAGAGCTTGCATTGGCTTGCCCTCTACTGGCTCTTTCCAAGACTCTTTGATGAGACTTTCATAGCTTGTATGCTTTACCCACATATTTTGGAATTTAAAATTATACGTATTACCCTGGTTCCTTTGTATCGTGATAAGCAGTAGGCTATGATCAGAGCAAGTTCTATTTAAGTGTCTTAGCCCCGTAGTCCCTTGTGAGGTGACCCAATTTGTGTTACACATTATCCTATCCAGGCGAGCCCATATGACTCCTCTTTTTTGCCAATTATTACACCAGGTGTATCTCGAACCAGTGAAATCTATTTCCATTAGATTAGTAATGGCTATTGTGTCATTAATTGTTTCATGGCTACCTTATCCGGTGGTTTGCCACCTTTCTTTTCTTGAGGGCTTCTAATTATATTAAAATCTCCTCCTATGATCCAAAGAGAGTTTCTACTTGCTATATCTTTCATCTCCTCCCATAGAGTTAACTTAGATTGTTTATCATTTTTAGCATAAACTACTGAAATTATTTGATCTGTGTTCTTATCTAATTTAAAGTGTACTATCTATTCAGTATCTTTTAATATTTCAATTTTCAGCTTATTATGCCATAAAATCCAAAGTTTACTATTTAAATTAGCGTAAGCCTAATTAAAACCTAAAATTTCACTATATTTAGTTAATTGATCTTGCAGGACCATTAGCTCTGCAATAATCATTAATGATATTTTATGTTCTTTAATTAAAAGTCTTAATCTATTTATCGTGGGGCTATTAGCTACCCCCCTAACATTACAATATAGGCATATATCCATTAAAACCTAATTTGGCTTGAGCTCGAGTTGTACACTTGGATTCATAAGTAATGTTAGCATATTTCTTCATATTTCTTACTGTTTTAGGAGTGTGAGTAATTTCATGCCTAATCTCATTATATTTTATCTGTTTCCCAAGCACCATGGCCATTTGCTTCAATGCCTCCATAGATTGAGTTCTTGAGAGATTCCCCCAATCTTCATTGTAAATAGATATATCATCCTTTGCTTTCACCTCAGGCTCCTCTTGAGATACATCACCCTTATTAATTGAAGGGTAACTAAAAATTACCGATTCATCTTCAGGGAAGTCCAGAAGATCCTCGTTTATCCACCCATAATCTTCACGTTTTTCTTTCAATACAATTCTGGTTCTGGATCTTTTTTTATGTTTTCTCCTGTGTTTTACCTCCTCCCATCCTTCATTCAAGCTATCCTCCTTCTCTATCTCCAAGTTAAGCTATGTCGGGATTACTTCTACTTGATTATTCTTTGAGTAATCTGCTGAAAAACATGGATTACCTCCACTGTCCAGACCTTCCTTCGGCTGGATATTTTGCTTGTGAAGAGGGGACTCCTCTTTCCGTATCCTTTGCATACCTTCTTACCTCCTCCATCCTGCCGCTGCCCATTGTTCTTCTCCTCTTCCCCCGCCTTGCACGATAGATTTTCATACCCGAGCCTTTTACAACTTAGGCAGTAAGAAGGAAGGCTTTCGGGGATGACTGTTTGCCAAAACCCCTCGGCCTGTTCACCTTCACCACTACCTATCCATAGCTTGTTAGGCGGCTTAGTCAAGAGGTTAAGCTCGACACATACACGAGCTTTGTTTGGCCTTGACATGGCTACTGTGGCTTCATCCCATAGCATGGGTTTTCCCAAACACGACGATATCACATAGAGAGAAGTTTCAGAGAATAAATGTAATGGTAGAAATGAGAATGTAAACCATACCGGGGCTATAGGTGCCTCTTCCAGAGGAGTGAAATCCTTTGTCCACTTCAGTATACGCATGGGGAAGCCGTCGACCTGCCATAAACCCCGCTGCCATAAGCGATATTGATCCTCCAGTAGAGGGCATTGCAGCACGACATGTTTGGCGTCGAAGTCAGCGAACTTCACATTCCCCTTCAGCTTTAAATTATCGATAAATTTCTGAACTCCAATCGCACGAGGCCTGCCGTGGGAGAACTTACCGATGAGGGTGTATTCGAAAGGTTCTAAGAGCCTTCGAGTTTCTTCGGTAGAGAAGATGATAACTAGGAGCCCATTTTTGTTCCCGTGAGTTCGTAATATCGACACGGTCCCTTTCATAATCAAGGCAAATGACTTATTGTTTAATAATAAGTCGGTTTTCTCCATTCTCACCTTGAATAGAGCTTGATTTTGACAACAATGGAGAGTTTCTCTCTCTAGAAAGTGTAATTTTCTCTCTCTAGAGTTGAGAGCGTTTTTTTACTTTTCTTGTTATTATTGTTCCTTTTGTTCTTCTTATTCTTCTTCTTTCTCATATTATTCTTCTTATTCTTCTTCCTCATATTATTCATCATCATCATCTTCTTCTTTTTTTTCTTCTTTTTTTTCTTCTTTTTTTTCTTTCTTCTTTATCTTCTTAGTTTTCCACATGTTCTTTTTTTTTCTTTTTCATTTTTTCATCTTTTTCTTCTTCTTATTATTCCCCATATTCTTCTTCTTCTTCTTCTTCTTCTTCTTCTTCTTTTTCCTCATATTCTTCTACATTTTCTTCTTATGCTTCTTATTCTTATTCCTCATATATTTTTTCTTCTTCTACTTCTTATTCTTCCTCATATTCTTCTACATCTTCTTCTTCTGCTTCTTATTCTTATTCCTCATTAATTTTTTCTTCTTCTACTTCTTATTCTTCCTCATATTCTTTTTCTTCTACGTCTTATTTCTCAAATTCTTTTTCTTCTTATCACTCATATTCTTTTTCTTCTTCGACTTCTACTTCTTCTACCTCATATATTTTTTCTTCTTCTTTCTCATATCCTTTTTTTTCTTTTTCTTTTTTTTTTCTTCTTCTTACTCATATTCTTCTTCTTCTTCTTACACATATTCTTCTTCTTACTAATATTCTTTTTCTTCTTCTCCCACTTCTACTTCTTCTTCATATTTTTCTTTTTCTTCTTCTTCTTACTCAAATTTTTCTTCTTCTTACACATATTATTCTTCTTCTTATTACTAAAATTCTTTTTCTTCTTCTTCCACTTCTACTTTTTCTTCCTCATATTTATTCTTTCTTCTTCTTCTTCCTCATATTCTTTTTTCTTCTTCTTCTTTTTAATATTCTATTTCTTCTTCTTCTTCTTCTTCTTCCTCATATTCTTTTTTTTCTTTTTCTTCTTTTTCAGCATGCTCTTCTTCTTCTTCTTCTTTTTTCACATGTTCAGCTTCTTATTCTTCTTTTTCCTCTTCATATTATTATTATTATTATTATTATTATTATTATTATTCTTCTTCTTCTTCTTCTTTTTCCTTATATTCTTCTTCTTCCTTATATTCTTTTTCTTCTTCCTTATATTCTTCTTCTTCTTTTCTTATTCTTCCTCATATATATTTTTCTTCTTCTAATTTATATTCTTCTTCTTATTCTTCTTCTTCCTATTATTATTATTATTATTCTTCTTTAACTTCCTCATATTATTCTTCTTCTTCTTATTTTTCATATTAATTTTCTTATTCTTTTTCTTATTAGTCTTCCTCATATTCTTCTTCTTCTTTTTTTTCTTCTTCCTCATATTCTTCTTCTTCTTCTTCTTCTTCTTCTTCCTAATATTATTACTATTTTTATAATTATTCATCTACTTTTTTCTCATATTTTTCTTCTTCTTCTTCTTCCTCATATTCTTTTTCTTTTTCTTCTTCTTCTTTTTCTTCTTCTTCTTATTTTCATCTTCTTTATCTTCTTATTCATCTTCTTCTTGTTCTTCTTCATTTTCTTCATCATCATCATCATTATCTTCATCTTCATGTTCGATTTCTTTGCCTTCTTTTTTATTTTATATTTCTTTGACTTCTTCATCAACTTTATTTTCTTCATCAATTTATAATTCTTCTCTATATTCTTTGCCTTCTTATTTTCTCTTATTCTTTTTCTTATTTTTTAACATTTTCATTTTCTTTTACTACTTCTTTTCATCTTTGTATACTTTGACTTCTTCATCTTCTTTTCCTTCTTAGTATACTTCTTCTTTAATTTTTTTTCTTTTCTTATTGTTCATCATCTTGTTCACCAAATTCCACTTCTTCCTTTTATTATACTTCTCCCTACTCTTCTTTTATTATTTATCTTCTTCTTTAGTCATGTTTTCTTCTTCTTCATCTTTGTCTTCTTCTTTTTCTTCATATATGTCTTCTTCTTATTCTTCGTCTTTTATTCTTCTTCTTATTTTTCTTTTTCTTCTTTGTCATCATCATCATCATCATCATCATCATCATCATCTTCTTCTTCTTCTATTTCTTCATCATCATCATCATCTTCTTCTTCTTTTTCTTTGTCTTCTTCATCTTTGTCTTCTTCTATTTTTTATTCAACATTTTTTTTCTTTTTATCCTTCTTAGTTTTCTACATCTTTTCTTCATCTTTTTCTTATTTGTCTTATTTTTTTATTTCCCATTATTCTTTTACATAATTTCTTTCTTATTTTTTTCTTATTAGTATTTTACTTCTTTTACTTCTTTATTTTCATGTTATTCTTCTTCTTATTCTTTGTTATATTCTTTGTGTTTTTCTTTTTCACCATCTTTATCATCATCTTCTTCTTCATCAACTTATTCTTCTTCATCTTTTAATTTTTCTTCTTCTTTTTCTTATTATTATTATTATTATTATTATTATTATTCTTTTTCTTATTATTCTTATTCTTCATATTATTCTTTTTTCTTCTTCTTTTTCTTCTTCTTCATTATTATTTTCTTCTTTTATTCTTATTCATCTTGTTCTTTTTATTCTACTTTTTGGCCTTCTTCATCTTTGTCGTCTTCTTCTTCTTCATATTCTATTTCTTCTTTTCTTCTTCTTCTTCTTCACTTCTTCTTCTTTTCTTCTTCTTCTTCACTTCTTCTTCTTTTTCTTATTTCGTCTTCTTTGAATTATTCTTCAACTTCTTCTTCTTCTTCATTTTCTTTTTCATGTTCTTTTCTTCTTCTTCTTTCTCTTTATCTTAGTCTTCTTCTTTTTCTTTTTATCTTAGTCTTCTTCTTATTATTCTTTATCTTAGTCTTATTCTTCTTCTTCTTCTTCTTCTTTATCATCATCATCATCATCATCATCATCATCATCTTCTTCTTCTTCTTCTTCTTTATCTACTATTACTTATTCTTCTTATTCTTCTTCGTCTTAATCTTCTTCTTCTTTTTTGTCTACTACTACTACTACTACTACTTCTTCTTCTTCTTCTTCTTCTTCTTTCTTCTTCTTCTTCTTCTTCTTCTTTGTCACATTCTTCTTCTTTGTTATCTTCTTTTTTATCATCTTATTTTTCATCTGTTCTATCTTTATCATCATCATCTTCTTCTTTATCATCATCTTCTTCATCATATTATCCTTCTTCTTATTTATCTTATTCATCTTATTTGCCTTTTTCTTCTCCAGCATTTTATTCTTTATCTTCGTCTAATTTTTCTTCATCTTATTTTTCTTCTACTTCTTTATCATTTTTTTTCATATTCTTCTCTTATTTTTATTTATCTTCTTCTTATTTTTCTTTATTGCTATCTTCTTCGTTCTTCCCCTTCTTCTTCATCATCAACATCAATAACTTCTTCTTTTTCTTTCTTATTTTTCTTCTTCTTCTTCTTCTTCTCATTCTTAGCCTAATTATTATTATTCTTTTTCTTATTCATCAACATCATCTTCTTCTTATTCATCATCATCATCATCATCATCATCATCATCATCATCATCTTCTTCTAATAGTTCATCATCTTCTTTTTCTTCTTCATCTTCATCTACTTTTTCTTCTTCATATTATTATTATTATTATTCTTTTTTTATGTCTTCTTCTGCTTATTCTTCTTTATCTCTAACTTCTCCTTCATCTTATACTCTTTTTTGTATTCTTCTTCTTATCCTTCTTCGTCATCTTTTTCTTCATTTACTTCTTCTTCCCCTTCTTCTTCCTATTCATCTTCTTCTTCATTTACTTCTACTTCTTTTTTCTATTTTTCTACTTCTTCATGTTTCTTCTATTCTCCTTCTTCTTCTACTTCTACTTCTTCATGTTTTTCTTCTTTTTCATCATCTACTTCTTGTTCTTCTTCATCTCCCTCTTCTCTTCTTTCTTATCATTCTTTTTCTCCTTATTCTTTTACGTCTTCTTCTTTTTTTACTACTACTTTTCTACTTCTAGTTTTACTTGTTCTTCTAATTTTTCTTCTCCTTCTTTTTCTTATCCTTCTTCAAGTCCTCCTTTTTCTTTTTCTTTTTATCCTTCTTGTTTCATTTTTATTTTTTATTCACCTTCTTCTTCTCTTTCTTCTTTTTTACTTCTTCTTCTTCTTCCCACCTGATTTCATCATCATCATCATCATCATCATCATCATCATCATCATCATCATCATCATCATCATCTTCTTCTTCTTCTTCTTCTTCTTCTTCTACTCCTTCTTCTTATTCCCTCTCTTCCTCTTCATCTTCGTCCCCCTTTCCTTCATCATCTCATCATCATCATCATCATCATCATCATCATCTTCTTCTTATTCTTCTTCTTCTCATTATTTTTTTTTCTTCTTATCATTATTGTTTTTATCATTATTCTTCATATTAATTATCAACATCTTCTTCTTATTCTCTTATTATTATTATTATTATTATTATTATTATTATTCTTCTTCGTCTTCTTCTTTATCTTCTTCTTGTTCTTATTATTGTTCTTATTATTGTTCTTATTATTGTTCTTGTTATTAATCTTTCACTCTTTTGTTATTAATTATCTTCTTCTTTTATTATTATTCATTTTTTTTGTTTTTGTTCTTATTTTTTTCTTCTTTTTCTTTTTATTATTTTATTTTTCCAATTAATTCTTCTTTTTCTTTTTGTTTTTATCATCATTATCTTCTACTATTATTACTATATTTACTTCTTATAATTTTTCTTCATCTTCTTTTTATTCTTCATTATCATTATCATCATCAGAATAATCATTATAAATAAAAACAACATCATAATCTTCATCATAATTATCATAATCATGATCATAATTTATATCATCATCATAATTATCATTATATTTATCATTATAATTTTCATAATCATTATTAACTATTACTTCTTTTTCTTTATCTTTATTTCTTCAACTTCTTGTTATTCTTTCATGTCTTCATTTTCATCTATTTTTTCTTCTTTTTTATTTTTTATTATTATTCCTACTTACTTTTTTTTATTCTTCGCATTCTTATAATTCCTTTTGCTTTCTTTATTTTCTTCTCCTTCAACACCTTATTCTCCATCTTTTCTACTTCTTCATATATATTATTATTATTTTTTCTTCTTATTCAGCCTCCTCCTCTAAATTCTCAATTTTACTTAGTATTATTCTTCTACTTCTTCTTTATTTCTTGGTCTTCTTCATCTATTTCTTCCTCATTTTATTCATCACCATCTCCTTAAACATCATTTTCATCATCTTCTTTTCTTTCTTCTTCTTCAACATCTATTTACAATTATTCTTCTTTTCTTACTCATAACTCATCCATGTTATTATTCTTTTTTCATCATTATTATCATCTTTATCTTCTTTTTCTTTTTCTTTATTTTTCTTTTTCTTTTTTTAATTATCTTATTCATTTACTTCTTCATTTTATTTGTCATTTTCTCATTCTTTTTCCTCATCTTCTTATTTACTTTTTTGCTATCTTTTTTTTGTGATTTCTTTTCCTTCTTAGTTTTCTTTTTCCTCCACATCCTTCTAGTCCATTTATCTTCTTCATATGTTTCTTACTTCTATACTTCTTTCTTCTTTTTTATCTTTTTTCACTTAATCTTTTACTTCTTATTTTTTTTTATTTTCCTCTCATTCATTATCATTATAATCATCATAGTCATCTACTTTATCATCATTAACATCATCATTTTTTTACTTCTATTTTTTCTTTGTTCTTCTTTCTACTTTGTCTTCCTCTTCCTCTAATGCCTCCTCGTTTCCTCTTAATTTTCTTCATGTTCTTTTTATTCTTCTACTTATTCTTGTGTTTCTACATCTTCTTCTTGTTATTTTTCATCTGCCTATTCATCTTCTTCTTCTTTCTTTTTATCTTCTTCTTTTTTTTTATTTTAACTACTTTCTTAATATTCTATTGTTTTCTTTAGGTTCTAGTTCTTCTTCTTCTTCATTGACTTTATCTTTTTCTACTTATTCTTTTTTATCATCCTCTTAAACCATCTCATATTCCTTCTTTTTCTCTTCTTCTTTTTCTACTTTGATTTTTTCTACTTCTTCTACTTCTTATTCTACTTATTCTTCTACTTATTACTCGAACTCTTGTTATTTTTATTATTTTGCCTTGTCTTTCACTTCTACTTCTTCATATTTTTCTTATTTTTATTTTTCATTTTATTTTTCTTTTTTCTTTTTTTTTCTTCATCATTGTCCTCATCCACTCATTCTTCTTCTTATTTTCCTACTACTATTTATCTTTTATTCTTTCTATTTCTATTCTTTTATCTTTTTATCATTATCATCATATTTTTATTCTTCATATTCTTCTTCTTATTTTTATTATAATTATTATTCTTAATATTATTTTTAATATTGCTATCTATATTCTTCTTTATCTTTTGCATTTTCTTTTTTCCTTCTCCCAGTCTGTTTTCTTATTCTTCTTTATCTTCTACTATAACTTTTTTTCCTTCTACTTTTTTTCTTCATTTTTATTTTTCATCCTCTCCCTCCTCTCTTTTTTTTTATTTTCTTTTTCTGTCTGTCTTCTTCTTCTTCTACTTTCCCTTAGTCTCTCACTTATATCTGATTATCATCATCCTCCTCTTATTTCTTTTTTATTCTTCTTTTTATTTTATTATTCTTCTTCCTTTTCATAATCTTTATTATCAAAATCATCATCTTTATCTTCTTCTTATATGTATTATTATTATTATTATTCTTATTTTTCTCCTTTTTCTTATTTTGCAATTAATTTGTTTTTCTCTATCTTCTCAATTTTCTTCTTTTTCTTCTTTTTCTTTTTCAACTTCCTCTTACTCCACCTCCTACCCCCTCATCCTCCTCTCACATCCTCATAATTTTCTTATTTGTTGTATTATTTTTCTTTTACATATTTAACTTTTTCTTCTTGTTAGTATTCTTCTTCTTAAACTTATTATTCTTTTATTTATTCTTTTTTTATCATTTTTTATCCTTTCTTCTAATTCTTTTACTTCTTCTAGTTTTCCTTTTGCTTCTCCTTCAACTTTTCCTTATACTTTTTCTCTCCTTCTACTACTACTACTTCTTCTTAATCACTTCTTTTTATCCTCTTTCGACTTCTTCTATTTCTTCTTCTTTTCTTTATAATTCTTCTTATACTAATTCTTCTTCTTCTTATTCTTATACTTATATTATTTTCATATTATTCTCCTTTATTTCTTTTTATTTCTTTTTCTTTCATTAATCATCATCTACATCATCATCAATCATGTTCAACATAATCATCATCATCAATATCATCATCATCATCATGAACATCATAAACACCATCATCATCATGAATATCATAAACATCAGCATCATCGTCAAAAATATCATCACTATCAATATCATCATCAGCAACATCATCATCATCAGTATCATATTCATCAACATTATCATCATTATCAACACCATAATCATCAACATTGTCATCATTATCAATACCATCATCTTCATAATCATCATCATCTTGATCATATTCATCTTCTTCATCATTTCTTTTCTTCACCTTTTTATCTTTATCTTATATTCTTTTTGTTCATTTTTTATTCTTATACTACTACTTCTTCTTTTTTATGTTTACTTCTTCATTCTCCATCTATTCTATTTTTTCAGTTTTCTTTTTTTATTCTTCTACTTATTTTCTTCTTATTTTTACTATTCAACTTCCTCTTCCAATTATTCTTCATCAATATCATTATCATCATCATCTCCTCCTTCACCTTATATTCTTTACTTATTCTTATTCTTTTCCATGTTCTTCTTCTTCCTTTTGATCATAATCATCATCATAATATTTTTTACTTCATCATATTCTTCTTTTATTATTATTATTATTTTTATTAGTATTATTTTTATTGTTATTCTTCTTTTTTTTCATCTTCTTGTCCTTCACTTTCCAAATCTTATTCTTATTTTTCTCCTCCTCTTTTTTCTACATCTACTTATTTCTCCTCGTCCTCTCACCTCACTTTCCTCCTCTTGTTCTTCTAATTCTTCAATTTCTTATTTTTCTTATTACTATTTTGGTTCTTTTTCTTTTTTTGTTCTTCTTGTTCATGTTGTTCTTCTTTTTGTTCTTGTCCTTTATTTTTTTCTTTTTTTTTGCTTCTTCTCCTTTTTATATTTCGTATTCTTCATTTTTTTTAATCTTTTTTTTCCTCCTACCACTTTTCCTCCCATTCATATTCATCATCATCATGTTCTTCTACTTCCTCTAATTCTTCTTTTTTTTTTCTTTTTTTTTTCTAGTTATCGTTCTTCTTCTTCTCCTATTATGATTCTTCTTCTTCTTCTTCTTTTTTGATTCTTCTTCTTTAGCTTCTTTTTTTCCCATTTATTCCTATTTTTTTGTTATGTTTCTAATTCTCAATCTACTTTTCCCTTCTTCTTCTCCTTATGTCATTCTCCTCTTCTTTTTCTTATTCTTATTCTTCTTGTATTATTATTCTTTTTATATTTTTTTTCTTCTTTTTCATTTTCTTTTTTTTTCTACTTCTTTTTGTTCTACTTCTTTTTGTTCTTATCCTTCTTCCTCTACTTCTCCTCCTCCCTGCCCTTCTTTTTGTTCTTCTTTTCTCCTTATCCTTCTTCAGCTTTCACAACCTCTTCTTCAACACCTTCTATTTTTATTTCTTTTTATTTCTTTTTCTTCCACTTAAACTTTTTTTTCTCTTTCTTACTATTGTTCTTATTCTAATTTTTCTTTTTTCTTCTTTTTTTTTTCTCATTCTTCTTACTAGTATTCAAACTATTTATTTTTCTATTACAAATTTTACTCATCATCCTTCTCATCATCCTGCATCATTATCATTATTATCATCATTGTCATTATCTTCTTCTTCTTTATTTTTTACTTTTTCTACTATTACTTTTTCTTTTTCTTCTTGCTTTTTTTCTCTTTTTCATATTTTTTATTCTACTTCTTTTTCTTATTCTCTTACTTCTTATTCTATTATTATTTCTTTTTTTTATGTTCTACTTTTTCTCTCTTTTATTTTATTCAACTTATTTTTCTTCCACATTATTATTATTATTATTATTATTATTATTATTGCTGTTGTCGTTGTTGTTATTATTATTATTATTATTATTTTCATATCCTTCTTCATTTGTTTTTCTCCTCTTCCTCCAAACTCTTCTTTTTTTTCTTGTTTTTTCTTAATCTTATTCTTTTTTAACTTCTTTGTTTTGTTTTTATTATTT